>CAVNZG010000718.1:0-154897 GCA_963693315.1 Diogma glabrata
CTGTTATGGCTGTGGTACGGATAATATTAAGGTGTACGATTGTCTTGATTGTTTCCAAAAAAGAAGGCAACGAGATCCGGAAAACCGGCTTGCGAAGGATATGATACCTCGGGGATCTTTCCTTCCACGACAAATAATCCCGAAGCCGTCAACCACAGAAGCTGCCAGCAACGTGGACCCAGAGTTCTTCCAGTTCATTCGCAACAACCCAAAGTGAATCCAGATATAAAGCCTATCAACACTTCGTTTCATCGCGCGTGGAAATATTTTAGGGAAAAAAAATTATGTCGCAAATCTATTTGCTCCTCTCTAATTACCCATGAGCCTGATGGCCGTCCATATGTTGAAGTCGAAATATTTAACAAAAAAATCCAAGGATTACTCGACTCTGGAGCCAACATAAGTGTGTTGGGTAAAGACTGCGAACATCTTCTATCTATAGTAGGGATTAACTTTAAAAATCTTCCTTCGTTACTTACCACTGCTAACGGAGCCCAAGAACGTATTCTTGGATACGTTAATGTTAAAGTGCGATTCAATGGTATGATCAGACCGTTAAAACTATATTTAGCCCCTAATCTTTCTCAAAAGTTGTATCTGGGCACTGATTTTTTTTCTTTATTTAATTTCAAACTCGTAGTAGACGACCCACCTAAATTTTCTCCAAACATTTCTTCCATGGTTGTAGACCTTAACCCGAACAAACATACTCTTAGTCATGTTCAACAATGTCATCTTCAATCTATCATTGATACGTTCCCTTCCTCCAGTAAATTGGGATTAGGTCGTACACATTTATTAGTCCATCGCATTGACACTAAAGATGCTAAACCGATTAAACAGCGGCATTACAACATTTCTCGTGCGGTTGAGGCTGAATTATTCGCAGAAATCGATCGGATGTTAGAACAGGACGTGATTGAAGAATGCCCGGAAAGTCCATGGAGTTCCCCGGTCACCTTGGTTCGTAAACCTACTGGTAAAATACGGTTGTGTTTAGACGCTCGACGTTTAAACGAAGTAACTGAGAAGGATGCCTTCCCTTTACCCCTTATTAACGGTTTACTGAGTCGTTTGGAGAATACCAGATTCATATCGAGTTTAGATCTGAAAGATGCTTTCTGGCAGATTCCACTCGACGATGATGCAAAATGCAAAACAGCATTTACCGTTCCAGGAAGGCCTCTCTATCAGTTCAAGGTAATGCCTTTCGGGCTTTGTAACGCCCCGCAAACAATGTGCCGCCTGATGTGTAAGGTGGTTCCCTATCAATATCATGATAGGATTTTTGTTTATTTAGATGACCTATTAATAACATCTAGCACATTAGACGAACACCTGGAACTTTTACAGCTTGTAGCTCGGTGGTTGCGAGAGGCTCAATTAACCATCAATGTAGTGAAGAGCCAATTCGTTTTAAAAAGTGTTAAATACCTCGGACATATTGTAGGTGAAGGCTGCATTCGGGTCGATCCAGATAAAACTTTGGCAATTTCTGATTTCTCAGAACCAAAAACCTTCAAACAATTGCGACGATTTTTGGGGATGTGCAGTTGGTACCGACGGTTCATTGCAAATTTTTCGCAAGTAACATCTGCCCTTACCGATTTGTTGAAAATGAAAACTAAATTCCAATGGTCGTCAGAAGCCGCGGTGTCCTTTAAAAAGATTAAACATCTGCTGATTACAGCTCCTGTACTGGTTCATCCAGATTATAGCTTACCATTTTTTATTCAAGTCGATGCTTCATCTAAGGGGGTCGGAGGGGTTTTATTTCAGTGTCCTGGTGGAGAGGAGCACCCTATTGCATTTTTTTCAAAAAAATTAAACTCGGCACAGCAAAAATATACCACTACAGAGCTCGAGTGTTATGCTGCTGTGCTAGGTATAAAGAATTTCAGACATTACATAGAAGGTTTCGAGTTTGTCATCATTACCGACCACGCTAGCTTACAGTGGCTTATGCAACAGTCTGATTTGTCCGGTCGCCTTGCTAGGTGGTCATTAAAACTACAAGGGTTCAAATTTAGCATCCAGCACCGTAAGGGATCACTAAATGTGGTACCTGACACTCTCTCTCGAGCTCACTGTGAAACGTTGGAGGTTTTGAATACGTTGGTTGGCAATGAAGACATTCCGCTCCATCTCGACATGAGTTCACCTGCTTTTGAGGATGAAGATTATGTATCTAAAGTACGCCATGTTCAGCAACAAATTAATACCGACTCAAACCTCCGAGTTGATAATGGAAAATTGTTAATCTGGCAAAAATATGGGGAGCGTTATGAATCTACTGATGTCCCAGAATGGAAGGTCTACATTCCATCCAGTTTAACACTATCCTTGATAACCCAAGCTCACTGCCCTCCGTCGAGTTCACACCTGGGAATCAGTAAGACGTTGGAACGTCTGCAACGTTATTATTTTTGGCCTAAAATGTCTCGGGATGTTCAGCTTTTCATTAATAACTGCCAAACCTGTAAAATGATGAAGGCAGTCAATCACCAGCTACGCCCACCTATGGGTGCATTCACAAAAATTGATCGCCCATTTCAGAGATTATATTTGGACTTTCTTGGTCCTTATCCTCGTTCTAGATTAGGGAATTCATATATACTCATTGTAATGGATCATTTTAGCAAATTTGTTTTGTTAAAAGCGTTACGAGAAGCGTCGTCTACCGCGGTATGCGATTTCCTTGAGAAGGAAGTATTTCAGGTGTATTCAGTGCCGGAGTCCATTGTTACCGATAACGGTAAACAATTTAAGAGCCATCTGTTTTCCAGTGCTCTGTCAAAGTATGGAGTCAGGCATAGCTGTACACCGTATCATTGTCCTCAATCTAATGCAGCAGAACGAGTCAACCGCACGATATTAGCCGCTATTCGATCATACATAGGGGAAAATCATACGAGTTGGGATGTATTTTTACCCCAAGTTGCTTCGGTTCTTCGAAATGTTGTTCATTCATCCACGTCATATTCCCCTCATTTCCTAGTGTTCGGTCAACATTTTATTTCCCATGGTTCTGACTATCAATTAAGACGTATGTTAGGGTGCCTGGATTCTAATGAGGTGCATTTGGTAAACAAAGGTGCGCGCTTGGACTTAGTTAAGGACAGGGTCATTATACATCTCAAACAAGCTTATGATAGGAATGTTAAAACGTACGACACGCGTAGCAAACCACGAGAATTTAATGTTGGACAAAGGGTGTTGGTGAGAACGTATCATCAAAGCAGTTCTCTTCGAAATTTTTCTGCAAAATTTGCTCCAAAATATGTTCCAGCTGTAGTGGGCGTTAGAATTGGTAATGTGGCTTATCAATTGGAGGATTTAAACGGTCGTACAATCGGAATTTATCATGCAAAAGATATCCGCACTTGATGTTCATCGTATTCACGTATACAATTTGAAGTTTGCCCGGCGTTTGAGACATCTCATGGGTGTAGGTCGTCCCCACGCTGTAACGATCAAACTGATCGTCAGGAGATATTTTTGCTCTATAGTGTACCTGTTTTTTTTTTAAATCACGAAGACAAGCGGAAAAAAACGAAAAATGGAAATGATGGTAGCGATGAAGGTATAAACCACATGTATGTTGAAATAAAATTCAGTTTGTTAGTTGAACGACTTGTAATAAGTTGAACGGAAAAATTGAAAAATGATAATTCGGGCGTAGTAACTAAAGTTAAATTATTCTTGTTGTAAATAGGTGTGTGAACGAATTTTTTTTAATTTAATTGTTGGTGGGCTGTTATAGGAAAAAGATAATAATAATTCTTTTGTCGTTGTATAGATACGCTAGAAAATTTTGTGTTTAATTGTACATACGTTGATGGTCTGGTATAGCCAAATAAAAATATTATTTTCTGTTGTAAATAGGTATGTGAAAGAATTTTTTTTATTTAATTGTTAGTGAGTTGTTATAGCAAAAAAAAAATCTATATCTATATTCTTTTTGTTGTAAATAGATATATTTGACAAATTTTGTTGTTGAATGGTACATATGTTGGTGGACCGTTATAGCAAAGAACAGGTTAAATTAGTTTGCTGCATGTGATGATTTATGTGTTAAATCCTGTTCAAGAATAAGTAAAAGTGACAACGGTGTATATCGAGGATATATAAAGAACTAACTGATTAACTGTTGGTCCAAAACGGTGCATGTTAATTGGTTTAAATTTCAGTAGGATCAATACCTGGGTTTCAATTAATTATATATATATACACTTTGTTGTGGATTGCTACTACCAAAACTTTATTATTCTAACGATCGCTGTAGCTGAACAGTGGCACCGCCGTATATCATCTGTTGTCACGTTGCATTATACTCTACAAAAAGAAATTCCTATATTTAAATGAATCACCAAAAGCTATAAAAGGGATATAGTATTAAATAACAACGCATATAACCGCACATACAACATCACATGAAGGTGAACGGAAAATTCAATCAACTCAACCAGTTGACGGAGGATATGTGGATGGTCGAGGATCAGCAACGGAATCAATCAACTTTAATGCAATAGTATTTTTAGTATTAGTTTCTATTTCACCCTTTTAATCAAATATTTTGTTTAACTAATAAGGTAGTAGTTGCCGAGCTATTGCTATCACTTTTGTTTCGTTCTTTTTTTTAGGTGATGAACGTAGTCCTGTCGTGCAAGCGCTTGTTATGCAGGGATGCGGTCAAACCAGAACTTATCGGTTCTAAAGTTTATTCGTGACTATATAAAACTTGGGATAAGGTTTTTCTGGCCTCATCCATCTTAGTGTATAGATTGAAAATTTAGATTGTAATTAGTTTTGTTGAATAGTAGAAGTTGGCAAATCCTACTAATGAGATTGGCTCGTGAGAATATTTGGAGTTTAATTTAAATTTTATTAGGATTATATAAGTGGCACACCTTTAGTGTATCACTTCAAAATTTAACTTACCTCTGGGTATTGACTATAAGGATTTGGTAGCTCCTGCTAGAGTAATTTGTTCTTATCAGAATTAGGATTTAATTTAATTTTTTTCCAAGATAGCTATTATTAGGACACCGTGGTGTATAAATTACGAAGTATATGATTTTTTTTTATCTGGTATTTGATCAACCTTATGTTTGATGGGAAACTTAATTGATTTATTCGTAATAAATGTAACTCATAAAATGAAGTAAGGTTATTTATATGGAGTGATGTGGCGAAGAATAGTTTTACTTGGTCCTGGATGATCCTAATTTGAGTCCGGAGTAGCGGACATGAATCCACCCCAGGCTGAGCGTAAGCCGTAGCAATAAATTAAACTACCCCTTTATTCACGTATAGTACCAAGATTCCATCTCCTACAAAATTTAATTATAAACATTCCAGATGGTACCAAGATTCGATCCTAATACGTTATAAACTTTATCTGTCAAATCGCTTGCTTAAATAGGCAAGAAATAGTTTAAAAACGACTATTTCCAGCCACAAACGTCAAAATAGGAAAATAAGCTAGCGATTTGGTGTTTACGAACCAACGCAGGGTCAGTTACACGATAAAACTTTTTATGATGTTTTTTTATGATGTTTTTTTTCATTTGTGAAAATTTTGTTTTGTGAATACGAAAGATTTATTTTCGTTTGTTTTACAGGGTGGCGATGCTAGGTTTTTTTTAAAAAAAAGGCGTTGTGTAGTAGGAAATACAATTTGTGTCACAAAATCACATTAAACCTTTTAAGACCAAGGTCCACATCAACATGTGTTCTAAGGTGTTTTGGGAATGTTCTTTAGGGTTCCAAAGCCCAAAAGCCATAAGGATTTAATTTTCGCACGCAGCACTTCCAGTTCACACAAAATAAAGCACTTGAAAAGTCTTATTTTTAGTTTTTGCGGTTTTAGCTGTAAAAATTCTATTAGAGATATCTACTTGGCCAAGGTGGCATTATAAAGCTGAATGATGGTAGCTAAAACAAAAATAAAAATTCACATAATTCATATACCTGAAAAATAACAGGGTATTGGAAATGTTTGTATTTTATTGATTTCTTGTAATTTTTAATTGTCACCAGTGTCTACCCTGTGGAGACAAAGATTTAAAAAAAGATTTGAATGATCGCATATGAGCTTTTTCTTTTGGGTCAAAGATAGGAATTTTTTCTTTCAATAAGAGGAGGTAGAGAAGATTTACAACAATTACCCTGAATAGTTTTAGTGGCTTTAAAGATATTACACGAGCCAGTTGGATGCTCTGCACATCTGATATAGCTTTAATGGTCGTACTCGATATAAATAGAATTTTATAAAATAAATTTAAAAAAGTCGGACAAGTGCGAATAAAATTCGCTCGCCAAGGGTTCCGTGAATGTAAAAGAACACAATATCAAAAATAAATGACATAAAGTTATGTTGTAAAGTCTTTATATCGCCAGACTATGGACGCATAACAGAATAAATGTTTAATCGTAAACGTCAATAGTAAATGTCAATCACATCTACATTGATCAAAAATGTTACTTGAGGTTAAATCTTATCCATAGCTGTTTATGTTAGCTAAAGAAAGATTTAACCAGTATTTCAACGGTCTAAATTGGGAATATTTGTTCTATAAATCAGCGTCGAAATATAGGGTGGTATACATACACTTAAAATAGCACTTTTTTTAATCAATAACTAAAAAACTGTGCATCGCAGAATTCTAAAAAATGTTGCAATGTTTCTTAAATTAAGTGTTCTTTCAAATGATACCCCACTCGCTTGGGTCAAAAAATGTTTTTTTACCCCCCTTACACCCGTCCCCTAAACACACAGAAATATAATTATTTGAGAGTTCGCTATAATTTTCGTTCAAAATATAGCAAATTTCCTGTCTCTGTGAATTTTTTCAATTTTGTCTGTCAATCAGTGTCGAAACGTAGGGGGGGGGGGGGGGGGGAACGGTCTGGAATTTGCACATTTTTTAGAATAACTAGAAAACGGTGTACCGGAAAATTCTAAAAAAATTTCAATGTTTTGGAAATTTGGTGTTCTTTCAAATGACACCGCACACGCTTGGGTCAAAAAAAGTTTTTTTTTACCCTCTTTACACCCATCCCCTAAACCCACAGAAATATAATTATTTGAGAGTTCGCTATAATTTTCGTTCAAAATATAGCAAATTTCCTGTCGCTATGAATTTTTTCAATTTTTTCTGTCAATCAGTGTCGAAACGTAGGGGGGGGGGGAACTGTCTGGAATGTGCACATTTTTTAGAATAACTCAAAAACGGTGTACCGCAAAATTCTAAAAATAATTGCAGTGTGTTGGAAATTTGGTGCTCTTTCAAATGATACCCCACACGCTTGGGTCAAAAAAAGTTTTTTTTTACCCTCTTTACACCCATCCCCTAAATACACAGAAATATAATTATTTGAGAGTTCGCTATAATTTTCGTTCAAAATATAGCAAATTTCCTGTCTCTATGAATTTTTTCAATTTTTTCTGTCAATCAGTGTCGAAACGTAGGGGGGGGAACGGTCAGGAATTTGCACGTTTCTTAGAATAACTCAAAAACGGTGTACCGGAAAATTCTAAAAAAAATTGCAATGTGTTGGAACTGTCTGGAATGTGCACATTTTTTAGAATAACTCAAAAACGGTGTACCGCAAAATTCTAAAAATAATTGCAATGTGTTGGAAATTTGGTGCTCTTTCAAATGATACCCCACACGCTTGGGTCAAAAAAAGTTTTTTTTTACCCTCTTTACACTCATCCCCTAAATACACAGAAATATAATTATTTGAGAGTTCGCTATAATTTTCGTTCAAAATATAGCAAATTTCCTGTCTCTATGAATTTTTTCAATTTTTTCTGTCAATCAGTGTCGAAACGTAGGGGGGGGGGGAACGGTCAGGAATTTGCACGTTTCTTAGAATAACTCAAAAACGGTGTACCGGAAAATTCTAAAAAAAATTGCAATGTGTTGGAACTGTCTGGAATGTGCACATTTTTTAGAATAACTCAAAAACGGTGTACCGCAAAATTCTAAAAATAATTGCAATGTGTTGAAAATTTGGTGTTCTTTCAAATGATACCCCACTCGCTTGGGTCAAAAAAAGTTTTTTTTTACCCTCTTTACACCCATCCCCTAAATACACAGAAATATAATTATTTGAGAGCTCGCCATAATTTTCGTTCAAAATATAGCAAATTTCCTGTCTCTATGAATTTTTTCAAGTTTTTCTGTCAATCAGTGTCGAAACGTAGGGGGGGGGGGGAACGGTCTGGAATTTGCACATTTTTTAGAATAACTAGAAAACGGTGTACCGAAAAATTCTAAAAAAATTGCAATGTTTTGGAAATTTGGTGTTCTTTCAAATGACACCCCACACGCTTGGGTCAAAAAAAGTTTTTTTTTACCCTCTTTACACCCATCCCCTAAACACACAGAAATATAATTATTTGAGAGTTCGCTATAATTTTCGTTCAAAATATAGCAAATTTCCTGTCGCTATGAATTTTTTCAATTTTTTCTGTCAATCAGTGTCGAAACGTAGGGGGGGGGGGGAACTGTCTGGAATGTGCACATTTTTTAGAATAACTCAAAAACGGTGTACCGCAAAATTCTAAAAATAATTGCAATGTGTTGGAAATTTGGTGTTCTTTCAAATGATACCCCACTCGCTTGGGTCAAAAAAAGTTTTTTTTACCCTCTTTACACCCATCCCCTAAATACACAGAAATATAATTATTTGAGAGCTCGCCATAATTTTCGTTCAAAATATAGCAAATTTCCTGTCTCTATGAATTTTTTCAATTTTTTCTGTCAATCAGTGTCGAAACGTAGGGGGGGGAACGGTCTGGAATTTGCACATTTTTTAGAATAACTCAAAAACTGTGTACCACAAAATTCTAAAAAAAATTGCAAAGTGTCTGAAATTCGGTCTTCTTTCAAATGACACCCCACTCGCTTGGGTCAAAAAAGTTTTTTTTCATCCTTCCCCACCCCAATCCCTTAAAAACACAAAAATATAATTATTTGAGAGTTCGCTATATTTTTCGTTCAGAGTTTATCAAACTTCCTGTCTCTGTGAATTTTTTCAAATTTTTCTGTTAATTAGGCTCGAAATGCAAGGGGGGGGACCAACTTTTTGTGTCACTTTATTGATAATAATTCAAAAACCATGCATTGCAAAATTCTAAAAAAAATGGCAATATTTCTAAAATCAAGTGCTCTTTCAAATGACACCCCACATGACCTGGTTTTAAATGATGTTTTTACCCCTTAACATTCCCACCCCTTTAATAAATATAGTTATGAGTGTCTGCCACTTTTGTATATTTTTCATTAAAAACCTCCTCAATTTTCTATCATTCCAAATATATTTCAAGATTTTCGATGAAGTAGGGTCGGAGTTAATCGGGGCAATAAAACATCCCGAAAACGTCATTTTTCAAAATTATACAAAAAATGGTGAGGTGTAAAATTCCAAAATATATTTTAAAAAAATGCTGAAATGAAGCCCTTTCATATGATACCCTACTCGTCTCGCTAAAAAAATGTATGTTTTCAAAGGCTTTACGTCGTACCTCCTTAAAACAAACGAACACAACTTTATTTATTTTTTAACCCGCCATCTTGTGTGGATAGGTTAGTTTTATAAGCACCTCAAATTTTAAGTTCATCTGATTAATGGTTCACGAGATAATCGAAATAATGTGAAAAACACGTTGTATTCTCACCAATAGTGTTCCGTATAAAATAGGTAGATTTTTATATGAAATCTACCTAAAACGGAACCCTAAAAATAAAGGGACTTCGGTTTTGGTTAAGGAGTTCAAGAAATATTCCAAAAATTATTACAAAATCAAAACTTTAAATTTATTCCGTTTCGAGAAATATTCCAAAAATTATTACAAAATCAAAACTTTAAATTTATTCCAAAAATTTTAAATTATTGCAAAAATTATAAAAAAACCAAAAATGCAAACATTTTTCAAAATTCTATTGCGAATTTCCTTGTTTTGATTCACTTGGCGATTTTTTGACACACTTCCGGTGCAGTTTTCTTACACATCGTCCTTTCGGCTCTTCTTATTGAGTTAACCTATTTTAAAAAAAAAAATTTGAAATCCCTCTAGCGGTTTTTGAGATTTCATCGGTTGTGACGGCCAGACGGCCAGCCGGAAGACAGACAGACATTTTTTTTCGCTTTTTTAGAATCAGTAGGTCCTAAAACGTCGAGAAAATCCTAAAAAAGTGAGGGTAAGAATTTCACTTTTGGCTCATGAATGTAATACTTAGGTTTTTTCACAACCGAAGTAATTTTTTTAAAACCGAAGTAATAATATTTAATAGTTATATTTTGCCAATAGTTGTACCTACTCGATATAAATAAAACAAAACGTGACCGAAGAAGATATATATGCAAGACTGTTGAATTAGAAACCACAAACCAATACTTCATTACATTGCTTGATAGCAGGTATAAAAAATTAATGAAGGTCAGTGTGAAATTACTCTTGTTGTTGTTAATGGTTTTCATTATTATAGTAAATTGAATTTATTTTTTTGCTTTTAGGTTAAAGTTAGATGTGTTAGATGTAACACTAGTGTTATATATAACACTACAATGTAATATTTTCTTCTTTAAATGCAAATTTTTAAGAAAATAATTTAAATTTAAAAAAAATGATAAAAAAATATACATGAAAAGATATATATAATAAGATATATAAAGAAAATATTAAATGCGGCGAGACGGTTGGTATTCCACTTCTCCCAAAACTGATCACTTGTTTGAATATAGTATGCAGATTAAGAGTATGCAGAGACATACAAAAGTTTTAATACTGTTATGCCACAACATTTGTTATTTACAATAAGCATCTAGTCTTACATAAGAATATAAAAATCGAACATTGAAATAAAACGTAAAGAACGATAAATGCACTAATAAATTTCTTCCAACAATCAAGATCCATACGATGACATCATTGTTTTTTTATATAAACAAAAAAAATCAAACCGAAATAAACAAACGAAAATCGATTTATTTGTTTTATTTTCAATACATTTTTCATTTTCATTATTTTTATATAATTTGATTTTAGATTGTTTGCAATAATCATTAACGATGGTTAATGATCATTAACAATCGTTAATGATAAATATTGCATTTTAATTAACGATTGTTGTTTCATTTCTTTTTCTTTTTTTTGATGTTGTCATTACAAACTGATACCTAGTTTTTCTGAAGCGCGAACTGTTTTTCAGTATAGAAATAATATATGTTGAGTTCCAATTACTCTGTAGTAACGTCATATGGTCACATGATGAAAGTATTAACGTCTCCTACAAAGAAAAAGCCACGAAGATACTAATGAATAGACGATAAATGATTGGGTGTATATGCTTCTCTTTTCTTGTTTAGGTAGATGCTTATTATAAGCATTATTATTTTACATAATTGATCAGATTTTTAAAATAAAAATAAGTGAATTTTTGATTGTTTTATAAATTTAGAGTCACTTTTGAATTTTAATTAAAAAGGTCAAATTTTGATTTTTAAATAAAATTGTATTAAATTGAAAAAAAAATCTTTATTGTAAGAAAAAAAAATCGCTAAAAAAAATTGTTAATAGATAATGTTTTAATGCTGTTAACAAAATAACATATTTTTGAAAAGAAAATTAACAATATAGTGGTTATTATGTTTGAATATACTAATTATAGATAACCTGTTAAAATGTTAATTGGATAGATAACAGTGAAATTAAGTTTAAACTATATTTTTGATTTATTGATTCTATTGTAACAAAGAAAAAAATTACGACCAAAGTTAAAATGGTAAACAGTGGTGAAAAGGAATTTTTTTATTAAGTGATCAAAAATAATAAGAATCAAATTAGTGGTTCAGTACATATAAATAAAATGGAGGAATGTAGATGTAAAATTTGAACTGTGAAGAGTATAACGAAGAAACCAGGCAATTTGTTTGGGTGTGGCAGTGACCTATTTCAATGAACTTATAAAAGGATAACTGTTTACCAAACAACAAAGGTAATAGTTCTAATATTTTTGTGGGACCCGAAAAAAAAACAATCAACACTAATTTCAGTTTTTCTTGTAATTTCTTTACTAAATTTTTTTAATAAAGAAACATTTTTTATTGTAACAAAGAAAAAAATTACGATCAAAGCTAAAATGATATACAGTGGTGAAAAGGAATTTTTTAAAAATGCAATATTTAAAAATATACTTTTTTAAATGTTAATTTTTAATTTTTTTATTTTATTAATAATAATATAAACTTCCTTATAGTAACCATTTTGACTTTTTTAGTTTATTGGTTATCGATTTCGAGTTACGTCATCCTCAGTTCTTAGATTACTATTACAGGTAATAATGATCCAAGAACTAAGTATAACGTAAGTCGAATTCGATATCCAATAAAATAAAAAATCCAAAATTGTTACTATAAGGAAGTTTATGTTATTATTAATAAAAAAAAAAATTAAAAATAAACATTTAAAAAAGTATATTTTTAAATTTTGCAATGTAATTCAAAAGTGACAAAAGCACACAAACAGTGAATCATATGGAAAACCATAATAACACATATAGGAATTTTTTTATTAAGTGATCAAAAATAATAAGAATCAAATTATTGGTTTAGTACATATAAATGAAATGGAGGATTGTAGATGTAAAACTTGAACTGTGAAGAGTATAACGAAGAAACCAAGCAATTTGTTTGGGTGTGGTAGTGACCTATTTCATTGAACTTATAAAATGATAACTGTTTACCAAACAACAAAGGTAATAGTTCTAATATTTTTGTGGGACCCGTAAAAAAACAATCAACAATAAGTTCAGTTTTTTTGTAATTTCTTTATAACTATATATTTTTATTTGTTGCGACTTCTCATATTTTTTTGTAAATAAATATTTCTTTACCTTTTTTGTATGAATATCTTTTATTTAGTCTCATATGACTCCGTTTAATATGGAAATTATATTATCTTCTAATAAGAGATTTTTCCGGGGCCAGAGGTCGCTGCAGATTTTTTTTTCTTGTAAAATTATTATTTCCGGCGCAGACGTAGAACGGTTTTACAATAAATCGGCGCCGAAACAGGGACCGGTTTTATAACGGCAACCCGTTATATAGCAATTGTAGATTTTATGATATTTTTATATTTTTTGTGTTCTTGATATCTGGATATTGCGGTATTTTGTATATGATTTTTTTGGATATATTTTTTTGATATATCGATGACTGTCGATACTTTGATTTTATTTCGATGTATTGATATTATTTATATTCTTATTCTATATTAATGATATTATGAATATTTGAATGTTTCGAATCTCTTGATTTTTAAAGTTTTTTGCTAAATTTTTGATTTGAATAATTTGTAATGGTACCTCTAAAAAAGGATACATGTGGGTTCACCCCCTTAAAAGTTTTCGTTAGTAGTAGGTCGCCTCTGTCTTTTTGATATGCGATTAACCAAGTGGATGCTTTGTTCAATTAGAATTTCATTTTAGTTTTCCTGTCCGAGATTGGATGCAGTTACACTGGGTAGAGTTTCTTGCCAAGGAGAATGAGGCTTGGTAGTCAATTTACTGACAGACAAGGATCATTCTCCAGCGCGGTCTTGTGCTAAAGCTGGATATGGGGCTGGAACTCAAGACCTACCACCAGCAATGATATTAGCGTTTATATTTTCTTACTTTCTTTCTATTATTTTTAATTTTTTTTAGTTTTAGGGATGAAGAAACACAGTATCTGTATTGTTGATAACAGCTATTTAAGCTGAATCTAAACCAGATTCTGAGTCTTTTTCATCATTCGGGCGGTATTAGAGAGTATATTTTAGGATTTTAGACCTATATTATCTCTGAACCTCATATATCGTTGCTGAAGAGAGATCACGAGTTCGATCTTCCTCTCCGTCTTTTCTTCTACAAATACTTTTATTTTGTCTATACAGTATATAGCATGTGGGCTCTGTCCCAGGAAGGATATCTAACCTAAATAAATAAAATTAAATAAATAAATAAAATTTAGATAAAGAACTAAAATTTTAATAAATAAATAAAATTTATTAAATTTTCTTACTATTACTAAATAAATAAATAAATATTCATAAATAAATACTTTTCACAAATAATTAAATAAATTTTTTTTTATTTGTTAAACAAATATTATAATAAATAAATAAAAACTACTAATAATTCAAATGAATAATTTTTTTTTGAAATAAAATAAATAAATTTTATTAAATTTTTTTTTAAATTTAAATTAATTAAAAATTTTTAGGATTAGGTGTTTCTTTGTAAAACAAAGGGAACGAGAAGCATATACTTCTATTGTTTGTGGTCGCGAGTTCGGTTTATTTCATTTTATTTGTTGTTTTGATTTTTTTCTTTTTCTATTCACCATAGCGTTGTTGTTTTTTTTCTTTTTGATTTTTTGGGGAAAATTTATAGGCTGTCGGTTATTTTTTGGTAGTAGACGTCACTACTACCAAAAAATATTGTTTATTTCATGGGTATTGTTTCATATGGTATTGTTTCATTTCATTTTTTGTTGTTGTGATATATATTATTTCTTTTAAATTGCGCATTAAATTCCTACAACAAAAGAAATGTCACTGCTGCCATTGGACCATCCCATCTTTGGGCTAAAAGAGTGTGAGTTGGGGAGAAAAGTGAAGTGAATATTTTTGTCACGGGAAGTGAAGGGTTTGGTGGCTCCAGGACAACAGAGCATTTTAAAAGCACTCTTAAGCCGGATCACACATTACGTGGACCGTGTTAACCAATTGAAGGACGTACAAGAGCTGAGGAGTGACTGCGAATACGCTTCTCAGCGTTTAAAGAAGTCACCGCTCTATTAATCCAACGAAAAGGAGCGGCTAGCTTAAGAGAAGTTCCAGCTCCCGCAAATTATGATTCTTATCTGGAATTACTTGGTAGGTCAACTCCGGTCCATATGGAACCATTGGATAATTTGATTGACAACATGACGGGCCGTCAACCCAGTGGCGTTAATCAGTTACGTCGCAGCCTCGACTAGCCACCAACCTTCCTCGTGAACAATTAGGTCCAGCTATACAAATTGACGACCTATTTAATGAACATATGGTAGCTTCCCTAGCTTCGCCCTGAGCCAATTCGTTTCGAATTGGCTTCCTCTGTTTTCAGAGGATGGGTCATCACCGGATGCTGATGAGCTTATTCATATTGTTGAAGTGGCTGGACGAAGAGATCGGGTAGCTTTTAAAGATTTAAAGTCAATTGTTCCCCAGTATCTTCGTGGAGCCGCGGATCGACATTTTATGAATTTGACTTGTGAGTATCAGGTAATGACCTACCCATAGAACGGTACATGTCTCGATGATGATTTCGCTTACTGTTGAGTTGCCTATTGCAAAAGTCAAAGACAGAAACCATGACGTCACACCTTAAGAAAAGGAACGGATCTATTCTGTTAGCTCACCTCAATTAAAAATGTTTTATTAGGGTTCCGTTTTTTATACGGAACACTATTGGTGAGAGTACAACGTGTTTTTCACATTATTTCGATTATCTCGTGAACCATTAATCCGATGAACTTAAACTTTGAGGTGCTTATAAAACTAACCTATCCACACAAGATGGCGGGTTAAAAAATAAATAAAGTTGTGTTCGTTTGTTTTAAGGAGGTACGATGTAAAGCCTTTGAAAACATACATTTTTTGAAAGGGCTTCATTTCAGCATTATTTAAAAATATATTTTGGAATTTTACACCTCACCATTTTTTGTATAATTTTGAAAAATGACGTTTTCGGGATGTTTTATTGCACCGATTAACTCCGACCCTACTTTATCGAAAATCTTGAAATGTATTTGGAAAATTGAGTAGGTTTTTAATGAAAAATATAGAAAAGTGGCTATATTTATTAAAGGGGTGGGAATGTTAAGGGGTAAAAACATCATTTAAAACCAGGTCATGTGGGGTGTCATTTGAAAAAACACTTGATTTTAGAAATATCGCCATTTTTTTTAGAATTTTGCAATGCATAGTTTTTGAATTATTATCAATAAAGTGACACAAAAAGTTGGTCCCCCCCTTGCATTTCGAGCCTAATTAACAGAAAAATCTGAAAAAATTCACAGAGACAGGAAGTTTGATAAACTCTGAACGAAACATATAGCGAACTCTCAAATAATTATATTTTTGTGATTTTAGGAGATTGGGGGGGGTTGGTGGGTAAAAGAAAACTTTTTTGACCCAAGCGAGTGGGGGTCATTTGAAAGAACACCAAATTTCAAAAACCTAGCAATTATTTTTGGAATTTTGTGGTACACAGTTTTTGAGTTATTCTAAAAAATGTGCAAATTCCAGACCTTACCCCCCCCCCCCCCCCTACGTTTCGATACTGATTGACAGAAAAAATTGAAAAAATTCATAGAGACAGAAAATTTGCTATATTTTGAACGAAAATTATAGCGAACTCTCAAATAATTATATTTCTGTGTGTTTAGGGGATGGGTGTAAGGAGGGTAAAAAAAACTTTTTTTGACCCAAGCGAGTAGGGTATCATTTGAAAGAACACTAAATTTCCAACACATTGCAATTTTTTCTAGAATTTTCCGGTACATCGTTTTTGAGTTATTCTAAAAAATGTGCAAATTCCAGACCGTTCCCGTTTACCGTTTACGAAAATTATAGCGAACTCTCAAATAATTATATTTCTGTGTGTTTAGGGGATGGGTGTAAGAGGGGTAAAAAAAACTTTTTTTGACCCAAGCGAGTAGGGTACCATTTGAAAGAGCACCAAATTTCCAAAACATTGCAATTTTTTTTAGAATTTTGCGGTACACAGTTTCGGAGTTATTTTAAAAAATGTGCAAATTCCAGACCGTTCCTCCCCCCCCCCACCCCCTACTACGTTCCGACACTGATTGACAGAAAAAATTGAAAAAATTCATAGAGACAGGAAGTTTGCTATATTTTGAACGAAAATTATAGCGAACTCACAAATAATTATATTTCTGTGTGTTTAGGGGATGGGTGTAAGGAGGGTAAAAAAAACTTTTTTTGACCCAAGCGAGTGGGGTGTCATTTGAAAGAGAACCGAATTTCAAAAACATTGCAATTATTTTTAGAATTTTGCGGTACACAGTTTTTGAGTTATTCTAAAAAATGTGCAAATTCCAGACCGCCCCCCCCCCCCCTACGTTCCGACACTGATAGACAGAAAAAATTGAAAAAATTCATAGAGACAGGAAGTTTGCTATATTTTGAACAAAAATTATAGTGAGATCTCAAATAATTATATTTCTGTGTGTTTAGGGGATGGGTGTGGGGAGGACAAAAAAAAACTTTTTTGGGACCAAACGAGTGGGGTGTCATTTGAAAGAACACTTAATTTAAGAAACAGTGCAACATTTTTTAGAATTCTGCGATGCACAGTTTTTTAGTTATTGATGAAAAAAGTGCTATTGTAAGTGTATGTATACCACCCTATATTTCGACGCTGATTTATAGAACAAATATTCCCAATTTAGACCATTAAAATACTGGTTAAATCTTTCTTTAGCTAACATAAACAGCTATGGATAAGATTTAACCTCAAGTAACATTTTTGATCAATGTAGATGTGATTGACATTTACAATTGACGTTTACGATTAAACATTTATTCTGTTATGCGTCCATAGTCTGGCGATATAAAGACTTTACAACATAACTTTATGTCATTTATTTTTGATATTGTGTTCTTTTACATTCACGGAACCCTTGGCGAGCGAATTTTATTCGCACTTGTCCGACTTTTTAAAACTTAAAATAAATATTATTAAATGCTGAATTGAAAATTATGTTTTTTTACAACTTGGTGAACAACATCGTATAGGTGGTTTTTAAAGGTTTATATTTGCAAGCATTTGGAAGAAAGGTTTAAAAACAATATTGATATACGCGCTGCGTATGTTTCATCTCGGCTATTTAAATAAGTGCGCACCCACACAAGAACACCGGAACACAAAATTCATTTCTAAGAGGATCATCACTACAGTTTAACGACTGAATATCGTTTCATTTATTATAACTTATATCTTGAAGAGCAATGAAGCGTGACCGCAGGTCTATATTTCCTTCGACTGTTAGATATATATAGTCTAATATTTTGACACCCTCGGCCTTTGACACCATCGCCCAAGATATTGTTACTTTAACTCACCACTGTTTGAACAAATCCTCTTTCGGCAAGTAATAACATCAAAATGTAGTTTTAATCAAATTTTTAAATTCTAAGGAAAAAGTTTGAGATAAAAGTAAAAAAACAACCATCCACTGCATTACCAATGTACAATTTGATTAACTTATTTTTTACGTTTGTTTATTTTTTGTTATTTTTACATTCGAATCCACTTATTCTAATTTAATTTTATTTTTAAATATAAAAAACTTTTATATATTCCATTTATCAAAAAAATTTACAACAAAACCGAAATTTAAAAATAAATTTTCTAGGATTTTTCCAAAATAATAAATTTTTTAAACAAAATAAAAACTAATTTTATCACTGCAGTGGTGCAGTAATAGTATAGTATATTTGCTGAATTAAGATTTTTATTTATTTCGTTTTTTTGCTCTCATAAAAATAAGTTAGTATAAGTATATAAGCTTTTTTTCGGTTGAAGATTGTAATTCAACAATTCGAAAAAAGTGTTTACAAAACTTTTAAAAAAGGAAATTGGGAATGTGTGCTTAATCTTTTATAGGTGTAATTATTTAATTGCATTTTTCTTTAGTATGGTGTCAGAAGTGCATATGCATTGTTTGCCGTTTGGAAATATATAATTTGCCTAATGTCACTTTTTTAACTGAAAAAAGCTTCAGTTCTTTCGATTCCTTCTTTATCTTAAAATATAATATATTTACGGTAAAATAGTTTTACTTTTGAGTTATTTTAATAATCTTGTTATCTTTATTTATGGTAAGTGGTAAACAGGTGAGTAGATAAAAAACCTTTGTTCCCTTAAAGTAAATTGTTTATTATATTTCTTTTGTTTAGCTATTTCTACCATATATTTTCTTTATATTAATATTCAAGGTTCATCATGATTGTAGAAAAAAGAAAATATAACAAACAAATCTAGAATTTTCTTGTTTATTTTTGTTCATTAATTGAAAATAAAAATAACAAAAAGTTAAACAAAAGAAAACAAGTAGATTAAATTTAATTTTTTTTTTTCATATTCTTTGTTTTAATTAAGATGTTTTTCTTTGAATTTTCTCTGATTCTTCAAATCAGAACCAAATGAATTTCAGTTCTGTTTAAAATAAAGAATAATAGTTCTATTTGTAACGCAATCAATGCGCTCAGGGATATAAAAAAGGTATGAAGGATAAAATTGAACTGTTTTTGGTAATATTTTTCTTGCAAAACCTTTTACTTTAAGAAATGAAAACTCCAAAAACGAAATTATATACTAAAAAGTCCGAGCGGTAGGATGTCCGCTAGAAATAGGTAGATTTCGAGATCAGACAGTTTTGTGTACAAGTAGAATCTGATGTATCAGATTAGTTTAAACAAAAAAAACTACCTAATTACAAACAGATATCGAACAAATTTTAAAAAGAAAATTAGCTACATATAAGCAAAACTACATCTATCAGATTTTGCAACAAATAAATATCAGATCTATCACAGGACATATGTGTGACAATTTATGACACTATATGAAAAACAAACGCCACCTACTCTATATCATATGTCGTGCAACTACTGCAAAATAACAAAACAGTTTATTTCTAAGAAAAAATGACTTCACCACAGTTCTGGAAACATAGTGTTCTGGATATACAATGAGCTAATATTCATCAAATACTTTAATAAAAAGCTTACCAATGTTATAGACTTCGTAGTTCTAATTATAAAAATATTAAAGAAGGCAGTAGTATCCCAACAAATATAAATTCTGTTGTACGAAAAAAAGTAAAAAAAAAAAATTTAACCGGAAGTGACAAACCGGAAATGGGATTTAGAACTGTTGTGAACCGTACTAAATCGGTTCCTTGCCATATATATTTGCATCTTTTTGCGATGTGTCATCAAAATTACTTAACAAACGAATGTTGTATGCTTCAAACAAACATTGAAACAATAAACAGGTGTACGGGAAGAGTAAAGACTCCCGCCACTTATCCCAATATTGTCCAAAAACTAAGCAGTTCTTTGTCATTTAAGTCTTTATCTTTTTTCAAAGTGTCATTAAAATTGATTAATGAATGAAGTCTGTGTGCTCCCAACAAACTTTAAAAACAAAGTGTAAAAAGTCAGCAGTTGTATGGTAGACCCCCCGCCACTTTGATCAACGTGTCCCAAAAGATAATAATTATCTTCTCACACTAATTTAAACCTTTTCCATAAGTTCTACCATCATCACTTCATTATTGTAGGCTGTAGTGTGCATAAACACACTGAACAAAATGGAAAATTTACAAAAAAAAATGTTTTACCGGAAGTGAAAAACCGGAAGTTGGGATGCAGTACTGTTGTGAACTCTACTAAACGCTCATGTACCAAGATTCATCCAATTCGATTATCATGTACAGATGTTATTGAGCTTTCAAAAGAACAGGTGTATAGGACACTCCCCACCACTTTGGTCACTATCGCTCAAAAACTAATCAGTTCCTTGCCATACATGTTTTCATCTATTTCCAAAGTTTCATTAAAATTCGTTCACGAACGAATGCTGGGTGCTCCCAACAAACATTGAAACATGGTGACACAGTAAACAGGTGTTTGGGAGGCTCCACACCACTTATCCCAATATTGTCCAAAAACTGATCAGTTCTTTGTCATTTAAATCTTTATCTTTTTTCAAAGTGTCATTCAAATTGATTAATAAATAAAGTCTGTATGCTCCCAACAAACTTTAAAAACAAAGTGTGAAAAGTCAGCAGTTGTATGGTAGGCCCCCGCCACTTTGATCAATGTGTCCCAAAATATAGTAATTATCTTCTCACATTAATTGGAACCTTTGCCATAAGTTTCATCATAATCACTTCATTATTGTAGGCTGTAGTGTTGAAATTGAAAATTTACAAAAAAAATTTTTTACCGGAAGTGAAAAACCGGAAGTTGGGATGCAAAACTGTTGTGAACTGAACTAAATGCTCATATAGTAAGTTTAATCTAATTTGATTATCAGACACATATGTTATTGAGCTTTCAAACAAACAGGTGTATGGGACACCCCTACCACTTTGTTCACTATCGCTCAAAAACTAATCAGTTCCTTGCCACAAATGTTTGCATCTTTTTCCAAAGTGTCATCAAAATTCGTCCACGACCAAATGCTGTGTGCTCCCAACAAACATTGAAAAAATGGTGACACAGTAAACAGGTGTTCGGGAGAACCCCCACTACTTATTCCAATATTGTCCAAAAACTAAACAGTTCTTTGTTATTTAAGTCTCCATCTGTTTTCAAAGTGTCATTAAAATAAATTAATGAACGAAGTCTGTATGCTCCCAACAAACTTTAAAAACAAAGTGTGAAAAGTCAGCGTTTGTATGGTAGACCCCCCGCCACTTTGATCAATGTGTCCCAAAAGATGATAACTTTCTACTAATTGAAACCTTTTCCATAAGTTTCATCATAATCACTTCATTATTGTAGGATAAAGCGTCCATAAAGACACTGAAAAAACTTCAAAAAAGTACAAAAAAAATTTTTTTACCGGAAGTGAAAAACCGGAAATTGGGATGCAGAACTATTGTGAACCGAACTAAATTCTCATGTACCAAGTTTCGTTCAATTCGATTATCAGGTACAGATGTTATAGAGTTTTCAAAAAAACAGGTGCTCCAGGGATCCCACACCATATTGTTCACTATCGCTGAAACACTGATTCCTTGCCATACATGTTTGCATGTTTTTCCAAAGTGTCATCAAAATTCATTCACGAACGAATGTTTTATGTTCCCAACAAACATAAAAGCATTGTTAAAAAAACCACCTGTTGTATGGTGGACCCCCAAACCCTTTATCCAATGTACTCCAAAAGCTGATAAAATCTTTCTCATGTTACTTGAAAGCTTTTACCAACGTTTCATAAAAATCGGTCGGTAATTGTAGGCTACAGTAGGGATAAACACCTGGAAAAAACTTTTAAGCCGGAAGTGACAAACCGGAAGTTGGTATGCAGAAATATTGGAAACAGTACTAAAACCTTAAATACTAAGTTTCAGTAAGGTCACAGTCCGATATTAGAAGTTATTCAAGATTTAAATTTGTAGGTGTTCGGGAGACGCCCCGCCATTTTGTCCAAGTTTGAAATGAATCCAGATCTTCCATTTTCAAGTGAACCTGTATCATTTGCCAAAGTTTCATCAAGATCCTATGCAAAAAGTCCAACCACACAATATAAAATTGTGGTGAAGTAAAAATATTGCGACGCTGAAACATAGGCTGACTTCACCACAGCTCTGGAAACATAGTGTTCTGGATATATAATGCAGTATTATCCATAAAATACTTTAATTAAAAGCTAACCAATGTTATAGATTTCACGTAGTTCTAATTATAAAAATATTAAAGCAAGCAGTAGTATCCCATCAAACATAAATTCTGTTGAACGAGAAAAAGGGAAAAAAAAATTTAACCGGAAGTGGCAAACAGGAAGTTGGGATGCAGAGCTGTTGTGAACTGTACTAAATGGTTATGTATCATGTTTCATCTAATTCGATTATCAGGCACAGATGTTATTGAGCTTTCAAACAAACAGGTATATGGGACCCCACTTCTTTGTTCACTATCTCTCAAAATCTAATCAGTTCCTTGCCATACATAGTTGCATCTTTTTCCAAAGTGTCATCAAAATTTATTCACGAACGAATGCTATGTGCTCCCAACAAACATTGAAAAAATTGTGACATAGTAAACAGGTGTTCGGGAGGCCCCCCGCCACTTACTTCAATATTGTCCAAAAACTAATCAGTTCATTGCTATTTAAGTCTCCATCTTTCTTCTAAATTAATTAATTATTATTCTAAATTAATGAATGAAGTCTGTGTGCTCCCAACAAACTTTAAAAACAAAGTGTGAAAAGTGAGCATGTGTATGGTAGACTCCCCGCCACTTTGATCAATGTGTCCCAAAAGATGATAATTATCTTCTCACACTAATTGAAACCTTTTCCATAAGTTTCATCATAATCACTTCATTATTGTAGGCTGTAGTGTGCATAAACACACTGAAAAAATGGAAAAATTAAAAAAAAAAATGTTTACCGGAAGTGAAAAACCGGAAGTTGGGATGCAGAAGTGTTGTGAACCGTACTATATGCTGATGAACCAAGTTTCATTCAATTCGATTATCAGGTACAGATGTTATTGAGCTTTCGAAAAACAGGTGCTCCGGGGACACCACACCACTTTGGTCACTATCGCTCAAAAACTAATCAGTTCTTTGTCATATATATTTGCATCTTTTTCCAAAGTGTCATCAAAATTCATTCACGAACGAATATTTTATGCGCCCAACAAACATAAAAAACATATGGTAAAAACCACCTGTTGTATGGTGGACCCCCCCAACCCTTTATCCAATGTACTCAAAAAGCTGATAAAACCTTTCTCATGATACTTGAAAGCTTTTACCAACGTTTCATGAAAATCGATCGGTAATTGTAGGCTACAGTAGGGATAAACCCTTGAAAAAACTTTTTAACCGGAAGTGACAAACTGAAAGTTGGTAAGCAGAAATATTGGAAGCTGTACTGAAACCTTATATACCAAGTTTAAATAAGATCATAAGCCGGGATTAGAAGTTATTCAAGATTTAAACTTAGAGGTGTTCGGGAGATCCCTGCCATTCTGTCCAAATTTGAAATGAATCCAGATCTTCCATTTTCAAGTGAATCTGTATCATTTGCCAAATTTTCGTCAAGATCTTATGCAGAAAGGTCACCCACACACCCACACACCCACCAACCTAAGCACATGCAGACGTACACCAAAATTTTTATTGGCTATTTAGATAGAAGATGGTCCAAAACAAAAGAAAAAACAAAATCTGGGGTATGTTAGATTTTTTTTTCACGATAGATTGCATTACTTCACACAATTTAAAATTGTAGTGAAGTAAAAAGTTTTTTCTTCTATTCAAATCTTTTTATTTTTTTTTCATTGACTGTTATAACTTATAAGGTTTTTGCAAATTGTTTTTCTTAGGGATTGTTGCAAACTTTTTTGTTAACCGACGAGTCAAAAATCTCCAACTGCAGTGGTTTATGTTTATAAGAAACGGATTAAAATGTCTCCACAGATTCTAAATTTATGAAGTTTTTAAAAATATTAGGATCCAAACGGCCGCTATAACGGATTTAAAAAAACAATTTTTTTCTAATATAAAGCCACTAGTTTCTTAACCACGTGTTGGATATAGCTGATTTACGAACCTGTCCAAGATATTCATAAAACACACGTTTTTAATAAAAGTTTTTTGATCTGGCTCCACAAATGCGACCGGTTGTTTCAAACGCATTTTGTGTTTTACAAGCTTTTTTGTTGGAGCCGCTCACTCAGAAACTTCCAACTGCAGAGGTCTAGATTTTGGAAGAAATTGATAAAACAGATTTCAAAGATTCTAAATTTGTGAAGTTTTTAAAAATATTAGTATTCAGAGCTGTAATGCTCAATGCATTGACCAATGATTAGGATGATGATCTGTATCATATACAAGATCATGTTTAAATATTAGTAGGAAAAGTCAATCAGTAATTTATATCATGTATATCAAGTTAATATATTAATAGTAAGATTAAGATATTTCTAAACATATATATTGATTCTCATTAATTCTCATACCTGAAATAAAACAAGCAAATTCATACATGTCATGTGTTGTAGTACTATTTTGCAAATGAACTTAATTTTGATATAAAATTAAAACTAATTTCACAAAACTTATAAACAACAATAATATGCAGTGTTGGCGATTTCAAAATAAAATTATTTTCTTTTAAATTTTTGTTATGACAATGATATCAAATTCGTTACTTGAACATAACTTGAAATTATAACAACAATTAATATGTGTCACCGGAACACAAATTAAAATTGTTTTCTTTTTTCAAGTTTACTAAAACAAATAATGGAATTTTATTCTTGTGAAATATTACGAATAAAATTTTATATTTATTATTTTGGATAATATGATGATTTAAATGTTTAGGAAGATAATTCCTATGGATGAGGAATTTTTAAGAAATAGTAAATACGGATATTAAATGTAGGTATATATGTAAGGTAATTTTTAAGTTTTAAGTTAGATAAGTTTTTGGACATTATCAAATAATGTTGTTCATCTAAAGATAATTAGATATTTTTTGTGTATTGTAAAATTAGAGATGATAAGCTAGTTATCATCAGTAAAAGATTGTCGGATAGTAATTATCAGTAAAAGAAATAAAGAAAAGATTATTAATATATGAAAAGCAGTGTTTCTACTCATCGTAGATTTGAAGAGATCGAAAGGTAAAAATAGCCTAAGATCTGGAATGACCCTTCCTTGGTCATCCGTTCTTCAATCTCCCATCTCAGCACATCATCCACCTGCCAAATTGAACCAGTTTAAAGCGGATCTGCATAAGATCTTGATGAAAATTTGGCAAATGATACAGGTTCTCTTGAAAATGGAAGATCTAGATTCATTTCAAATTTGGACAAAATGGCGGCGAGTCTCCCGAACACCTCTAAGTTTAAATCTTTAATAACTTCTGATCCCGGACTACGATCTCATTGAAACTTAATATATAAGGTTTTAGTACAGTTTCCAATATCTCTGCATACCAACTTTTGGTTTGTCTCTTCCGGTTAAAAAGTTTTTTTTTCAGGTGTTTATCACTACTGTAGCCTATAATTACCGATCGATTTTCATGAAACGTTGGTAAAAGCTTTCAAATAACATGGAAGAGGTTTTATCAGCTTTTGGAGTACATTGGATAAAGAGTTTGGAGGTCCACCATACAACAGGTGGTTTTTTCCACAATGTTTTTATGTTTGTTGGGAGCATACAACATTCATTCGTGAATGAATTTTGATTACACTTTGGAAAAAGATGCAAACATGTATGACAAGGAACTGATTAGTTTTTGAGCGAGAGTGAACAAAATGGTGTGGGGTCCCTGGAGCACCTGTTTTTTTTTAAAGCTCTATAACATCTGTACCTGATAACCGAATTGAATGAAACTTGGTACATGAGTATTTAGTTCGGTTCACAATAGTTCTGCATCCCAACTTCCGGTTTTTCACTTACGGTAAAAAATTTTTTTTGTACTTTTTTGAAGTTTTTTCAGTGTCTTTATGCAGGGCCGGTGCAAGACATTTTTGCGCTCTGTTCAAACATGAGAAATGCGCTCCCAGGACTTAAGAGTTATCTCAAAATTGTTGTGGCTTATCTTATCGTATTTTAAAATTTGTTGCATACCATTTATAATATTTGTTTTTAAATTGTTCTTCCTCAATTGAATTTAAATACGTTGTTTATTATTAAATATCTACATATTTTAGGCTAGGTCCATCTTCAGGATCAGAAAACTATCAAAAATATTAAAATTAGTACTGTTAGTTTTATTATCCTGAAGACGGCCCTAGCCCGATATAAATATATATTAACAATAAATAATATATTTTTTACTTGCCTAGATAGTAAAGTTTTACTTTATTACTGTAGTATGGGGTCGTAAAGTGTCACTTGTTAACTCTTTATTTAAAATAAATTTCACTGATAAATTAAAAACGCCAATTTCTTGTTACTAATAGTTTTATTTTACTATAGATACGTATTTCGAAAGCTATGCTTTCATCGACAGTAACTTATATCAGACCCGATTTCGTTTTCATAGTTACGTCCAATGCAAATTTTTAATTTTGATTTGGATTAAACATTTTTTTAAATATTTTGCTTGCGACGAATAAAAATTAGTATACGACTTTGATTTTGAATTTAATGTAGGTGCAAATCTCAAATGATTTCATTATTTTAAATTTTGATTTAAAAATTAGTTTGTTACTTTTAAAGAATTAATTGATTTACAAAATTGATTGCAAACCCAAAATTATTTAAACATTAAAGAATACGTAATTTCTAAAAGACTATAAATCAAAATTTTGTAGTGTTTCAAGTTCCGTTTAAGTTAAAGTTAACGTCAAGGATTTACCGTCTATAAATCGTGCATACGTCCTTGCATCATAATTTACTATTAATTCAAAATATGGGATTAATTGAGGAAAAACAAATTATCAAAACAAATAATTATTCTCCTGGCAAAACAAATTTTTAATATGAATTTATAATATTGTTTTTCGGTAAACGGTTGTAAAGTAGAACTTTACTGCCGCTACGGAGAAGGCTAAAGTCTTACTTTTTTAGGTATAATCATAGCGGCTGTATAGTAACGCCATTTCTATTTTTTTTACGGTGGCAGTAAAGTAAATCTCATATTTTTACGACAGCAGTAAAGTAACATAATAATCCATTAACAGTAACATCACATACATTCAGTAACATAATCGTTCATTTTAATGAATTAAAATCAATAAAAATTAATTTTAGAAAATTTATTACCTCATATTACCTTTTTAAATCATATTTATAAAAAATTTGATGTACATATTAATTTCATATTTAAAAAAAGTTTAACGTTTAATACTATTTAATTCGGAGCTAAAGTGATTTTTTGTGTTTGGTCTATGATTGTCGGGCTTGCTACGGCCGGCCGCCAAAATATAAACTTAACACAAAAAGTAGCACTTCAGCTCCTAATTAAATAATATACTTATTGCCTTCAAATAGTTTTCTTTAATTTTGTTTTTGTTCCTAATTCCTAATTTTTACTATTTCATTCATTACTTTTTAAATTTATCAATTGCTAAAAAAAATTGTCTAGTTTTCTTTTCCATAGAATTTTAATATTTATTATCCATACTCATTTAAAAAAAATATAACATTCAAAATATCATATATACACAATCATAAACATCCTATAACTGATTTTGTTATTCTAATTTCAAAACTGTGCAGACGTTTAATGTATCTGTGAATAGCTTTATTCAAAATTTCATTAATACTTGTAAAACATAATATTTTGCTGCACAGAATTTCAAAAATGTTCAGATATTTTATGGTATGTGTGTATTATATTTCAGAACATTGCAGCAATCAATAGTATGGGTAATATTTTGTGAACAACAATTTAAAATGAACAGTACTAATACGTTTGTGTGTTTCCTTATTTTTAATTTGTGTGTATTGAGATTTAAAGTTGAAAAGAGAATACATATTTTATATGTTTAAATTTGTATACATATATGGAAAAATGAATAAAAGCATATATTTGAAACACTGGACAAAATGAAAGAAAGTTGATGTTCATAAAATATTATTTTAAACGGTTTAATTCAATTTAAATTGTTAATTGATGTTGGTTTTTGCGCCCTTATTTTCCTGATAAATTGAGCGCCCTGTTTTACTGTGCACTTTTGTACAACGCAGGACCGGGCCTGTCTTTATGCACACTACAACCTACAATATAGCAATTTCACGTCATCGCAACAGCATTTGTTCTAGCATGTGACCTGACCCCCTCTGATTTCGATAAAATTTCATATACAGATAGCCAATGAAAAAATAAAAATACCATTTCTTTCAAAAAATTAAATTTCGCTCTAGGGTTGACACAAGGTGGCGGCAAAGTTTTTGGGGTTTGCGAAACATGAATATCTTTGAATATCGATTGACTAAACCGATTTAAGTCATTTATAGCTCATTGAAAAGGTAATTGATAGGACTTATAAAAAATTACTTAAAAATTTTTCATAATTTTTTAAAAGTGTGTTAAACTTAAAAAAATATTTCAAAGATGGCGCTGTTCGGTACCCTCATTTTTACCACATTTTTTTTTTCAAAAAAAAATGTTTAATTAGCTCGTAATCTAAAACGAAAGTTTCTCAAATACATAATTTCTCGTTTTAAAAATAAAATTCTTACAAAATTTTAATTTCCGTTTTTTCAAGGTTTTGTTTTTTAAAAATTGCATTTTATTTAACTAAAACCGCCTGAATTCTTGTTTTATAGAAATCTAATTATAATGAGTGTACAATCTAAGTATTTGAGGGTGTGGATGCTTTTTACATAATTGAGTTTTTCTCACATTTCTACCTGTCCGAAATTAATTATAAATGAATGTACCTGAAATATATTAAAACTGATGCTGAGAAGTAAATAGTGAGAAAAATTATGTGAAATAAAATGCATGTTGTATAGAACTCATATAATAATTAACTTTTTATTTTTATTCTAAGTTGTGTAATAAAAACAATATATATTTATTAATAATATAAAATAATATAAAAGAATTTAAAAATATAAAATAAATTTGCATTGCATATTAACGGCTCATCTCAAAAATCCTAGTTTTAGCTGAATTCGAATATGTTTTTGTGAGCAATGGTATTTCATCTTTGGGTAGAACGCATGAAATGATTGTGTACGTTTTATAGTTACATCCTCTCTGTATCTTGCTTCTAGCCGTGACTTCATTTCTATATAATAATTTTTACTGGTATATGCAAAATTCATTGTTGATTTTGTTGTCCATTCATAAAAATCTATAGGAGGTTGAATAATATTCTTGTAAGACTAACTTTATCGATGAGCACCTCGTTTCAATGTAACTTCTATTCCATCACACGGTCCTTTTCCATGACTGGTAGCGAAGAAGTGCCACTCTGCGTCTATATTAAAATCTGATTTGTGGTGGCATAGATTTATAAAATTATATTTATTTATACTGAGATCCCGCACTATCAGTCATATAGACTATTTTTTCAATGGAATGTTCTAGGTTATCTTTTATAAAATCAATCATTTGTGATATGAATAGATGCACTGCCACACTATCATGTTCAGTTATATCAGAGATAATGACAAAACTTAAGTGAACGATACCTTGACTAGTAGATAAATTATAATACATTAAAAACGGTTGTATCGTAGCTTGCGAATTATTACAATGATAACTCTGCACAGAATCTTGAATAAAAAAAGAGCAATTTTTTGAAAACTCGCCAAGTACTAAGCACACTCCCGCTTTCAGGTTAGCTTTTGTGTTTTCCAAATACATGAAATACATGAAATTTATCAGCCCGTTCTTTAAGAATTTCAAAACATTCCACACATTGACATTCATCATTAACTTACTACAACTAACAAATTTCATTTCACCATATACAAATAAAAATTATTATATAGAAATGAAGTCACGGCTAGAAGCAAAATACAGAGAGGCTGTAACTATAAAACGTACACAATCACTTCATGCGTTCATACCCAAAGATGAAAAAACATTGCTCACAAAAACATATTCGAATTCAGCTAAAACTAGGATTTTTCAGATAAGCCGTTAATATGCAATGCAAATTTATTTTATATTTGTAATTTCTTTTATATTATTTTATATTATTAATAAATGTATATTGTTTTTATTACACAACTTAGAATAAAAATTAAAAGTTAATTATTATATGAGTTCTATACAACATGCATTTTATTTCACATGATTTTTCTCACTATTTACTTCTCAGCATCAGTTTTAATATATTTCAGGTACATTCATTTATAATTAATTTCGGACAGGTAGAAATGGGAGAAAAACTCAATTATGTAAAAAGCATCCACACCCTCAAATACTTAGATTGTACACTCAAAATAATTAGATTTCTATAAAACAAGAATTCAGGCGGTTTTAGTTAAATAAAATGCATTTTTTAAAAAACAAAAAATTGAAAAAAGGGAAATTAAAATTTTGTAAGAATTTTATTTTTAAAACGAGAAATTATGTATTTGAGAAACTTTCGTTTTAGATTACGAACTAATTAAACATTTTTTTCTCGAAAAAAAATGTGGTAAAAATGAGGGTACCCCCAACAGCGCCATCTTTGAAATATTTTTTTAAGTTTAACATACTTTTAAAACATTAAGAAAAATTTTAAGTAATTTTTTATAAGTCCTATCAATTACATTTCCTATGAGCTATAACTGACTTAAATCGGTTTAGTCAATCGTTAGCAATCGATATTCAAAGATACTCATTTTTCGCAAACCCCTAAAACTTCGCCGCCACCCTGTGTCACCTCTAGAGCGAAATTCAATTTTTTGAAAGAAATGGTATTTTTATTTTTTCATTGGCTATCTGTATATGAAATTTTATCGAAATCAGAAGGCGTCAGGAACATCGATGTTGCGGTGACGTGAAATTGCTCAATAATGAAGTGATTATGATTAAACTTATGAAAAAGGTTCCAATTAGTGTGAGAAGATAATTATCATCTTTTGGGGCACATTGATGAAAGTGGCGGGGGTCTATCATACAAATGCTGACTTTTCACACTTTGTTTTTAAAGTTTGTTGGGAGAATACAGACTTCATTGATTAATTTATTTTATTGACACTTTGAAAAAAGATGAAGATTTAAGTAACAAAGAACTGATTAGTTTTTGGATAATATTGGAATAAGTGGTGGGAGTCCTCCCGAACAGCTACTTAATGTGTCACCATTTTTCAATGTTTGTTGGGAGCACACAGCATTCGTTCGTGAACGAATTTTGATGACACTTTGAAAAAGATGCAAACATGTATGGCAAGGAACTGATTAGTTTTTGAGCGATAGTGAACAAAGTGGTGGGGGGTCCTCCGAGCACTTGTTTTTTTGAAAGCTCAATAACATCTGTACCTGATAACCGAATTGGATGAAACTTGGTACATGAGCATTTAGTACCGTTCACAACAGTTCTGCATCCCAACTTCCGGTTTTTTACTTCCAAAAAAAGTTTTTTTTGTAAATTTTCAATTTTTTTCAGTGTGTTTATGCACATTACAGGCTACAATAATGAAGTGATTATGATGAAACTTATGGAAAACGTTCCAATTAGTGTAAGAAGATAATTATCATCTTTTGGGATACATTGATTTAAGTGGCGGGTCGTCTAACGTACAACTGCTGATTTTTCACACTTTGTTTTTAAAGTTTGTTGGGAGCATACAGACTTCATTCATTAATCAATTTTAATGACACTTTGAAAAAAGATGAAGGCTTTAATGACAAAGAATTGGTTAGGTTTTGGACAATATTGGGATGAGTGGTGGGGGTCCTCCCGTACACCTGTTTATTGTTTCAATGTTTGTGAAAAGCATACAACATTCGTTCGTTAAGTTATTTTGATAACACTTCGCAAAAATATGCAACTATGTATGGCAAGGAACTGATTAGTTTTTTAGCGATAGTGAACAAAGTAGTAGGGGTCCTCCGAGCACCTGTTATTTTGGAAGCTTAATAACTTCTGTCCCTGATAATCGAATTGGATAAAACTTGGTAAATACACATTTAGTACGGTTCACAACAGTTCTGCATCCTAACTTCCTGTTTGTCACTTCCGATAAAATTTATGTTTTCTTTTTCTCGTACAACATAATTTATGTTTGTTGGGATACTACTGCTTGATTTAATATTTTTATAATTAGAACTACGAAGTCCACAATATTGGTTAGCTTTTAATTAAAGTATTTGATGAATATTAGCTCATTATATATCCAGAACACTATGTTTCCAGAGTTGTGGTGAAGTCAGCCCATGCATCAGCGTCGCAATATTTTTTTTTGTTTTTTCGTCTCCGGTTATTATATATAGTCGTTTGGCACCAAAATTTTCCCGAAATTCCGAGATGAGGCACATTACAATAGGTAGATTTTTATATAAAATCTACCTAAAAATATAAAAGTTATATCTCACTTCCAAGTTGGCAGTTTATTCACAAAAAAATAATAAAAATAATTTCAAACAATTTCACGATGATTGAGACAACTACGGGTAAACATTTACTTGACAACAGAATGAGGTTATTTCAAATATAAAGTGTTACATATATATAATTTAATAATAATAATAATAATCTATAATATAATAGCCGTGAGTCTATCCCTCTATACGGTCGTAACGCTTGTGTTGCAATATGGGTAGCGCGCTCGACTATGATCTATAGATCGTGAGTTCAAATCCTGCCGTAGTACATTTTTTATTGTTTTTTTTAATTTTTTTTATCATTGCCCGTTTCGTTCAAATTATTATCATTTCAATATTATTCAGAAAATTAATTATTTTTTTGACCGACAGTGGCCAGTGCTAAAAATCATATAATAGTAGTTTCCGATAATAATTTTCCATAATGTCATTCCTGTGAAATAAAATAAGGAAAAACAAAAACTACTATTTGAGTATAATATAGCTCTATTAAGATAGCGGACTAAAAATGGCGGCTACAACCAGGACCTAGTCAGGCAATTGTAGCCAATTTGTAGCCAATTTGTTACGCCATTAAAAAATTTGTAGCCCCTGCCAATTCTGAGAAATTCAAGAAACCGCTATCTTAAATTTAAGCTAGTGGTTTTCGCAATATCTCACGTTCTATTCATCCAATTTTAATTCTTAATACCTTATAATTTGTTGCCGGTTAGGCTACAATTTGTTACGTCATCAAAATGTTTGTAGCCCCTACCAATTCTGAGAAATTCAAGAAACCGCTATCTTAAATTTAAGCTAGCGGTTTTCGCAATATCTCACGTTCTATTCATCCAATTTTAATTCTTAATACATTATAATTTGTAGCCGGTTAGGCTACAATTTGTTACGTCATCAAAATGTTTGTAGCCCCTACCAATTCTGAGAAATTCAAGAAACCGCTATCTTAAATTTAAGCTAGCGGTTTTCGCAATATCTCACGTTCTATTCATCCAATTTTAATTCTTAATACATTATAATTTGTAGCCGGTTAGGCTACAATTTGTTTCGTCATCAAAATGTTTGTAGCCCCTGCCAGTTCTGAGAAATTCAAGAAACCGCTAACTTAAATTTAAGCTAGCGGTTTTCGCAATATCTCACGTTCTATTCATCCAATTTTAATTATTAATACCTTATAATTTGTTGCCGGTTAGGCTACAATTTGTTACGTCATCAAAATGTTTGTAGCCCCTTCCAATTCTGAGAAATTCAAGAAACCGCTATCTTAAATTTAAGCTAGCGGTTTTCGCAATATCTCACGTTCTATTCATCCAATTTTAATTCTTAATACCTTATAATTTGTTGCCGGTTAGGCTACAATTTGTTACGTCATCAAAATGTTTGTAGCCCCTTCCAATTCTGAGAAATTCAAGAAACCGCTATCTTAAATTTAAGCTAGCGGTTTTCGCAATATCTCACGTTCTATTCATCCAATTTTAATTCTTAATACCTTATAATTTGTTGCCGGTTAGGCCACAATTTGTTACGTCATCAAAATGTTTGTAGCCCCTGCCAATTCTGAGAAATTCAAGAAACCGCTATCTTAAATTTAAGCTAGCGGTTTTCGCAATATCTCACGTTCTATTCATCCAATTTTAATTCTTAATACCTTATAATTTGTTGCCAGTTAGGCTACAATTTGTTACGTCATCAAAATGTTTGTAGCCCCTGCCAATTCTGAGAAATTCAAGAAACCGCTATCTTAAATTTAAGCTAGCGGTTTTCGCAATATCTCACGTTCTATTCATCCAATTTTAATTATTAATACCTTATAATTTGTTGCCGGTTAGGCCACAATTTGATACGTCATCAAAATGTTTGTAGCCCCTACCAGTTCTGAGAAATTCAAGAAACCGCTATCTTAAATTTAAGCTAGCGGTTTTCGCAATATCTCACGTTCTATTCATCCAATTTTAATTCTTAATACCTTATAATTTGTTGCCAGTTAGGCCACAATTTGTTACGTCATCAAAATGTTTGTAGCCCCTGCCAATTCTGAGAAATTCAAGAAACCGCTATCTTAAATTTAAGCTAGCGGTTTTCGCAATATCTCACGTTTTATTCATCCAATTTTAATTCTTAATACATTATAATTTGTAGCCGATTAGGCTACAATTTGTTACGTCATCAAAATGTTTGTAGCCCCTGTCAATTCTGAGAAATTCAAGAAACCGCTATCTTAAATTTAAGCTAGCGGTTTTCGCAATATCTCACGTTCTATTCATCCAATTTTAATTCTTAATACATTATAATTTGTAGCCGGTTAGGCTACAATTTGTTACGTCATCAAAATGTTTGTAGCCCCTGCCAATTCTGAGAAATTCAAGAAACCGCTATCTTAAATTTAAGCTAGCGGTTTTCGCAATATCTCACGTTCTATTCATCCAATTTTAATTCTTAATACATTATAATTTGTAGCCGGTTAGGCTACAATTTGTTACGTCATCAAAATGTTTCTAGCCCCTTCCAATTCTGAGAAATTCAAGAAACCGCTATCTTAAATTTAAGCTAGCGGTTTTCGCAATATCTCACGTTCTATTCATCCAATTTTAATTCTTAATACCTTATAATTTGTTGCCGGTTAGGCTACAATTTTTTACGTCATCAAAATGTTTGTAGCCCCTTCCAATTCTGAGAAATTCAAGAAACCGCTATCTTAAATTTAAGCTAGCGGTTTTCGCAATATCTCACGTTCTATTCATCCAATTTTAATTCTTAATACCTTATAATTTGTTGCCGGTTAGGCCACAATTTGTTACGTCATCAAAATGTTTGTAGCCCCTGCCAATTCTGAGAAATTCAAGAAACCGCTATCTTAAATTTAAGCTAGCGGTTTTCGCAATATCTCACGTTCTATTCATCCAATTTTAATTCTTAATACCTTATAATTTGTTGCCAGTTAGGCTACAATTTGTTACGTCATCAAAATGTTTGTAGCCCCTGCCAATTCTGAGAAATTCAAGAAACCGCTATCTTAAATTTAAGCTAGCGGTTTTCGCAATATCTCACGTTCTATTCATCCAATTTTAATTATTAATACCTTATAATTTGTTGCCGGTTAGGCTACAATTTGATACGTCATCAAAATGTTTGTAGCCCCTACCAGTTCTGAGAAATTCAAGAAACCGCTATCTTAAATTTAAGCTAGCGGTTTTCGCAATATCTCACGTTCTATTCATCCAATTTTAATTCTTAATACCTTATAATTTGTTGCCGGTTAGGCCACAATTTGTTACGTCATCAAAATGTTTGTAGCCCCTGCCAATTCTGAGAAATTCAAGAAACCGCTATCTTAAATTTAAGCTAGCGGTTTTCGCAATATCTCACGTTCTATTCATCCAATTTTAAGTCTTAATACCTTATAATTTGTAGCTGGTTAGGCCACAATTTGTTACGTCATCAAAATGTTTGTAGCCCCTGTCAATTCTGAGAAATTCAAGAAACCGCTATCTTAAATTTAAGCTAGCGGTTTTCGCAATATCTCACGTTCTATTCATCCAATTTTAATTCTTAATACATTATAATTTGTAGCCGGTTAGGCTACAATTTGTTACGTCATCAAAATGTTTGTAGCCCCTGCCAATTCTGAGAAATTCAAGAAACCGCTATCTTAAATTTAAGCTAGCGGTTTTCGCAATATCTCACGTTCTATTCATCCAATTTTAATTCTTAATACATTATAATTTGTAGCCGGTTAGGCTACAATTTGTTACGTCATCAAAATGTTTGTAGCCCCTACCAATTTCGATAAATTCAAGAAACCGCTATCTTAAATTTAAGCTAGCGGTTTTCGCAATATCTCACGTTCTATTCATCCAATTTTAATTCTTAATACATTATAATTTGTAGCCGGTTAGTAGCCGGTTAGGCTTCAATTTGTTACGTCATCAAAATGTTTGTAGCTCCTGGCAGTTCTGAGAAATTCAAGAAACCGCTATCTTAAATTTAAGCTAGCGGTTTTCGCAATACCTCACGTTCTATTCATCCAATTTTAATTCTTAATACATTATAATTTGTAGCCGGTTAGGCCAGTGGTTCTCAAAGCGTGTTCTGCGGAACACTGGTGTTCCGCGATGCACTTTTCACTGTTCCGCGAAAAAATCAAATGTACAATCAATTCAATTAAAAATTGTTTGAAAATAAAAACCAATTCAATGTAAAATTTACACGTACGTAAAATTTACACGTTTTTCGGCTTTGTAAAAAAAAAACGGTTAAAATTACTTCTTGAAAACATAAAATATTATTGCAGTTATTAAAATTCTCCTTTTACACATAAATATATAAAAAATGTATGGTTTTTGTTTCACACGATATGAACAAATGATTGGATAAAGAACCCGTTTACTTCTTCCGAATTTTCTAGTTTTACTTCAAATGAAGAAGAAGAATTGACGTCGCTTTCTTCAGATCGTGGATTAAAATTACAATTCCATGAAAACACTCCTGAAAATTTTTGGATCTCTGTTAAAGATGAATACCCGAGTATAAGAAAAAAATCCTTGAACATATTATTGTTATTTTCCACGACATAACTTTGCGAAGCAGGATTTTCAACTATGATCAATATAAAGACAAACAAACGTGAGAGACTAGGGAATTTAGAAGAAGAAATGCGTGTGGCGTTATCATTTATTCGCCCCGATATCGCTGAGATCTGTAAAGATCGTCAAGCTCATGGATCGCATTAAGTTTGAGATTTTTTAAAAGTATTGTAATTTTAATTGTGCTTTCAATGGCCGTGGCCCATTTCTCAAAAATGCCGATGAAATTGAAATTTTGACGTTTCGCGCTGAAATATAATTTTTTGTTTTGCTTTATTTCCTTCCACAAGAATTAAATTTCGAAAATATAATTATTGGAAAACAAATATTATTTGAATTTCAACACAATCTGTCAAAATTTACTCAAGTAGGATAGCAGAGTAAATTGAAATTGTTTAGTCGATTTGCAGATTCAATATCAATTTCAATTTCATCGAGAAATGGGCCACAGCCAATAAATATATTTCCATCAATCGATATCGGTACACATTTTATTTATATACATATTATTTTCTAAAAGTAGCACTTGGAAGCAGGGGGTTGCCAATCACACACTGCGACACGATTCCGTTTCCTTTTTGCTTTATAATTACTACATTTTCATGCAGATCGAAAAAAAATTGAATCCTCATTCCGTTTTCAAACTGTAAAGTGTTTTCATGAATGTATTGAAAACGGGTTGAAAACGTTTTTAAAACTGTGTTGAAAAACTGTGAAAATGTCAAAAAGCGTTTAATTGTGTTTCATTAATTGTGTTCAATATTTTATTTTTTTATGCTTGATATTGTATTTTTCTTTTAAATAAAGTTAATGAAATAAACATTTTATAAATCAATGTGAAATTAGTTGTTTTGTAATTAAAAACAAACATAAACATTTTACTGCGCATGACACGATCCAATTTTCCGTTTTCATGTATTTTCGAATATTTGGATACCGATACGATCCCAAAAAAAATCGAGATCGTATTTAAAAATAAATAATATTCAAAACTGTAATTGTTGATGTTTTCATGGTGAATTCAATTCGAATTTGGTTTTCAAATCGTTTTGAACTAAGCAAGAAAACGTAGTAAATAATGGAGTGTTTTGGCAAACATTATTCTGTTTTTTATTGCACTTTTGGTTTAAAAAATGTTAGCCACCCTCGCCCCCTGTTGTAAAGTGTATGCTGTATTGTAGATGTTCCGCCTAAAAATATATCAGAGTTTAGTGTTCCCCGACTTCAAACAGTTTGAGAACCAAGGGATTAGGCTACAATTTGTTACGTCATCAAAATGTTTGTAGCCCCTGACAATTTTGAGAAATTTAAGAAACCGCTATTGTAAATTAAAGCTAGCGGTTTTCACAATATCTCACGTTCTATTCACCCAATTTTCATTTTTAATACATCAAAATTTATAGCCGATTCATTTTCACGTAGACGTTCTATTTGTGAAAATTCAGTTTCAATTCATGTTCTATTCAACCAAATTTTAGGGTTCCGTTTTTTATACGGAACACTATTGGTGAGAGTAAAACGAGTTTTTCACATTATATCGCTTATTTCGTAAACTATAAATGCTATGGACTTGAAATTTGAGGTGCGTATAAAACTAATCTGTCCACATGAAATGACGGATACAAATAAAACTAAAGTGGTTTTCGTTCAGTTTACAGGGCTACGATGTGCGACTTTTGAGAAAATACATTTTTTTATAGATTCAAATAGGGTATCATATGAAAAGGCTTCATTTCAGTATTCCTTAAAAGTTTATTTTGGAATTTTACACCTCACCATTTTTTGTATAATTTTGAATAATGACATTTTTTTCGTGTTTTCTTACCTCGATTAGCTCCGAACCTATCTGATCAAAAATTCTCAAATGTATTTGGAATGATAGAAAAATTAGTACGTTTTTAATAAAAAATATAAAAGAGTGTCATATTCTCATACTTAGATTTATTAAGGGGGTGGAAATGAGGAGGGGTTAAAACACTATTTAAAATATGGTCAAGTGGGGTGTCATTTGAAAGAGCACTTAGTTTAAAAAACAAAGCAATTTTTTTTAGAATTTTGCGATACCCAGTTTTTGAGTTATATTAAAAAAGTGCGACTTTCAGACCGCCCCACCCCATACGTTTCGACACTGATTGACGGAAAAATTTGTCAAAATTCACAGAGTTAGGAAATTTGCTAAATTTTGTACGAAATCTATAGCGAAGTCTCCAATAATTATATTTCTGTGTGATTAGAGGACCGGGGTAGAGGGGGTAAAAAAAACTTTTTTTGACCCAAGCGAGTGGGGTGTCATTTGAAAGAACACCTAATTTAGAATTTGTTGCAATTTTTTTAGAATTTTGCGGTGCCCAGTTTTGAGTTTTATTAAAAAAAGTGCAAAATTCAGACCGTTCACCCCCATTCGTTTCGACACTGATTGACAGAAAAATTTGTTAAAATTCACAGAGCTAGGAAATTTGCTAAATTTTGTACGAAAACTATAGCGAAGTCTCCAATAATTATATTTCTGTGTGTTTAGAGGACCGGGGTAGAGGGTCGAAGAGGGTTTAACCACTTTTTGTGCGGTTAAATGGTTAAAAACTTATTAAAAAAAATTAAGTTAAGTGGTAAAATAAAGGAATTTAAATTATTAAAGGGTCTGTAAAATGTTTATTCATTTGTCTATTCAGCCCCTTTTTACTAATTAAAATCTCATTAGAGACTCATAATTTTAACATTTAAAATTTCTAATGACGTCCACAAACGTTTTTTGGAACAAATTATGCTTGCATCCAATCAAAATATATTAAATTGTACCTACCTAATTTTACCTGATTCTACATATGTCACAACTATTTAAAGGGTATATATTGATGTGATTGCCTTATAGCAAGTATATTCAAAAATATTTAGAAGACATAACGTTTAGAAAAGATAATAATAGAAATGCCTTTTAAATTACCAAAACTACGTGAAAAAGCCTCAAAAATTCAACCGCGCATAACTCCGATTCAGAGTACTCAATAAATAAAAGCGGAAATCACTTTTTTCCTTTCGTCAATACCAACAATATATCAAAATTTCAGATTTTTAAAAATTCAAAAATTTAAAAATCAACAAAAAAATGTACGTTTTCAAAATAATAGCCCATTTAAGCATGCGGTTTTCAATATTTCTGACGTTCTATTTATCTTACTTTCTTAATACATCAAAATTTGTAGCCAATGTGGAAGCAGTTTGTTACGTCAACAAAAAAATTGTAGCCCTGCCAATTTTGAAAAATTCAAGAAACCGTTATCTTATTTTTAAGCTAGCGGTTTTTACATTTCTGAATACATCAAAAGTTGTAGACAATTTGGAACCAATTTGTTACGTTATCAAAAAAACAGAGAGCGTGTTAAGACCGCACGGCAGAGTGAAAACTTCATTGGTAATCGCAATCAATTGATATTGTATTAGTAGTATTTGGATCGTATTAGTAGAATAAATTAGAAACAAGTCAGAACGATAAACCGCTAACTACACACACTAACCTCACAATGTAAACCAAATAATTGTCAAAATAGCACTCATATGCCAATAGCAGGGACTAAAGTACGCGTGGTTGTCACACCCATATATCAACAAGTTTAAATCTTTCTGCAGAAAGCTAAGCAAATCCATTTTTATTAATGCGCATTGTTGCCGTTTGCAAATCACTATCGGCTAAGTGCCACCATTTTTAATTATTTTATTTATCATGATTGCCATTTATGTTTAATCAAACATAAGCTATGCTTCTTTGTATAGAATTTATGCGATTTCCGTCTCGTAATTGTGAGCTTTAAATCGATATAATCGATTTTATCAAGTTACAAGTATTAAGTCTTCACTTAATTTTAGAAACACGTAATACATACAATTGCAAACCGACAACATATTTAGTGAAGATGATAAAATTCCAATACTTTCCAATTCCAAATTCCAATTTAAAACATGACGGATCAGACTAACTTACTACCTACGGAAAAATCTGTGTGTGGTGCGCCTAAAGAAGTTTTCACTTCAAAAATTACCTTTTATACTTTCATGAAACTTTGGAGGCCCCTTTGTTACCCTTTGTTACCTTTACCCCTCGCGGGCTCTTAGTCTAGACTAAGAGCCCGCAACGGCCAGACCTTCGTTATTTTATAAAAGCTGAAAGTTTCTCTGCGCATACCCCCTACTCAGGTAGGAACAATAAGCGACATATGAAGTTTGGATCATGGAGGCTTTGGCAGGGAGCAGGTACAAAGAGGCCTCTAAAGTTTCGTGAAAGTGTATAAAAGGTAATTTTTTTTATGTATTCTTCGGGGTAGTATTAGCAGTCACGTCACCCATTGCCAGACACTTACTATCGTGGCAACCCCCTGCCAGACACCTTAAACTTTATCAATTTGTTATTAAGTTAATAAGTTTTTTTATTAAGTTAAGAATGCTGTACTAAATGTGGTTCTAATAAATTAAACATTTCATATTTTAACACCTGCAATAAATTAAAAATTTGAACCATTTTCTGTGTATTTCTGATTGAGAAACAGGTTTTTATTCAGAATAAGAATTGGAGATCCCAATGATCGAAGATTTTGTTATAATTTCAACATCACCAATATTAACATTAGAAAAAAACATTAAAAAAATATTTTTTCTATAAACATTATAATTTAATCAATATTATAAATAAATACATTAAAAAATTAATTTATATAATTCTTTTTGCCTTTAAATTGAAATATTTATGATTATCAGAAAAAGAAAACATTTTGGCAATTATCTTATCGGGTGTAGTGTTATCGGGTAAAAAACAGTGGAATCCTTGAGTTCCACTTATGGTTTTAATGTCCGGAAACCGCATCGAAAGAAATTGTTCCTGTAGTTCGATATCTTCTGAAGACACATATGAAAACTTCATAACGTGGTTGGTTTTTTTCGACCAAATTTCCGCCCATTCAAAGATATTTTTTCTCCTCTAAGCGAAGATCTCCGGGCTTCTCTTTTAAGTGTTCCTCCAATCCCATCGGATGGACCCTTTCCGTGGGCAGTTGCAAGGAAATGCCGTTCTGCAGGTATTTTAAAATCATCAATATGTTTGCAGAGATTTATGAAATTCTTCTTACTTTTATATTGAGCTGCTGAACCATCAGTAAAATATAAAAATTTTTGGATACTTGGATATATTTCTTGCTGTTTTTCAATGAATTCAATACAACTTTCCTCGTATTTATGAACTGCAACTGTCTTATGCATTAAATGATCAGATATAATGACAAAAGATAAGACCTCTAGTTTATCATTACATGATTTGTAGTAAACTACGATTGGGTGGACTGTGGCTTGAACTTTATTGAAATGTGCAGCTTGTATCTCATTCTGCGTTATCATTGACTAGTTTTCTGAAAAATCCATAATAAATACGTATTCGCCGTGACGTTGTTTAAGTTTCGTTTCCTTAAGAAACTTTGATTGCTGCCTTGCGATGACATCATGAATTTTTAATTTGTTTACCGATGTATGTACTAAATCTTCTACAAATTCTTCCTTATTTTTTTCCATGCGTTCTAACGAATATCTATCTTGCATTAACCATTTCTCATAATGTATTTCTTCGTAAAATTCAAGAGATTCCAAAATTGCTTCTGTGTAAGCTTCCACGATATTTTTACAATCATTGCATATATTTGTTGCACAATCCACTGTATTATTAGAACAACTCAGTTTCTTAAGCAAATTGTTTTCATTTTTTACTAAATTTAAGAGCGGCTTACACATTAAACGTACATTTTAATGTATCATGCATATACAGAGATTGTGTGTTCCAGTAGGTCCGGCTAAAATACATTCCTTCGGTCGCAACGTAGTGAACTTTGAGAAGCTGATTTTGACATCTGGGTTTTCTTCCAAGAACATTTCGTAGATGTCGGTGAGGGTCCATAACACCAACCGCTTTGATTTCCTAATTTTTGTTGATCCTTCTGTAATAGTTACAACATCTTTAAGACCAGGCATTGTTCTACTAATTTCCTCTGAAAAGAAGTATGTTTGAATTTTTTTAAATATCTTTTGTGACAAACTGTGCACTTGTTTGCTTTGAGGCCAACTGTAAGGACCTACTGTTTCCAACAGATCCATGGCGAATTCTACCAGTCGCCTTGATGCATTAAATTCATCCTGGATACGTTGATTTAACCAAAATTTACGTGGTAGAGTTGTCAACAAAACACTTGTTTTGATTTAGAGCTGGCATCTTTAAATTCTTTTTTAAGGTTCATAAGCCATGATGTATATTCACATTCCTCGTTTGGTGTAACACTTTAACTGAATCTACTTGAAATATTCTTTGACTTATTGCCGATGTGTTACTTGCAATTTTTTTATAACTTCCTGTTGTAATATGTTTTTGCTTGATAGGAGATTCGGCTAACCTTGAAAGAACATATCTTCTAAAGTGTCATTAAGTAGTTCAGGAACTGGTGGAGATATAGTATCAACCGAAACTGGTGATGGATCTAAAGATGCTGGAGGTATTTGAATATTTTCGTTCGTTGGAACACTTTCAACATCCTGATTTATAGAAATAATTTCACTATCGATAGTTTCCGAACATGAAAGCTGCTGTAGAAAATATTAGTTGCATATGAATTTTTATTCATTTTAATAAAATAATTAAATTTACCTTATTTTTATAGATTTAAGTGCGACATGTTACACTTATAAACTGGTCGTCACGCAAAGTAAAATTTAGAGTCGCAGCTTTTTGAATAACAGCTGGTGTGACCAGTTTCATATTTTTTGATGTCCGCGTATGATTTTTGAGACCGTACAAGCTACAGAACAATTTAAAAGGCATTTCTATTATTATCTTTTCTAAACGTTATTGTCTTCTAAATATTTTTGAATATACTTGCTATAAGGCAATCACATCAATATATATACCCTTTAAATAGTTTTGACATATGTAGAATCAGGTAAAATAAGGTAGGTACAATTTAATATATTTTGATTGGATGCAAGCATAATTTGTTCCAAAAAACGTTTGTGGGCGTCATTAGAAATTTTAAATGTTAAAATTATGAGTCTCTAATGAGATTTTAATTAGTAAAAAGTGGCTGAATAGACATTTTTTTTAAATGAATAAACATTGTACAGACCCTTTTAATAATTTAAATTCCTTTATTTTACCACTTAACTTAATTTTTTTTAATAAGTTTTTAACCATTTAACCGCACAGAAAGTGGTTCAAATTTATTGCAGGTGTTAAAATATGAAATGTTTAATTTATTAGATCCATATTTAGTACAGGATTATTAACTTAATAAAAAAACACATGTGAATTTTTCATATACCAAACCTTAAAAAATCGTAAGAAAAAATCCATATTGAATTGCGGACTTTTTATTTCTCAATTTCATAGCTGCATATGTTTACTTTAAAATTTGTGAAAAACAAAACAAAAAAAAAGGGACGTTTTGAGATATGAGCTTTGAAGTAAACCAAGGTTTTACGCGCCACCTAACGGAACAGAGAAAAGTTATTAATTTTAAACTTACTTATTTCAATTATTCAATTATTTTCCTTTTTACGTGCAAAAATATACGTAAGTCGGATGAAACAAAAACATTGACACCATTACCAAAACTACGTGAAAAAGCCTCAAAAATTCAACCGCGCATAACTCCGATTCAGAGTACACAAAAAATAAAAGCAGAAATCACTTTTTTCCTTTCGTCAATACCAACAATATATCAAAATTTCAGATTTTTAAAAAATAGTTATTTTTTTTGCGATGTACGTTTTCAAAATAATAGCCCAAATATAGGATAACGGTTTTTTGAGTTTTTAAGATTGGCAGGGACTACAAATTTTTTGTTGGCGTAATAAATTGGTTCCACATTGGCTACAAATTTTGATGCATTCAGAAATAAAGTAAGATGAATAGAACGTGAGATATTTGGAAAACCGCTAGCTTAAATATAAGATAACGGTTTTTTGAATTTTTCAAAATTGGGAAGGGCTAAAAAATTTTTGATAACGCAACAAATTGGTTCTACACTGGTTACAAATTTTGATGTATTGAGAAAAGTAAGATGGATAGAACTTGAGAGATTTGAAAAACCACTAGTTAAATTTATGATAACGGTTTATGGAATTTTTCAAAATTCCATAAATTTTTTGATGGCGTAACATATTGGTTTCACATTGGCTACAAACTTTGATGTATTCAGAGTTAAAGTAAGATGAATAGAATGTGAGGTATTTGGAAAACCGCATAGTTAAATATAAGATAACGGATTTCTGAAATTTTAAAAATTGGCAGGGGTTAAAATTTTTTTGATGGCGTAAAAAATTGGTTCGACATTGTTTACAAATTTTGATGTATTGAGAAAAAAAATAAGATGAGATATTGAACGTGAGATATTTTGAAAGCCGCTAGCTGGATATAAGATAACGGTTTTTTTAATATTTCAAAATTGCAGGGGCGACAAATTTTTTGATGACGTAACAAATTGGTTCCACATTGGCTACAAATTTTGGTGTATTCAGAATTAGAATTTAATGAATAGGTCGTGAGATATTTTTAAAACCACTAGCTTAAATATAAGATAATGGTTTCTTCATTTTTTCGAAATTGGAGAGGGCTACAGATTTTTTGATAACGTCACAAATTTGTTCCACATTGCTTACAAATTTTGATAGTTTTAGCAAAAAAAGTAAGATGAATAGAATTGAGATATTTGGAAGACCGCTAGCTTGAATTTAAGATAAAGGTTCTTGAATTTTTCAAAATGGGAGGGGGCTACAAAGTTTTTGATAACGTAACAAATTGAAGCCTAATCGGCTACAAATTTTGATGTATTAAAAATCAAAATTGGTTGAATAGAACGTGAATTTTCACAAATAGAACGTGAACGTGAAAATGAATCGGCCACAAATTTTAATGTATTAAAAATTAAAATTGGCTGAATAGAACGAAAGATATTGTGAAAATTGCTAGCTTAAATTTAAGTTAACGGTATCTTGAATTTCTCAAAATTGGAGAGGGCTACAAATTTTTTGATGACGTAACAAATCGGTTCCACATTGTTTACAAATTTTGATGTATTCAGAAATTAAGTAAGATGGATAGAACTTGAGATATTTGGAAAACCGCTAGCTTAAATATAAGATAACGGTTTTTGGGAATATTGGAGGGGGCTACAAATTTTTTGATGACGTAATAAATTGAAGCTTAATCGGCTACAAATTTTGATGTTTTAAAAATAAAAAAGTCAGACAAGTGCGAATAAAATTTGCTCGTCAAGGGTTCCGTGAATGTAAAAGAACACAATATCAAAAATTATTGACAAAAAGTTGTGTTGTGTTCCAGACCATAGATACATAACAAAATAAATGTTAAATTGTAAATGTCAATAGTAAATTACAATCAAATCTACATTAATCAAAAATGGCAAAAAAAATGTTAATTCAGGTTAAATATTATCCATAGATGTTTTTGGTAACTTAAAAAAGATTCAATTACACCAGCTTGTAAATGGATTAAATTTTATTATTTTTTCGCTCAATCGAGTGTTGAAATTTAGGGGGGTGGAAAGTCTACATACTAAAAATATTTTTTTTTTCAATAACACAAGAACTGTGCATTGCAAAAATCTAAAAAAAATTGTAATATTTCTTAAATTATGTGCTCTTTCATATGACACCCCACTCATTTGGGTCAAAAATGGCTTTTTTCCCTCCCAACACCAATCGCATAAACACAATTTGATCCCGATGTTGTGAGTTTGCACAGAGAAACAAGTTTCTCTGGGATGCCAAGGCATATGAGTGCGGACCAAAGGTTTTCACGGATGATACTATCATATGCTTGCTTGAAATCAACGTAGAGCTGGTGAATGCTGATGTTGTACTCCCAACATTTTTCTAGAATCATCCTTAAGGTAAAACATTGATCTGTGGTTGAACGGTTGGGACGAAAACCACACTGATAGTCACCGATGATAGATTCGGCGAACGGGATGAGTCGAGCAAGTACGATATTAGCTAGTATTTTATATGCAGTGTTCAACAGTGCGATGCCACGATAATTCGCACACTTTAGACGGTCACCTTTCTTATGTAGCGGAACAATGAGAGCTGTTTTCCATTCAGCAGGTAGTTCTTCTTGGTCCCAGATTGCAAGAATCAGATCATATATACGTGAGACCAGAGCTGCTCCTCCATTTTTCAAAAGTTCTGCGGGAATACCGTCGAAACCTGGTGATTTGCCATTTTTCAGTTTTTTAATGGCAGCTTCCACTTCTTCTATTGCTGGGTAAGGGACAAAAATCTCCTCAGTTGATGGAGCAATTGCTCGAATAGGATGAACTTCATTCGTCCTATTCAATAGGTCTTGAAAGTGGGATCGCCACACTGCCAGCACATCACGTTCACTTGTTGTAAGTTCATTATTTTCATTTTTGATGGCTGTAGATCTTGGGTGGAAATCTTTTGTCAGATTCCGTGCATTGGCAAAGCACTCTTTTGAATTTCCGTTGGCCGCATGTAGGTCGATGTTTTCGATGCAGCTCTTCATGTGTTCGCGTTTCTTTTTACGTAGAAGTTTTGCTGAGGCTTTTCTGGCGCATAGATAATCAGCTTGGGAGCTTCGGGTGTTCCTTGTTAACCATTTTTCTCGCAGTTTTTGTTTATTTTCAACGGATTGGCGGCATTCGTCGTCAAACCATTCGTTGTGTGATTTCGGTGGCCGCTTTCCGATTGTAGTTTGTGCTGCGGCTATAATGGTTGATTGAAGCGTTTGCCATTCTTCTTGTATGTTTAATGGCATCTCAGAAGAGATGTCATGCTCTTCTATGTTTTGTGTTATTATTTCCTGATATCTGTTCAGCGTTTCCGGATGTTTAAATGCTTCGACATTCCAGCGCACGGTCTTTTTTGCTTGTCTGTTAAATGTAGATGATAATTTGCACTTGTACTTAAAGATGACAAGCATATGATCGGTGTCCATATCAGCACCTCTGTATGATCGAACGTCAGTTACACTTGTAGAGTGTCTCTTAGAGATCATGACGTGATCGATTTGATTTTCTGTTCTTCCGTCATTTGATTTCCACGTTGCTTTGTGAATTCTCTTGTGAGGGAAGAAAGTGCTGGAAATTACTAGATCATATATCATAGCTAGCTCGGCTGCGCGAAAACCGTTATTGTTGCTGGTATGATGCAAGCTGTTGGGGCCGATATGTGTTTTAAGTTCTGCAATCCTACCGATTTGAGCATTAAAGTCACCTACCACGATTTTTATATCGTGCCGCGGGATGTTATGTATGACTTCTTCGAGTTCTAGGAAGAACAGGTCTTTAATATCATCTGCTTTATCTTCAGTAGGTGCATGAACATTGACGATCGTTACATTGAATTTTTGCGTGCGGATTCTCAGTGTGCATAGCCGCATATTAATTGGGCAGAAGTCGATAACATGCTGATTCACGCGACGGTGTATAAGAAAGCCAACTCCAAATTCTCCTCCGTTTTAATGACCGCAATAATAAAGAGTGTATCCTTTCGCTGTTTCATGGATTCCACTCCCTGGCCATCTTAGTTCTTGTAATGCCACTATATCCAGTGTGTAGCTCTCAACTTGTTGTGTTAGTTTTAGGAGATCTCCTGGTCTTCTAAGGCTTAGCACGTTCCAGGTTCCCATTTTTAAATCGTAGTCCGGGTACAGTTTCCGAGGTCGTTCCAATATTGAATCCGAGATATTCCGAGGCCTGTGTACAGAATTCATGACAATAATTTTTTTACGGAAATTGGGTGTTAGCCCTTCGCCCAACCCAAATTTTCGTGAATGGGTTCGTTCTGCATCTTAAGGTCACCAGAAACAACCTTTTTACATGTTTGTATAGCGAGCCGCTTGATCCAAGACAGACGCCCGCTGCAAGCCGCCCCTAACATGGAGAACAGACGCTTTCTACACATTTATATAGCGATCCGCTTGATCCAAGACAGACGCCCGCTCCAAGCCACCCCTAACATGGAGAACAGACGCTTGAGTTGCACTGGTTTTATGGCGCCAATGACTCGCCATGGTGCAGAATCATTGAGTATAAGCAGTATTTACTCTGCCCCTCTCAACTGCACCAACATAATTCTGTTAGCGTTACCCAGGTAGCACGGCGTGGACGTAGAATTTCGGATTTTCGCTACCCACTTGATTTCCTTAATGGTGTCAATTCTTCAGATTTTTTTTTTTCTTATTTTGGGTGAGTTATTATCATTCCTAGACATCGTTACATTTGGAATGATTTTTATGTTTGAATGATATTTATCCTCCAAAAATGAACTGCGTATTTGATTTTCATGAACAAACCGTATATTATTTTTTACACTAAGTATGTATACGGACTAATTATGTTCATTATTTTTGCTGTTATCCATTTGATAATATTTTTAAAATGATTTTTATACATAACATTTTCCCCGATCATATACTTTTGTTGCGGTTTAATGTTATTTTCATATCTAACTAATTGTTTGAAATTATTTTTAATAATCTTAGTACTAATGTTAGTTTCTATCTTATGTTCTAAATTAAATTGTACTTGTTTTCTATTATTAATGAGATCTAAAATAATTTTAGGTTTGTAAGAAAACACAAGTTCAGATGGACTTTTTGATGTACTGGTGGATGGTGAGTTTCTAAAATGCAATAGAAATTTGTTAACTTGGTCTGAGATTGATATATGTTGCTTTTCCTTCGAATATTTGGAAATGCATTTTTGACAGTTTGCACATGTCGCTCTGCAATTCCATTAGACTGTAGATGATATGGGGGACTATTAATAAGCTCAATACTTCGTTGCATACAAAACTTTTTGAAATCATACGATCCAAATGGAGCTCCATTATCGGTAACAATTTTGGAAGGCAACCCGAATATCACAAAAAAATTACACAATTCTTCACATACTTTTGCAACAGTAGTACTCTTCATTAATTTAATTTCTAAAAATTTACTAAAAGAATCAATTATTAGTAAGAACTTATTACCACCAAAATGGAAATAATCCAGATGAATTCTTTCAAATGGCACAGTAGACTTTGTCCATCTCGTGGACACAACCTCCTTTGGAATATTTGACATTTGTTGACAAATAATACAATTTTTTACAAAAGTTTCTATTTCCTTATCGATTGACGGCCACCAGAAATATGATCGCATTTGCATTTTCATTTTGACAATACCACAATGGTTTTCATGACATAACTGGAGAGTATCTTGTCGAATACTTGCTGGAATCACAATGTGATTTCCGTAAAAAAAACTTTGTCATCACAACTCAATGCTAACTGTTTCAATTTAAATGGTTTTAATTTTTCACTGACCATGTTAGGCCATCCATTTTTGACGTAAAAACCGTGAAATCCGACTAACTTGCTATAAATTAATTGGAATTTCACAACAAGAATTAATAGCATTTATATTTATGTGATTTATATCAGTGTTATCTTCCACTGGTAATCGTGAAAGACAGTCTGCATTTGCCATTTTTGACCCTGGACGGTGTAGTATCTTGTATTTATACATTGACAAGATAATTGCCCATCGCTGCAATCTCGCTGCTGCTATACTAGGAATATTTTTGCAAGGATGGAATATTTCTTTGAGCGCTTGATGATCTGTAGATATGGTAAATTCTTTACTATATATGTATGTTAACAGCTAATGCCTCTCTATGAATTTGAGAATAATTTTTCTCTGCTGCAGACAAAGTGCAGGAAATAAACATTACTGGTTTTTCTTCGCCATTGTAAAAGTGAGAGAGCACTGCTCCTATGCCATAAGGACTTGCGTCTGTAGAAATAATAACAGGTTTATATGGATCAAATAATTCTAAGACTTGATTCTGTGTTATTAATAATTTTGCATTCTGGAATAATTTCTCTAATCGATCTGACCATTCGAATTTCGACTCCTTGCCTAATAATTTATAAAATTCATTTAACTTTGAGGACAAATTAGGAATAAATCTACGATAATAATTTAATAACCCTAAAAATGATTGTAGTTCTGTGACGTTCTTTGGTGCAGGTGCATTTATTATAGCTTGATTTTTTTTAGGATTTGGCTCAATGGTATTATTTGATAGAATATGACCTAAATACTCGACTTTTGTTTCTATTAAGCAACATTTATTTAAATTAATTTTGACATTATGACTGTTTAATCGTTCTAAAACTTGAAATAAATTATTCCGACTTTCTTCTAAAGACGACCCACCAATGATGATGTCATCTAAATAGCAGTAAACATTTTTCAAATTTACCAAAATTTGATCAATTATGCTCTGGAATATGGATGGTGCACTAGCAACACCAAAAGGTAAGCGCGTATAATGAAAAAGCCCTCGGTGTGTATTTATTGTTAATAGTTTTTGAGACGCTGGGGACAATTCTAACTGCTGATAGGCCCCTGATAGATCAAGTACACTAAAAAATTTACAATTGCTGAGACTAGCAAAAATTTCTTCAATAGACGGAAGAGGGTAGTGTTCCATATGTATGTATTTATTTATTGTGACCTTACAGTCAATACATAGACGAATATCCCCATTTTGTTTTGGAACTACCACTACTGGACTACTCCATGCCGAGAATTTCACTGAGACGATGACCTCTTCTTTGACCAGACGGTCTAATTCGACCTCTACTTTTTCTTTCAATCTTAATGGAACTGAATACGCCTTATGAAAAATCGGAGTGCAAGGTTTTATATGAATTTCACCTTTATAACCACGAATAGCTTGATTATTTTGAGACGACATGACATTTGGAAACTGATTTTCAATTACGATTGCAAGATTTTCATTGACTCTATTAATTTCGACGAAGTATTTCCGCCAATTTGGTTGCAACACATCCAACCAACCTCGACCAAGTAACGCTTTAAAGCAACGCGAAGTATCTACTATCACCATTTCTAATAAATAAATTTTCTTACCAAAATTCACATGAACTTGTATTTTCCCAACTAGTTTTAAATTTTGACCTGAAATAGTTGAAAGTACATTATGACATTCTATTAATTCTAAATTATTGAACTTATCTCTATATTCTTGAATGCTGATAATGGTTGTTCCAGCTCCAGTATCTACCTCCATCTCAACCATTACACCTTCAATGATTAATTAAAAAACCGCTGATTGTGAAACGCCATCGACAAAATTCACAACATTGATTTGGCTGCTTCTGTGACCTCGACATACTGTAGACTGTACTGTACTGTACCTTGTTTATTGCATTTAAAGCATATCCAATTTTTTTCAGGACAAGAACGAATATCATGTGCACGACCACAACGATGACAATTGTTGAACTTTATATTGTATTGACTTCGACTGTTAGATGCGGATGAAGAACGTTGACGAGATCTTGCACCATGACGATTTTTTATTCCCCCTGATGAATTCAAACGGCTGTCATGATAAACCCGGCTGACTTCTAACGGTTTAATTTGTTGTTGTTCTTTCAAGGACATTTCCATATTTATTGCGATCCCATCTTCGTCGCCACTACTGTATTTGTTTATAGGACCGTATTACTTTATAAACTGATTTTTATTATTATCATTTCATTACATTATCAAGTATCATAAAATATATAAGGTACAGGTTTATCAATTATATAAAAAAACTCGTATTGCTATATATATGTATATAATTTGTATAGTGGACTAATTAAGTGTTGTTAAGTAAGAATACAACAGGCCTGAATTTCGCACTTTTTTGACATTAACTCAAAAACTGGGCACCGCAAAATTCTAAAAAAAATTGCAACTTAGATGCTCTTTCAAATGACACCCCATTCGCTTGGGTCAAAAAAAAGTTTTTTTTACCCTCTCTACCCCGGTCCTCTAAACACACAGAAATCTAATTATTGGAGACTTCGCTAAAAATTTCGTACAAAATTTAGCAAATTTCCTAGCTCTGTGAATTTTGACAAATTTTTCTGTCAATCAGTGTCGAAACGTATGGGGGGGAACGGTCTGAATTTTGCACTTTTTTTAATATAACTCAAAAACTGGGCACCGCAAAATTTAAAAAAAAAGTGCAATGAATTTTAAATAAGGTGTCCTTTCAAATGACACCCCATTCGCTTGGGTAAAAAAAAAGGTTTTTTTACCCCCTCTACCCCGGTCCTCTAAACACACAGAAATATAATTATTGGAGACTTCGCTATAGGTTTCGTACAAAATTTAGCAAATTTCCTAACTCTGTGAATTTTAACAAATTTTTCTGTCAATCAGTGTCGAAACGTAGGGGGTGAACGGTCTGAATTTTGCACTTTTTTTAATAAAACTCAAAAACTGGGCGCCGCAAAATTCTAAAAAAAATTGCAACAAATTCTAAATTAGGTGTTCTTTCAAATGACACCCCACTCGCTTGGGTCAAAAAAAGTTTTTTTTTACCCCCTCTACCCCGGTCCTCTAAACACACAGAAATATAATTATCGGAGACTTCGCTAAAGTTTTCGTACAAAATTTAGCGAATTTCCTAACTGACGCACCACTCGCTTGGGTCAAAAAAAGTTTTTTTACCCCCTCTACCCCGGTCCTCTAATCACACAGAAATATAATTATTGGAGACTTCGCTATAGTTTTCGTACAAAATTTAGCGAATTTCCTAGCTCTGTGAATTTTTACAAATTTTTCTGTCAATCAGTGTCGAAACGTATGTGGGGAACGGTCTGAATTTCGCACTTTTTTGACAATAACTCAAAACCTGGGCACCGCAAAATTCTAAAAAAAATTACAATGAATTATAAATTAGATGCTCTTTCAAATGACACCCCACTCGCTTGGGTCAAAAAAAGTTTTTTTTTACCCCCTCTACCCCGGTCCTCTACACACAAAAATATAATTATTGGAGACTTCGCTATAGTTTTCGTACAAAATTTAGCAAATTTCCTAGCTCTGTGAATTTTGACAAATTTTTCCGTCAATCAGTGTCGAAACGTATGGGGTGGGGCGGTCTGAAAGTCGCACTTTTTTAATATAACTCAAAAACTGGGTATCGCAAAATTCTAAAAAAAATTGCTTTGTTTTTTAAATTAAGTGCTCTTTCAAATGACACCCCACTTGACCATATTTTAAATAGTGTTTTAACCCCTCCTCATTTCCACCCCCTTAATAAATCTAAGTATGAGAATATGACACTCTTTTATATTTTTTATTAAAAACGTACTAATTTTTCTATCATTCCAAATACATTTGAGAATTTTTGATCAGATAGGTTCGGAGCTAATCGAGGTAAGAAAACACGAAAAAAATGTCATTATTCAAAATTATACAAAAAATGGTGAGGTGTAAAATTCCAAAATAAACTTTTAAGGAATACTGAAATGAAGCCTTTTCATATGATACCCTATTTGAATCTATAAAAAAATGTATTTTCTCAAAAGTCTCACATCGTAGCCCTGTAAACTAAACGAAAACCACTTTAGTTTTATTTGTATCCGTCATTTCATGTGGACAGATAAGTTTTATACGCACCTCAAATTTCAAGTCCATAGCATTTATAGTTTACGAAATAAGCGATCTAATGTGAAAAACTCGTTTTACTCTCACCAATAGTGTTCCGTATAAAAAACGGAACCCTAAAATTTGATTGAATAGAACATGAATTGAAACTGAATTTTCACAAATAGAACGTCTACGTGAAAATGAATCGGCTATAAATTTTGATGTATTAAAAATGAAAATTGGGTGAATAGAACGTGAGATATTGTGAAAACCGCTAGCTTTAATTTACAATAGCGGTTTCTTAAATTTCTCAAAATTGTCAGGGGCTACAAACATTTTGATGACGTAACAAATTGTAGCCTTACCGGCTACAAATTATAATGTATTAAGAATTAAAATTGGATGAATAGAACGTGAGATATTGCGAAAACCGCTAGCTTAAATTAAAGATATCGGTTTCTTGAATTTCTCAGAATTGCCAGGAGCTACAAACATTTTGATGACGTAACAAACTGTAGCCTAATCGGCTACAAATTATAATGTATTAAGAATTAAAATTGGATGAATAGAACAGGAGATATTGCGAAAACCGCTAGCTAAAATTTAAGATAGCGGTTTCTTGAATTTCTCAGAATTGCCAGGAGCTACAAACATTTTGATGACGTAACAAATTGTAGCCTAACCGGTTACAAATTATAAGGTATTAAGAATTAAAATTGGATGAATAGAACGTGAGATATTGCGAAAACCGCTAGCTTAAATTTAAGATAGCGGTTTCTTGAATTTCTCAGAATTGGCAGGAGCTACAAACATTTTGATGACGTAACAAATTGTAGCCTAACCGGCTACAAATTATAATGTATTAAGAATTAAAATTGGATGAATAGAACGTGAGATATTGCGAAAACCGCTAGCTTAAATTTAAGATAGCGGTTTCTTGAATTTCTCAAAATTGGCAGGCGCTACAAACATTTTGATGACGTAATAAATTGGAGCCTAAGCGGCTACAAATTATAAGGTATTAAGAATTAAAATTGGATGAATAGAACGTGAGATATTGCGAAAACCGCTAGCTTAAATTAAAGATAGCGGTTTCTTGAATTTCTCAGAATTGACAGGGGCTACAAACATTTTGATGACGTAACAAATTGTTACTTAGTCGGCAAAAAATTATAAGGTATTAAGAATTAAAATTGGATGAATAGAACGTGAGATATTGCGAAAACCGCTAGCTTAAATTTAAGATAGCGGTTTCTTGAATTTCTCAGAATTGGCAGAGGCTACAAACATTTTTATAACGCAAAAAATTGTAGCCTAAGTGGCTTCAAATTATAATGTATTAAGAATTAAAATTGGATGAATAGAACAGGAGATATTGCGAAAACCGCTAGCTTAAATTTAAGATAGCGGTTTCTTGAATTTCTCAAAATTGGCAGGGGCTACAAACATTTTGATGACGTAACAAATTGTAACCTAACCGGCTATAAATTATAATGTATTAAGAATTAAAATTGGATGAATAGAACGTGAGATATTGTGAAAACCGCTAGCTTAAATTTAAGATAGCGGTTTCTTGAATTTCTCAGAATTGGCAGGGGCTACAAACATTTTGATGACGTAACAAATTGAGGCCTAACCGGCAACAAATTATAAGGTATTAAGAATTAAAATTGGATGAATAGAACGTGAGATATTGCGAAAACCGCTAGCTTAGATTAAAGATAGCGGTTTCTTGAATTTCTCAGAATTGGCAGGGGCTACAAACATTTTGATGACGTAACAAATTGTAGCCTAACCGACTACAAATTAATAGGTATTAAAAATTAAAATTGGATGAATAGAACGTGAGATATTGCGAAAACCGCTAGCTTAAATTTAAGATAGCGGTTTCTTGAATTTCTCAGAATTGGAAGGGGCTACAAACATTTTGATGACGTAACAAATTGTATCCTAACCGGCAACAAATTATAATGTATTAAGAATTAAAATTGGATAAATAGAACGTGAGATATTGCGAAAACCGCTAGCTTAAATTTAAGATAGCGGTTTCTTGAATTTCTTTGAATTGCCAAGGGCTACAAACATTTTGATGACGAAACAAATTGTAGCCTAACTGGCAACAAATTATAAGGTATTAAGAATTAAAATTGGATGAATAGAACGTGAGATATTGCGAAAACCGCTAGCTTAAATTTAAGATAGCGGTTTCTTGAATTTCTCAGAATTGGAAGGGGCTACAAACATTTTGATGACGTAAAAAATTGGAGCAAAACCGGCAACAAATTATAAGGTATTAAGAATTAAAATTGGATGAATAGAACGTGAGATATTGCGAAAACCGCTAGCTTAAATTTAAGATAGCGGTTTCTTGAATTTCTCAGAATTGGAAGGGGCTACAAACATTTTGATGACGAAACAAATTGTAGCCTAGCCGGCAACAAATTATAAGGTATTAAGAATTAAAATTGGATGAATAGAACGTGAGATATTGCGAAAACCGCTAGCTTAAATTTAAGATAGCGGTTTCTTGAATTTCTCAGAATTGGAAGGGGCTACAAACATTTTGATGACGTAACAAATTGTAGCCTAGCCGGCAACAAATTATAAGGTATTAATAATTAAAATTGGATGAATAGAACGTGAGATATTGCGAAAACCGCTAGCTTAAATTTAAGATAGCGGTTTCTTGAATTTCTCAGAATTGGCAGAGGCTACAAACATTTTGATGACGAAACAAATTGTAACCTAACCGGCAACAAATTATAAGGTATTAAGAATTAAAATTGGATGAATAGAACGTGAGATATTGCGAAAACCGCTAGCTTAAATTTAAGATAGCGGTTTCTTGAATTTCTCAGAATTGCCAGGAGCTACAAACATTTTGATGACATAAAAAATTGTAGCCTAACCGGCTACAAATTATAAGGTATTAAGAATTAAAATTGGTTGAATAGAACGTGAGATATTGCGAAAACCGCTAGCTTAAATTTAAGATAGCGGTTTCTTGAATTTCTCAGAATTGGAAGGGGCTACAAACATTTTGATGACGTAACAAATTGTGGCTTAGCCGGCAAAAAATTATAAGGTATTAAGAATTAAAATTGGATGAATAGAACGTGAGATATTGCGAAAACCGCTAGCTTAAATTTAAGATAGCGGTTTCTTGAATTTCTCAGAATTGGCAGAGGCTACAAACATTTTTATAACGCAACAAATTGTAGCCTAAGTGGCTTCAAATTATAATGTATTAAGAATTAAAATTGGATGAATAGAACAGGAGATATTGCGAAAACCGCTAGCTTAAATTTAAGATAGCGGTTTCTTGAATTTCTCAAAATTGGCAGGGGCTACAAACATTTTGATGACGTAACAAATTGTAACCTAACCGGCTATAAATTATAATGTATTAATAATTAAAATTGGATGAATAGAACGTGAGATATTGCGAAAACCGATAGCTTAAATTTAAGATAGCGGTTTCTTGAATTTCTCAAAATTGGCAGGCGCTACAAACATTTTGATGACGTAATAAATTGGAGCCTAAGCGGCTACAAATTATAAGGTATTAAGAATTAAAATTGGATGTATAGAACGTGAGATATTGCGAAAACCGCTAGCTTAAATTTAAGATAGCGGTTTCTTGAATTTCTCAAAATTGACAGGGGCTACAAACATTTTGATGACGTAACAAATTGTGGCTTAGCCGGCAACAAATTATAAGGTATTAAGAATTAAAATTGGATGAATAGAACAGGAGATATTGCGAAAACCGCTAGCTTAAATTTAAGATAGCGGTTTCTTGAATTTCTCAGAATTGGCAGAGGCTACAAACATTTTTATAACGTAACAAATTGTAGCCTAAGTGGCTTCAAATTATAATGTATTAAGAATTAAAATTGGATGAATAGAACAGGAGATATTGCGAAAACCGCTAGCTTAAATTTAACATAGCGGTTTCTTGAATTTCTCAAAATTGGCAGGGGCTACAAACATTTTGATGACGTAACAAATTGTAACCTAACCGGCTATAAATTATAATGTATTAAGAATTAAAATTGGATGAATAGAACGTGAGATATTGTGAAAACCGCTAGCTTAAATTTAAGATAGCGGTTTCTTGAATTTCTCAGAATTGGCAGGGGCTACAAACATTTTGATGACGTAACAAATTGAGGCCTAACCGGCAACAAATTATAAGGTATTAAGAATTAAAATTGGATGAATAGAACGTGAGATATTGCGAAAACCGCTAGCTTAAATTAAAGATAGCGGTTTCTTGAATTTCTCAGAATTGGCAGGGGCTACAAACATTTTGATGACGTAACAAATTGTAGCCTAACCGACTACAAATTAATAGGTATTAAAAATTAAAATTGGATGAATAGAACGTGAGATATTGCGAAAACCGCTAGCTTAAATTTAAGATAGCGGTTTCTTGAATTTCTCAGAATTGGAAGGGGCTACAAACATTTTGATGACGTAACAAATTGTAACCTAACCGGCAACAAATTATAATGTATTAAGAATTAAAATTGGATAAATAGAACGTGAGATATTGCGAAAACCGCTAGCTTAAATTTAAGATAGCGGTTTCTTGAATTTCTTTGAATTGCCAAGGGCTACAAACATTTTGATGACGAAACAAATTGTAGCCTAACTGGCAACAAATTATAAGGTATTAAGAATTAAAATTGGATGAATAGAACGTGAGATATTGCGAAAACCGCTAGCTTAAATTTAAGATAGCGGTTTCTTGAATTTCTCAGAATTGGAAGGGGCTACAAACATTTTGATGACGTAACAAATTGTAGCCTAGCCGGCAACAAATTATAAGGTATTAATAATTAAAATTGGATGAATAGAACGTGAGATATTGCGAAAACCGCTAGCTTAAATTTAAGATAGCGGTTTCTTGAATTTCTCAGAATTGCCAGGAGCTACAAACATTTTGATGACGTAAAAAATTGTAGCCAAATCGGCAACAAATTATAAGGTATTAAGAATTAAAATTGGATGTATAGAACGTGAGATATTGCGAAAACCGCTAGCTTAAATTTAAGATAGCGGTTTCTTGAATTTCTCAGAATTGGAAGGGGCTACAAACATTTTGATGACGTAACAAATTGTAGCCTAGCCGGCAACAAATTATAAGGTATTAAGAATTAAAATTGGATGTATAGAACGTGAGATATTGCGAAAACCGCTAGCTTAAATTTAAGATAGCGGTTTCTTGAATTTCTCAGAATTGGAAGGGGCTACAAACATTTTGATGACGTAACAAATTGTAGCCTAACTGGCAACAAATTATAAGGTATTAAGAATTAAAATTGGATGAATAGAACGGGAGATATTGCGAAAACCGCTAGCTTAAATTTAAGATAGCGGTTTCTTGAATTTCTCAGAATTGGCAGGGGCTACAAATTTTTTAATGGCGTAACAAATTGGCTACAAATTTGCTACAATTGCCTGACTAGGTCCTGGTTGTAGCCGCCATTTTTAGTCCGCTATCTTAATAGAGCTGTATAATATGCTATATGAGATATAACAGTTTCATCATAAAAGATCGTGTGACGTCATTACGAAATTTTTGTTTAGTTATTTGTAGTGTTAATAAAAACTAGAATGCATTCAGGGGATTATGTTTAAATTTACATAATATATTTATAATTTTTGTTGATGTTTTAATTAAATCTTTTATATTTTCAATTAGTCACAAGATATGTAATATGTATTATGAAAAATAGTTAGAATTTCGAAAATATCATAGAATATTTGTTAAAGGAATAATTTATATATTAAATAGTAAAGTTGGTAAATGGTTTTTATAATAAGTTTATTAAAAAAGAAAAAAAGGAAACAAATTGATGAAAGTACATAATAAGTATGTTCCATTTACCACATTTTCCTTTACTTTTGTACTAAATTTCGTTTTCAAGTTAACCATATCAAATGATGGTAAAGCTACGTGACAAACTTATGCTTCTATTCACCGCCAGAGTTTTTGTCAGTTTAGAGAATAATTTCAAATATGTTTGCCCAAATGCTTATACAAATTTAGAATTTCTAGCCTAAATGTCATATTTCTGTCCAGCGTTCTTTAATTGTTTATATTTTGCATGAATCATAATTTTAATTTTCAGAAATTTTTTAATATTTAATTAATTTTCTTAAGTTTAACATACTCAAAATAAAATTTAAACGTAAAATTTTGTCAAACTAATAATTTTCATTTACGTTGTTTAGCAATATTATTTTTCAAAAAAGTCAAAACAATTTATTGTCAAAAAAAAATGTCGGAAACGTGTGGTAAGAAAGAATTTGAGTTGTAGTAGATCAAAAATCTAATACACCTCACATTTAAGTCGTTCCATTTAAAATTCGGTTCGGGTAGCAAGTTTACCTAAAAGGAACATGGGTAATTAAGGGTCTATTTCCTCACTTTTTGACACAACATTTCGTAAAATACTTTCTTCAATTAAATTATACAATATAACTGTAGATCAGTAAGATAATAAACAATGAGTATATTAGGTAATTTTACTATTCCGGTGTTCACCGCAAAAGCGCTATTTGAGAAAAAAATCACAAAATTTTCAAAGGATTGGTATAATACAACACAACTTCCAATAATTTAAAAAATTGTCTTTTATAATCTCCCAAGGGCGGTGATAACTCGAAATAAATGTTTGCCAAAAATTTCGAAAGCAAGTATATTGATAAAAGCACGAGGCCGTAAGCCGAGGGCTATTATCAATACCACTTGCTTGAGGAATTTTTCAAAAAATTATGAGAATTTATCAACGAACGAGGGGAATTCGTTTAGAAAATTGTTTGCCATTTTTCATTTCTTTATATATTTTTATGAATTATACATTGGCTACTTGGATATCAGTTAATTATTTCAAAAAAAGACTGAAAATTTTTTGCCATAGTTTTATTTTAATGTAAACCAATGAAATTCTCCAAAATGTAATGACATCATTCTATTTCACCAATAAAATTTGAATTATACTAATAACAAATATTTATAAGTCTGGCCTACTGGGATAATAAAAATTATCAATCTTATTTTGAAATAATTAACTGATATCAAAGTAGGCCAACGCATAATTCATAAAAAATATATAAAGAAATGAAAAATGGCAAAAAATTTTCTAAACGAATTCCCTTCGTTCGTTGATAAATTCTCATAATTTTTTGAAAAATTCCTCAAGCATGTGGTATTGATAATAGCCCTCGGCCTACGGTCTCGTGCTTTTATCAATATACTTGCTTTCGAAATTTATGGCGAAAAATTATTTCGAATTATCACCGCCCTTGGGAAATTACAACTGAGAATTTTTAAATGATAACAGTTGTGTTTTGTATGTAAGCCAATTAGACAAGGGCCAAACCGTTATAAAAATCGAAATAGACGAAAAATTCTTAGCAGTATACGAATGGTCGGAAAATGTAGTTAAGGGTCTAAGTAATTAAGGAAAAATCGACCGAACTGAGTAAAAGTCCCGGAAAGGGGTGGGGGGTTGTATTATATACGTTTTTACGGGTTTGTATTAGTTTTTTGCGATTTGCGACTAAACTATTCATCCTATCGAAAAAAAATACATGTAAAAGTTGTAGATAATCAAAAAATCTAAAACTTTCTTACTGGACATTATTGACCATAACCACAAAATTATCGAGCAAAATGCAAAAAAACGTTTTTTTTGTTTTTAATTTATAACTATCGCAAAAGTTGTTATATTTTCATGAAAATCGGTGAAAATATTCTTTCTTGTGTTTTAAACAGTCCTAAATTTTTTCAAAGCGAAATATTTAATTTTCAATGTTTTATGAAGAAAATTAAAAAAAATACCTAATTTTCAATCGAAAAATTTAGTTAGGAAATTTTCGATTTTTGAACTTTACCAGTGCTCATTTTTATCGTTAAGATCCCAACTTTACTATAGAATTAAAGAGTCATTCCATTTTAAAGTCAACCTTCAAGGTAAATTTTTTTTCTTCACAAAACTGTAACTGTGGCCTATAATTTTTTTTTCATATATTTTACTATAAGATATGGCAACAATTGTGAAAATTCCAATATAATTATTTTGTTTAGAATGCAATTAAGCGCATGGTTGTGAAAAAGGCTTAATATACGAATGAAAATATATCTAAAAAGAATATAGCATAGCACAAATATAATAAACTGAATTGTTTTAGACTTTTTATTTTCTGTAAGCTAAAGTTTGGAGTGTCTGAATTGGACTGCTTTGCTTTCCAAATAAATGACGTAAGCATTCTAAATACAAGCATTCTTTTGTGTTACGTTAGTCACGTTACGTTAGTCACACATCATTTAAATCAAAAGCGTCAATTTATGAAAAACTAACATAGTTTTTAAAAAGTTATTGGCTTTTTTAAACAATACATTAATTACATTGAAGAAACTTATCAATAAATTTTATGTACATTTTCAACATCTAGAGAATTTTGGTTCATAATTTAGTTGTTAATTTAATGGTATAAAAAATGTTACGTTAGTCACATTTAAATTTTTATTTAAAAAATATCTAAAAATTTTAATTTAAATAAAAAAGCTTTCTGATTTAGATAAATAAACTCGATTTACATTTTTAAAAGTCAACAAGTGCTTAAAATAATCTTTACTATTTTAGTTATAAGGAAACAAAGTTGTGAATTTGGATATAAATGTTACGTTAGTCACTTTGGAATGACCCTAAAATATAATATTGTTGTACAAAAATGTTGTTAAAAAAGCGAAACACCGAAAAAACTACTTTCCTTGAATCTTGAATTTCTTTTTCTTTGTTGTAAATAAACGTTTGCATTTATAAAAGGCGTTAATTCACATACGATACTATGCTATACAAGTAATTTACATATACTTAACTAATCTTGGCTTTCAAATTCTCGAAATCATCGTTTAATTAAACTGCAATTAAATAGGTAAAAACTCAAAAAACACAAAGGCTGTGACTGTGAAATTTTTTTTTATTATTTCTTGTGATTCGTAAGTATCTACATATTATCATGTCAAAGTGTTTTGATGACAAAATAAAAAAATTAAAGTAAAATAATTTCATGGAAATCTTTTTTCTTCCTGGGCTTCATCGCCAGAATCGAATTCTTCATCGCCAGAATCGATCAACCTTTCGATTTCTTCGTGTTCATTTTCTACATCTTCAATTCCTTGGAGCTGTTCTGAATTTTCCAGCTCAGTATCATTATTTTCATTATTCTTATTTATTAGACAGTGGATACTATCTTCGTCTTCGATGTCCACGAGATTACAAAATTTTTTGTATAAGAATTTTTCGGCATTAGAACACAGATCAGGACCGTGACAATTTATGCACAAAATTGTGCACTTTAAGCCATGCTTGCGACACCCTCATATGTTATTACCGCATCCTTTTCGCAGCTGTCGCAGATAATTTTCAATAAATTTTCGGGAATTAATTCTTGTTCTGTAAATATGGGTACAATACCATTAAAGGGATGTTTCCATCCTCAATCTGTAGCTGTAAATTGATGACCAAGCCAACTTTGTATTTGAAAATACACACAGTAACAATGTAGCTTAACTGCTCCTTCAGTTAAAGGTAATTTTTCCAAATGAAATGATGATTTTACAGAAGCGTGTAGAGATGTATTTATAATTTTACTTTTGTAAATAGAAGCTTTTATTTTTAATCCATTTTCGGTAATCGTTTGTTGGTCTGCATTTGCATTGCAAAAAATTTCTGCAAGATCAGGTAAATGTTTATTGGCCAAAAATGATTTTATAATTTTTAATTATTAATGATCTTATAATTGTATTTTTTCCTTTCCCAGCAAAACTTGAATCTATTGCTAAAAGTTTGAAACGAATTTAAAGAAAAGATATTCAAATAAAGCAAACGATTAAATAAAATAATCACCACAGTTTAAACGATGGTTTTGGGACTTTGAAAGCCAAGATTAGTTAAGTATATGTAAATTACTTGTATAACATAGTATCGTATGTGAATTAACGCTTTTCATGAATGCAAACGTTTATTTACAACAAAGAAAAAGAAATTCATGATTTGAAAGTAGTTTTTTCGGTTTTTCGCTTTTTTAATGAAATTTTTGTACATAAACAATATTATATTTTAATTCTATAGTAAAGTTGGGATTTCAACGACAAAAATGGATACTAGTAAAGTTCAAAAATCGAAAATTTCCTAACCAAATTTTTCGATTGAAAATTATGTCTTTTTTTAATTTTCTTCATAAAACATTGGAAATTAAATATTTCACTTTGAAAAAATTTAGGACTGTTTGAAACCCACAAAAAAACATTTTCACCGATTTTCATGAAAATATAACAACTTTTGCGAAAGTTATAAATTAAAAACAAAAGAAACGATTTTTTGCATTTTTCTCGATAATTTTGTGGTTATGGTCAATAATGTCCAGTAAAAAGATTTAGATTTTTTGATTATCTACAACTTTTACATGTATTTTTTTCGATAGGATGCATAGTTTAGTCGCAAATCACGAAAAACTAATACAAACCCGTAAAAATGTATATACTACGACCCTCTACCCCTTTCCGGGACTTTTACTCAGTTCGGTTGATTTTTCCTTAATTACTTAGACCCTTAACTACATTTTCCGACCACTCGTATACTGCTAAGAATTTTTTTCCTTTAACAGGATTGGCCCTGGTCTAAATATAAATTTTTGAAATTTTTTGCTTATCTCCCCTTTCTAGCGCTATTATGGCAGGACCAGAACCAGAAAATTGTTCTATATATAGAACAGCGAACATAACAGCATAGAAAAATATAGATTTTTAACAATTTTTGAAAACAATGTAGGTTGAAAACATTAGATATTTTTGGACCAAAAACCAGTTTGTGTTATAATATACATTTTCAAACATTTAATAATTTAAACCGATTTAATAAAATGAACTTTAAGAAATTCAGTACAAAATTTTGTTGTCATTGCCGATGTAGAGGGTTGTGAGAAAGGTTCGAGGCTCAACGCGGACAATATATTTATTTTTTATTGTTTTTGTTTATTTTTTTTCTAGAACATTAAAATTGTTCCTTTTTATTCATAACTAGGGGGTATCCTGTGGCCTTCGCTGCTTTGTTTGCCATAGTACACTCATCCCACACTACGAAAACACAATCATGTAGGACTTTAGCTCTGTGGCTATTCTTTGATATACCACAGACTGGATTTTCCATACGATCAACTTCAATTGGGATTTTCAACATAGAATGAGCTGTTTTTCCTCCGGGAATTAGAGTGGCAGCTATCCCTGAATTACTAAATACATAAACACACATTCTAACTCTTCTCTAAATAAAAAATCTACATAAACAACAAATGAGAAAATCTTGCAAGTCAGGTTTTAAAACATATACATCAAAATAAAAAATGTGTCTCCATATAATAAAAACATACTCATATATAATTAGAACACTTATAGTACGAAATCCGGCTGCAGGATTAGTGCGCTCATCGATTTTTTGCTAAAACCAAATTTTTATGTATATTTATAATTAGGAGAATATATATCTAGCAGGTTGCCTATCAAAATTTGGCCGCCAGTATTTTTAATTAAATTATTTTTAATTGATTTTTGAGGGGGGTCGCACGGGGGATGGGCGGTGCTATTTTTGATCGAAGCTGTGCAAGGTCGCAGTAGCGAGTCAAAAAAAAAATCAAAAATCAAATCAAGTTACTTTTAAAAACTCAAAGGGGGACCAAGGTATTTTTTTAAATTTTAATATTTTAGTGTGTGATAAAATATAAATAAATAATAAATAAAAATAAGGACAAAAATAAAAAAAAAACAAATGGGGGACCAAGGTTAAATTGAAAGTTTGATCCTTTATAACTTTTGACCCCCTCATTTCCGCAAATTTTTTTTTCATAATTAGGATGCAGAGGACCTAATCTTTCTATTTATCTAAAAAAAAAAGCAAAATTATTTGGGGGGGATAAACTAGGATTCTACCATTTTTTGTTGTAATTTTTAAATTTGTCATTTTGAAAAGGAGGACAATTTTTTTGGAGTATTTATTAAGTCGTCTCTATTGCTCCCCGGTGGTTGAGAACACTAACATTCGACGCATGCGCAATGGTTTAAGAGCGTCGCACAGCTGGCAATCGATATCCTCGTCTGACAAATGATGTTACGCGCTATCTCTCTTTCACTCTACTTTAAATATTTATCATCTTTAACAGCCAGCAACCCTTATTTGCGGCCGGATTTAATTAGGCAACCATATATGATAATAAATAAAAAAAAATTAGCTTTAATTTTATATAGAATTAATCAATGTGCGTTATGAACGTATAAATGTATCGAACTCATACCTGTTTACACCTGGCTGCGAAAAGGTGCGGTCAGGTGCGCAACGGCAACCGTGATTTTTTAGAATCGTTATATAATTTGCCGTGAGGTAGACGACATTTTATTTAAAAAACAAGTGAACGAATTTTTTTCCCAAAAATCAATTAAAAATAATTTAATTAAAAATACTGGCGGCCAAATTTTGATAGACAACCTGCTAGATATATATTCTCCTAATTATAAATATACATAAAAATTTGGTTTTATCAAAAAATAGATGAGCGCACTAATCCTGCAGCCGGGTCTTAGACTATTATAATTAAACAACATTTAAGCAAACTCGTTGCTTTGAATTATACTCATATATGTGCCGTTCACTGCACAGACCGACTAACTCCACTTTATGGAAAATTTTAAATTTAAATGTCAAAGTACTTGCTATAGTCATAACTTTCTATGTTAAAAACAACTTTCCTGAATAATTAAGATAAACACCATTAAAAGTCAAAATTTGTCTGACCATTAAAAAATGACTATTAAAAACCTGACATTAAAAACTAATAATATCTATTATACTAATTAAATTACTACTATAATAGCTAATTGATATACTTAGTAACCAAAATTAAATAAATTATGTTTATAATAACATTCCTGAATGATAAAGATTAACACTACTAAATATCGAAATTTATTTGACCTTTGAAAAAACTCAATTTTCTCAACATTTTGTTTTATGGAGTTAATCGTGTTGTGCAGTGAACGGCTCATATGTAAATACATATATATAATTATTAGAACAAATAAAAACCAATTGTATGTAATCAACATTTACTATTTAGGCAAACTCGTTGCTATGAATTAAGTAATGGAGAATTCTATTATAAAAATTATATATTAAAAAGTATATATTCTATGAAAATAAGTAGCCTATGACATTCCTGACACTCCTTTCTTTATGTATGTCAAGTTTCATCTAAATCAATTCAGCCATTTCGATGCTTATCCCGAACAGACAGACAGACAGACAGACAGACAGACAGACAGACAGACAGATAGACAGACATCGAATTTTATTTATATAGACAATTCAACTCACTAAATAAAGTTTCAATAAGGTCCAATCAAAACGCTTCATTTACTATGTTTTAGCAAATCAAAACGATTTGTTTCGATTATTTGTTTCTGGTAGGAAGAAACAGCGAATATTTTCGAATATTTTCCGCCTACTTAATATATTAATTTAAAACAAAAATCCACATACAAAATTATGTGAAAATGCAATTGGCAAATAGTAAAAATGTCCGTTTTCATTCATAAATGATTGCATGTTTATGTTTATTTGTCAAAAATAAATTAAAGATGAAATAATATTTTATTATGTATGAGTATGTTGTATGAAATAATGTTACTATTTCTGTTCGTTAAATTGTCTGCTAAATACAACTCGTCACCAAATTATTAGTCGATTATTTTTCAACATTACCACTCATGCCATTTGAGATTAAAAATTTCCTCAAATGACATTCGTAATAATGAATATGAAAAATAATCGACTATTATTTGACGACTCGTGATATTATATATAAAAATTCTATTTACGGCATTTAAATTTTTCGATAATGTAGTTTTTCAAAATTATTGCTATAATTGTCTTTTAGCAGTTTCGTTCAAATTTATATCATTTCGATAGTGATGGATAGTACTTAGTAGTTGTATCAAAGCCGGATGAAAAGAGACAGAGTGTATTGGTGTAAGCGCGGGAGTAAGGGGGGAGGGGGGGTGGAGCCCACGGGATACCCCCTAGTATAATATAATATAAGATGCATGAAATCTATTTTTTCAGTGTATTTAATAACTATTTCCATAAAAGAAATTGAAGTTAATCAAGATCTTTTCAGAACAGAAGTTTTTTAAATTTATTGAACTAAACATATTTATATTATACATATTTAGTTTTCATATCAACATAACGCGCGGTTGCCTCAACTACGCCGTTCTGTATCCATACAGTTTCGATATATTCGCGACGATGTTGGGATAACCTCATTTAGATTGGAAACAGTACATTATTTTCAGTGTATTTTTTACGAGGGGTAAAATATAAAAATTTTATTAATAAGAAATTATTAAATAAAAAAACGACAACAAAGCATTCAAAATACATATTATGTTTTATCAGGTTTGATTACTTTTAACGACTTTGTAACACGCCATGAAAATATCAAAGTAGCTATGATTTGTTATTAATCAAAACCCCCCAAATTCTTCATAGCCCGATTTATTGACGCCGTAGGCAAAAAACAACGAACATTATCATAATATGCAAAAAATTGGATTAATGTTTTCGATTAAAATGTTTTGAATTTTTTTATATGAAGTTTTATTTTTCAAGATGGCGTTATAGTACATTATAGAACAAGGTTGAGAAGTAAGCTATTATTGACCGAGAACTTTTAGATCCTGAGGCGCGTAGCGCCGAGGGATATAATGTTCGAGGTCTATATTAGTCTTCTCAACCGAGGTATATATAGAATTTTTTTAACTACTAACACTAATTATCATATTTGCTTTGATTAGATTTTGATATTAGTCATTTTCCATATCATTTTTTAAATATCTTAAAATATCAAGTAGCCTGGAAGTTTAGTTTCATACAAATAAAACGAAATAAAGGAATGCAATTATTATTTGTTTGTGTTTTTTTGTTAATTTCAATTAAAAAAAAGTCAGACAAGTGCGAATAAAATTCGCTCGTCAAGGGTTCCGTGAATGTAAAGAAAACAATATCAAAATAATTTACATAAAGTTGTGTTGTAAAGGGTTTATATTGCCAGACCATAGACACATAAAAACTAAATGGTTCATCGTAAATATCAATAGTTAATGTCAATCTCATCTAAATTGATCGAAATGATATAAAAAATATTACTTTAGGTTAAATTATATCCATAGCTATTTATGGTAGCTAAGGAACGACTCAATTCTGTTAAACAACGACGAAATTTAGGGGTGGAGTGGTGTTAACGCTAAAAATAGGACTTTTTTGACAATAATTCAAAAACTGTGCATCGCAAGATTCTAAAATAATTGTAATGTTTCTTAATTTTGGTGTTCTTTCAAATGACACTCATGCGAGCCAAAAAAACTTTTTTTCACGATTTCCCACTCCTATCCCCTAAACACGTAGAATTAAAACTACTTGAGGCTTCGCTATATTTTTCGTTAAGGGTTTATTAAATTTCCTATCTCTATGAATTTTTTTAAATTTTTCTGTCAATCAACGAAGAAACGTATAGGGAGGGGGGACCAACCTTTTGTTGCACTTTTTTGAGAATAATTCAAAAACGGTGCATCGCAAAATTCTAAAAAAACTGTATTGTTTTTTAATTTTGGTGCTCTATCAAATGACATCCCACTCATGCGGGTCAAAAAAACAATTTTTCACCCTTCCCCACTCCCATCCCCTAAACACATAGAAATAAAATCACTTGAAGCTTCGCTATATTTTTCGTGTTCCATAGAATTATAGGCTCATCGCTTTACTAAAATTTTCAGTTCTTTCTATAGCAACAATTTTTTTGTGTTAGATTACATAAGTTCGACATTTGAGTCGGTGCTTGAAAAACAACGTATAATTTTAACAATATTTAAAATTAACAAAAGATCAATGTTTGACTTAAACAATAGCATATTAAACAAATATTAACCCTAAAATAATTGCAGGTTATCGAACTTACCATTCAATTAAAACTCAACATTTTCTAAAGTTATACAAGAAATTTATTAAACCAGTAATTATGAATGGATTACAAACGTGGATCTTAACACAAACTAACAAATCACATCAATCTGATTTGAACCTTGAGAATTTACGCCACCTTTTGGGCCCACTTATGGCATACAATACAATACAATATACAATAGATAGTAAAGGACCGTGATAATTTTAAAAATAAAGTTCTTTCTTTTGGATAACTTTGGTTATATTCACTCTAAAAGAGTTGCAAAATTAAGAATTGCTCTAAGAATCAGTACAAAGGATGACATGACTAAAAATGTACACGCCAGTCCCACTCAATATTGCTATTCGGGTTAAAAAGCTTTATTTCATCTTACCATTTCAAAACGATTAATAAATATTTGATACACGGGGAGACGGTCTGAATTTTGAACATTTTTGATCATAACTCAAAAACTGTGCACCGCAAAAATATAAAAAAAATCGCATTGATTTTTAAATTAGGTGCTCTTTCAAATGACACTCCATTCGCTTGGGTCAAAAAAGTTTTTTTTTACCCTCTCTACCCCGGTGCCCTAAACACATAGAAATATAATTATTTGAGACTTCGGTATAATTTTCATACAAAATTTACCAAATTTCCTAGCTCTGTGAATTTTTTCAAATTTTTCTGTCAATCAGTGTCGGAACGTAGGGGAGGGAACGGTTTGAATTTTGCAGTTTTTTGTCCATAACTCAAAAACTGTGCACCGCAAAATTATAAAAAAAACTGCAACGAATTTTAAATTAGGTGCTCTTTCAAATGACACCCCACTCGCTTGAGTCAAAAAAGTTTTTTTTTTACCCTCTTTACCCCGGTCCCCTAAACACTCAGAAATATAATTATTTGAGACTTCGGTATAATTTTCATACAAAATTTACCAAATTGCCTAGCTCTGTGAATTTTTCCAAATTTTTCTGTCAATCAGTGTCGAAACGTAGGGGGGGGGAACGGTTTTAATTTTGCACTTTTTTGTCCATAACTCAAAAACTGTGCACCGAAAATTTCTAAAAAAAATTGCAACAAATTCTAAATTAGGTGCTCTTTCAAATGACACCCCACTCGCTTGGGTCAAAAAAGTTTTTTTTTTACCCTCTTTACCCCGGTCCCCTAAACACACAGAAATATAATTATTTGAGACTTCGCTATAATTTTCATACAAAATTTACTAAATTGCCTAACTCTGTGAATTTTTACAAATTTTTCTGTCAATCAGTGTCGAAACGAAGAGGGGGGGGGGAACGGTTTGAATTTTGCAGTTTTTTGTCCATAACTCAAAAACTGTGCACCGCAAAATTATAAAAAAAACTGCAACGAGTTCTAAATTAGGTGTTCTTTCAAATGACACCCCACTCGCTTGAGTCAAAAAAGTTTTTTTTTTACCCTCTTTACCCCGGTCCCCTAAACACACAGAAATATAATTATTTGAGACTTCGCTATAATTTTCATACAAAATTTACCAAATTGCCTAACTCTGTGAATTTTTACAAATTTTTCTGTCAATCAGTGTCGAAACGAAGGGGGGGGGAACGGTTTGAATTTTGCACTTTTTTGTCCATAACTCAAAAACTGTGCACCGCAAAATTATAAAAAAAACTGCAACGAATTCTAAATTAGGTGCTCTTTCAAATGACACCCCACTCGCTTGAGTCAAAAAAGTTTTTTTTTTACCCTCTTTACCCCGGTCCCCTAAACACACAGAAATATAATTATTTGAGACTTCGGTATAATTTTCATACAAAATTTACCAAATTTCCTAACTTTGTGAATTTTTCCAAATTTTTCTGTCAATCAGTGTCGAAACGAAGGGCGGGGAACGGTATGTTTTTGACAATAACTCAAAAACTGTGCACCGCAAAATTCTAAAAAAAATTGCTATGATTTTTAAATTAGGTGCTCTTTCAAATGACACCCCACTTGACCACATTTTAAATAGTGTTTTTACCCCTCCTCATTTCCACCCCCTTAATAAATCTAATTATGAGAATATGACACTTTTATATATTTTTTATTAAAATTGTACTAATTTTTCTATCATTCCAAATACATTTGAAAATTTTCGATCAGTTAGGTTCGGAGCTAATCGAGTTAAGAAAACACGAAAAAAACGTCATTATTCAGAATTATACAAAAAATGGTGAGTTGTAAAATTCCAAAATAAATTTTTAAGAAATACTGAAATGAAGCCCTTTCATATGATACCCTACTTGAATCTATAAAAAAATCTATTTTCTCAAAGGTCTCACATCGAACCCCTGTAAACCAAACGAAAACAGTAGTGTTATACCACTTTCGTAAATTTTCAGGTAATTATCCCACTATCGTAAATTTTCAAGTTTAAATCAATTTTTTTTGTTGATAAGCTACAGCAGCAATTGCATTGAAATTAATTCAAATTGCATTGAGAGAATGAGGTTGAAAGAAAGAAAAAAGAGAAAGTGATTTAAATCTTTTTGTTTTGTTGTTGTATTTTGGAACATTTTTTACATGAATGAAAAAACAAAACAAAACCCACTATCGTAAATTTTCAGGTAATTATCCCACTATCGTAAATTTTCAAGTTTAAATCATTTTTTTTGTTGATAAGCTACAACAACAATTGCATTGAAATTGTTGTTGTTTCTTATAAGAAAAAATTCATTTCGATACCACTATCTTTCATGAGTTGAGTTGACTGAATCAACTGAGAAAAAACAACAACAATTGCATTCAATTTTTCAGTTGTATCAGTTGCTTCAGTCAAATATGAGTTTGTGTTTTAATCTTGCGGTTGAATAAAAAAATGGTTGTCTCGATATTATTAATATATTATGAAAAAGCATGTGAATTGAATTTTGTTTCATAACTTTTTGTGGTCTAATAAGAAAAAATATACGAGTATGTTACATGAATGAAAAAACAAAAACAAAACCCACTATCGTAAATTTTCAAGAAATTATCCCACTATAAAGAAAAACTAGAGAAAGTGATTTAAATCTTTTTTTGTTGTTGTTTCTTATAAGAAAAAATTCATTTTGGTCCAAATCCATGTGAATTGAATTTTTGTTTCATAACTTTTTGTGGTCTAATAAGAAAAAAATATACGAGTATGTTACATGAATGAAAAAACAAAAAACCCACTATCGTAAATTTTCAAATTGCGTGCGTTAAATTTAAATTTTTGCGTTAAATGATTAAGTAAGATTTCGATTTTTTTTTCATTGGGGCACATGTGTTGTTCTAGTTTTTTTGTTGTTATATAGGATTTTGTGTGTAAAGCGAGCAGAAGAATTAGAACAAATTGTGTTGGAAAAAAATTATGATGTGTTGGAAACCTAAAAACTTTTTATTTGGAATTTTAGACGGATGCCTGAAATAAGTTGTTAATTGAAAAAACTAAAAAATTATAAATAGATGTTCGAAATGGACCATATCATTTATTTCAAAAAATATGTTTAATGTGGAACAACCTTTTACCATGCAGATTTCTGGTCCTTCTTCTTCGGGGAAGACCACGTTTGTATTAAAGTTCTTGCCACATATTCATGGTATAAAGAAACTGGTTTGGTGCAATGGTGAAACTAATTCGGTCGATCTAAAAGATTTCGATTTTGAAGATATTGAAATGTTAGACAACGTCCCCGAAAATTTTGATAATCTAGAAAACACATTAATCATCTTGGATGATTTAATGACTGAGGCGTATAATAAAAACGTTTGTGAATTATTTACCAAGGGTTCACATCATCGAAATATATCTGTTATATTAATTACCCAAAATGTGTTCCAAAGAAAATTTTACATTTCGTTAAACTGCAAATACCTTGTTATGTTTAATAACTCCCTAGATAAATCTCAAATCTACCGCTTGCTAGACAAATTTATCCAGAAAATATCAACGAGTTTTGTAAGAGTATAAAAGAAGGCAGCTTCAAACGGGGTTTTGAAGCCAGCTGACCAAGGAAAAAGAAAATGAACACTGCAATCTATCTAAGCTAATTGTTCTTGCAAAATATTGAAAACGTTTTGAAAATTAAGTACAATAGATTAGTTTAGATTGAACATTATTTGAACATTATTTGATTAATTGTCTGAAAAATTTTAGATTTAATTGTTTGGCATAGACACTGATACATCTGAATAGCGCGGTCTGTCGGTCAAGTTATTTCTGATGTTATGCAATAATGCAACAAGAAAAATATGACAGAAAATTAATAATATAAAAGGTAATTAGCTTCTGATGTTGTTATTGTGTTTATCATATGTATTGGTTAGTTTTTTGTTTTGTTAATTTTTTTGTATTCGTTTTCACATAGTTGTGAAATATAAATTTGCTGTCGCATTTGATGAGCTCTTAAGGAATTAGTAAATGTTATTCGTAGTATAGTAAATTGTTTTCAATGTTTTTTTTTTGTCGTTGTGTTGACACATTTTTTTTGTTGAATTCAAACTTTTTTTCTTAAGAATAAATATGAATTGTGTTGGACGACATGTGACGATTAACTTTTTAGATTGATTATCTTTCTTAGTCGGATTGCTTCCTTAAGTTAAAACAAGAAGCAAGTGATTGACCGTCAAATGTTTCCACTCAAATTGAAAAAGAAAACTTCATTAGGGAGTTTTGAGCATGAAGGGATTCATTTCTTTTTAATGCGCTTTGGGGTAAATTGGGACACAGAAATGATAAGAATCAGACGGGCCAAAACAAATTATTTTTTAATGACGATTAAAACAGTCAGTAAGGTATAAGATTTACAGTTAGTTATAAACGCGCTTTCCCTTTCTAACAAATGGATAGTTGATATAGACAGTAAACAAGAACGAACCATATTTAAGAGACTTTTTCAAAGGGTTTGATAAATAAAAAGCCATCATTTTTTGCTAACATTATATATTTTTCAAATTTATTATTTCTTTTATTTTGTTTATAGTTAATTATTAAAGTTTTTTCTGTTATGATTATTAAAAATAACTGGGCCTAAGTTTTTTTCATTCGCTGCACCATTCGTCTTGTGTGGTGTGATTTTTGAATGAATCAAATACTTCTTTCCAAATCACCCGATCAGGGCAATTAAGAAGATGAATCTGTAAAAAGAAGAAAAAATGTTAAATCAAAATATTTATTAATTTGAGTATTAAGTTAACAAATTACCTCATAGTCTTCTTTTGGAATTACGTGGTAAATATTATATTTACACAAAATAACTTGTATTCCTGACGGCTGCTTGTCTTTACAAGTTTTAATGTGACGGAAGAACTTTCTGTAGGTTATTTGATGATTCACATTGTATGGACATATATATTTTTTTACTCCTACCAAACTAGACATCTAAATATAAAAAATAAATCAATTAACGAAATAAAATTAAAATTTCAATTTTAACTTACCATGTATATTGTTTTTTACTAATGTAAATTATTTCAGCCTTGTATCGTTCTTAAATACTAGATTTATCATACGTATCCCACATTTATCATACGAATTCCTTAATGTATATGCGCTTTCCCTTTCTAACAAAATGAATAGTTGATCTAGACAGTAAACAAGAACTAAACTACGTAGTTGCTAGATGATATGGAATTTACAAATGAAAAGCCAGTATCTGAACCATTTTTTCTGAGAAACTTCAACCATACCTTTCAATTGAAAAATTTTGCTACATTAACAATATCTATAGAAGAATTATACAACATTTGACTGTGATTATTTTAAAATTTATGTTAAAAATGCTGCTTGAGTAGGCTTATGTAGATAATTTTGCAACTATAGATGTTTACTTGGTTAAAATCAGCTCCACATATAATTTAAAATCAAAAATAACCCCAAAAATACTATAATAAAATAAATCCTATAAATACTATAATTACTCAGAAAACTATTTTTAAAACATATTATCGAGTATTTTGCTTCTATTGGTTTTTGTTGCTTCATTAACATTTTGATAGAAGACTCCTGATAGATGACTCATTTTCTTATCATTTTAAGTTGAAATATTTTAAACGAGAAAAAAATGCAGTTTTTTTGCAAGAAATATTGAAAAAATAGAGCTCAAACATTTCGTATCTTACTTTAGTTTTCATAAGCCCATTGTAAATGTTATTGATTTGGGTGTTATTGATGTTATTGATTTCTCCACTCGAAAATGATAATTAAAAGATGCGATCAATTGTGAAGTGTAAGCAATGTTAATAAAGTTTGTCTTAAAGAATATGAACAGTATGAGCCCGCTAATAATTAATGACTTTTAAAAGAATGTAATATCTGTATTGGTCTAGAGCTTGGTAGTTTTTGGCTTTGATTCTCCAATATTAAAAAGACTACAAGACAGTATACAGAATGTAATATGTTTTTATTTCCACATTACGAAATTTCACTTCTTCCGAGCGGTGGGTCTCCCCGCACAACTTTTCTGAGAAACTTCAAACCATACCTTTAAATTGAAAAATTTTGCTACATTGACAATATCTATTGATGAATTATACAATATTTGCCCGTTATAATTTTAAAATTTATGTCAAAAATGCTACTTGGGTAGGCTTATGTAGATAATTTTGCAACTATAGATGTTTATTTGGTTAAAATCATCACCACAAATAATTTAAAATCAAAAATCTTCGTCCATTGGTTGTTCTTCAGAATGGGGTTCAATTCTACTACAATACAGCAAGAGAAACTTGATTTGCCATCATTTCTTGGCAGGATTAGAAAACTCAATTCAATTAAAGCGGTTTTTTGCGAATATATTTTTTGGCCGCGATTTAAATGATTCTAAACGTCTGTTAAAATCTTTGTAGACGTTTAGACTGATACGCATTGCGACAAGGTGGCAAAATGGTTTGGCCTTAGCTGAAAGTGCTGGCTTGACTGGAATTTTTTCTGAAGTATCTGATTTTTTTTTTTTTTGTAAGTTTTTTTTTTTGTTTTATTTTTTTTTTTTTGTTTTTTTTTTTGTTAATTTTTTTTTTTCATTTTTTTTTTTCTTCGTTTTTTTTTTCGTCGTTTTTTTTTTTTTGTTAATTTTTTTTTTCATTTTTTTTTTTCCTCGTTTTTTTTTTTGTGTTGTTTTTTGTTTTGTTTTTTATTTTCATTTTAATTTTTTTTTATTTTTTATTGTTTTTTTGTGACAAAATGATAGCTTGTGACAAAACTTTGACAAAATGGCTTGGCCATTGGCTGAACAATCTGCTGAATTCAGAAGAGTCTGAATATCATAACGATAATGAGGAAGGCAATCCAGAAGGAAATTATGGCTATTCCTGTGTTGGCGACATGACTGGTATTTTGATTTTGGTAAAAAAAGATATTTGGTAGAACGTGTTATAGTCAGAATGAAGAATCCGAGGACGAAGTTGATTTAGAAGAGTCTGAATATCATAACGATAATGAAGAAGGCAATCCAGAAGGAAATTATGGCAACGAATAACTTGACCGACAGACCGCGCTATTCAGATGTATCAGTGTCTATGCCAAACAATTAAATCTAAAATTTTTCAGACAATTAATCAAATAATGTTCAAATAATGTTCAATCTAAACTAATCTATTGTACTTAATTTTCAAAACGTTTTCAATATTTTGCAAGAACAATTAGCTTAGATAGATTGCAGTGTTCATTTTCTTTTTCCTTGGTCAGCTGGCTTCAAAACCCCGTTTGAAGCTGCCTTCTTTTATACTCTTACAAAACTCGTTGATATTTTCTGGATAAATTTGTCTAGCAAGCGGTAGATTTGAGATTTATCTAGGGAGTTATTAAACATAACAAGGTATTTGCAGTTTAACGAAATGTAAAATTTTCTTTGGAACACATTTTGGGTAATTAATATAACAGATATATTTCGATGATGTGAACCCTTGGTAAATAATTCACAAACGTTTTTATTATACGCCTCAGTCATTAAATCATCCAAGATGATTAATGTGTTTTCTAGATTATCAAAATTTTCGGGGACGTTGTCTAACATTTCAACATCTTCAAAATCGAAATCTTTTAGATCGACCGAATTAGTTTCAACAAAATACAAAAAATTGCAACAAAAACAATTTTTGTTACCTACAAAAAAATATATCATGAACATCTTCAATTTTTTTTTTTGTCGAGAAAATTAAAATCTTACATAACATAACAACAAAGTGTCATAATATCGAGACAAGGTCAAGATCAACCAAAGATCAACCAAAAAAAAAAATTGATTTAAACTCAAAGCAAATGTTTTGTTTTTTTCATTCATGTAACATACTCGTATATTTTTTTCTTATTAAACCTCCCACATCAATTAACACTTCATGTGAGAAAGTCCCATAATTTCAATGCAATTGTTGTTGTAGCTTATCAACCAAAAAAAAAAATTGATTTAAACTCAAAGCAAATGTTTTGTTTTTTTCATTCATGTAACATACTCGTATATTTTTTTCTTATTAAACCTCCCACATCAATTAACACATCATGTGAGAAAGTCCCATATTTTTGTAATATAATATCGTTGCAAAAAAAGAATTAAAAAACACAAAACACATATTTGACTGAAGCAACTGATACAACTGAAAAATTGAATGCAATTGTTGTTGTTTTTTCTCAGTTGATTCAGTCAACTCAACTCATGAAAGATAGTGGTATCGAAATGAATTTTTTCTTATAAGAAACAACAACAATTTCAATGCAATTGTTGTTGTAGCTTATCAACAAAAAAAAATGATTAAAACTTGAAAATTTACGATAGTGGGATAATTACCTGAAAATTTACGATAGTGGGTTTTGTTTTGTTTTTCATTCATGTAAAAAATGTTCCAAAATACAACAACAAAACAAAAAGATTTAAATCACTTTCTCTTTTTTCTTTCTTTCAACCTCATTCTCTCAATCCAATTTGAATTAATTTCAATGCAATTGTTGCTGTAGTAAATCAACAAAAAAAATTGATTTAAACTTGAAAATTTATGTAACATACTCGTATATTTTTTTCTTATTAAACCTCCCACATCAATTAACACATCATGTGAGAAAGTCCCATATTTTTGTAATATAATATCGAGACAAAAATTGTTGTTGTAGCTTATCAACCAAAAAAAAAAAATTGATTAAAACTCAATCGAAATGAATTTTTTCTTATAAGATACAACAACAAAAAAACAAGATTTAAATCATTTTCTCTAGTTTTTCTTTCAAACTCAGTCTCTCAATGCAATTTGAATTAATTTCAATGAAGTCCCATATTTTTTAGTCTATGTGCGAAACTCCCATACCACTACTAGTGTAGTGTAGTGTTATGGGAGTTTCGCACATAGACTAAAAAATATGGGACTTCATTGAAATTAATTCAAATTGCATTGTGAGACTGAGTTTGAAAGAAAAACTAGAGAAAATGATTTAAATCTTGTTTTTTTGTTGTTGTATCTTATAAGAAAAAATTCATTTCGATTGAGTTTTAATCAATTTTTTTTTTTTGGTTGATAAGCTACAACAACAATTTTTGTCTCGATATTATATTACAAAAATATGGGACTTTCTCACATGATGTGTTAATTGATGTGGGAGGTTTAATAAGAAAAAAATATACGAGTATGTTACATAAATTTTCAAGTTTAAATCAATTTTTTTTGTTGATTTGCTACAGCAACAATTGCATTGAAATTAATTCAAATTGGATTGAGAGAATGAGGTTGAAAGAAAGAAAAAAGAGAAAGTGATTTAAATCTTTTTGTTTTGTTGTTGTATTTTGGAACATTTTTTACATGAATGAAAAACAAAACAAAACCCACTATCGTAAATTTTCAGGTAATTATCCCACTATCGTAAATTTTCAAGTTTTAATCATTTTTTTTTGTTGATAAGCTACAACAACAATTGCATTGAAATTGTTGTTGTTTCTTATAAGAAAAAATTCATTTCGATACCACTATCTTTCATGAGTTGAGTTGACTGAATCAACTGAGAAAAAACAACAACAATTGCATTCAATTTTTCAGTTGTATCAGTTGCTTCAGTCAAATATGTGTTTTGTGTTTTTTAATTCTTTTTTTGCAACGATATTATATTACAAAAATATGGGACTTTCTCACATGATGTGTTAATTGATGTGGGAGGTTTAATAAGAAAAAAATATACGAGTATGTTACATGAATGAAAAAAACAAAACATTTGCTTTGAGTTTAAATCAATTTTTTTTTTTGGTTGATAAGCTACAACAACAATTGCATTGAAATTATGGGACTTTCTCACATGAAGTGTTAATTGATGTGGGAGGTTTAATAAGAAAAAAATATACGAGTATGTTACATGAATGAAAAAAACAAAACATTTGCTTTGAGTTTAAATCAATTTTTTTTTTTGGTTGATCTTTGGTTGATCTTGACCTTGTCTCGATATTATGACACTTTGTTGTTATGTTATGTAAGATTTTAATTTTCTCGACAAAAAAAAAAATTGAAGATGTTCATGATATATTTTTTTGTAGGTAACAAAAATTGTTTTTGTTGCAATTTTTTGTATTTTGTTGAAACTAATTCGGTCGATCTAAAAGATTTCGATTTTGAAGATGTTGAAATGTTAGACAACGTCCCCGAAAATTTTGATAATCTAGAAAACACATTAATCATCTTGGATGATTTAATGACTGAGGCGTATAATAAAAACGTTTGTGAATTATTTACCAAGGGTTCACATCATCGAAATATATCTGTTATATTAATTACCCAAAATGTGTTCCAAAGAAAATTTTACATTTCGTTAAACTGCAAATACCTTGTTATGTTTAATAACTCCCTAGATAAATCTCAAATCTACCGCTTGCTAGACAAATTTATCCAGAAAATATCAACGAGTTTTGTAAGAGTATAAAAGAAGGCAGCTTCAAACGGGGTTTTGAAGCCAGCTGACCAAGGAAAAAGAAAATGAACACTGCAATCTATCTAAGCTAATTGTTCTTGCAAAATATTGAAAACGTTTTGAAAATTAAGTACAATAGATTAGTTTAGATTGAACATTATTTGAACATTATTTGATTAATTGTCTGAAAAATTTTAGATTTAATTGTTTGGCATAGACACTGATACATCTGAATAGCGCGGTCTGTCGGTCAAGTTATTCGTTGCCATAATTTCCTTCTGGATTGCCTTCTTCATTATCGTTATGATATTCAGACTCTTCTAAATCAACTTCGTCCTCGGATTCTTCATTCTGACTATAACACGTTCTACCAAATATCTTTTTTTACCAAAATCAAAATACCAGTCATGTCGCCAACACAGGAATAGCCATAATTTCCTTCTGGATTGCCTTCCTCATTATCGTTATGATATTCAGACTCTTCTGAATTCAGCAGATTGTTCAGCCAATGGCCAAGCCATTTTGTCAAAGTTTTGTCACAAGCTATCATTTTGTCACAAAAAAACAATAAAAAATAAAAAAAAATTAAAATGAAAATAAAAAACAAAACAAAAAACAACACAAAAAAAAAAACGAGGAAAAAAAAAAAATGAAAAAAAAAATTAACAAAAAAAAAAAAACGACGAAAAAAAAAACGAAGAAAAAAAAAAATGAAAAAAAAAAATTAACAAAAAAAAAAACAAAAAAAAAAAAATAAAACAAAAAAAAAAACTTACAAAAAAAAAAAAAATCAGATACTTCAGAAAAAATTCCAGTCAAGCCAGCACTTTCAGCTAAGGCCAAACCATTTTGCCACCTTGTCGCAATGCGTATCAGTCTAAACGTCTACAAAGATTTTAACAGACGTTTAGAATCATTTAAATCGCGGCCAAAAAATATATTCGCAAAAAACCGCTTTAATTGAATTGAGTTTTCTAATCCTGCCAAGAAATGATGGCAAATCAAGTTTCTCTTGCTGTATTGTAGTAGAATTGAACCCCATTCTGAAGAACAACCAATGGACGAAGATTTTTGATTTTAAATTATTTGTGGTGATGATTTTAACCAAATAAACATCTATAGTTGCAAAATTATCTACATAAGCCTACCCAAGTAGCATTTTTGACATAAATTTTAAAATTATAACGGGCAAATATTGTATAATTCATCAATAGATATTGTCAATGTAGCAAAATTTTTCAATTTAAAGGTATGGTTTGAAGTTTCTCAGAAAAGTTGTGCGGGGAGACCCACCGCTCGGAAGAAGTGAAATTTCGTAATGTGGAAATAAAAACATATTACATTCTGTATACTGTCTTGTAGTCTTTTTAATATTGGAGAATCAAAGCCAAAAACTACCAAGCTCTAGACCAATACAGATATTACATTCTTTTAAAAGTCATTAATTATTAGCGGGCTCATACTGTTCATATTCTTTAAGACAAACTTTATTAACATTGCTTACACTTCACAATTGATCGCATCTTTTAATTATCATTTTCGAGTGGAGAAATCAATAACATCAATAACACCCAAATCAATAACATTTACAATGGGCTTATGAAAACTAAAGTAAGATACGAAATGTTTGAGCTCTATTTTTTCAATATTTCTTGCAAAAAAACTGCATTTTTTTCTCGTTTAAAATATTTCAACTTAAAATGATAAGAAAATGAGTCATCTATCAGGAGTCTTCTATCAAAATGTTAATGAAGCAACAAAAACCAATAGAAGCAAAATACTCGATAATATGTTTTAAAAATAGTTTTCTGAGTAATTATAGTATTTATAGGATTTATTTTATTATAGTATTTTTGGGGTTATTTTTGATTTTAAATTATATGTGGAGCTGATTTTAACCAAGTAAACATCTATAGTTGCAAAATTATCTACATAAGCCTACTCAAGCAGCATTTTTAACATAAATTTTAAAATAATCACAGTCAAATGTTGTATAATTCTTCTATAGATATTGTTAATGTAGCAAAATTTTTCAATTGAAAGGTATGGTTGAAGTTTCTCAGAAAAAATGGTTCAGATACTGGCTTTTCATTTGTAAATTCCATATCATCTAGCAACTACGTAGTTTAGTTCTTGTTTACTGTCTAGATCAACTATTCATTTTGTTAGAAAGGGAAAGCGCATATACATTAAGGAATTCGTATGATAAATGTGGGATACGTATGATAAATCTAGTATTTAAGAACGATACAAGGCTGAAATAATTTACATTAGTAAAAAACAATATACATGGTAAGTTAAAATTGAAATTTTAATTTTATTTCGTTAATTGATTTATTTTTTATATTTAGATGTCTAGTTTGGTAGGAGTAAAAAAATATATATGTCCATACAATGTGAATCATCAAATAACCTACAGAAAGTTCTTCCGTCACATTAAAACTTGTAAAGACAAGCAGCCGTCAGGAATACAAGTTATTTTGTGTAAATATAATATTTACCACGTAATTCCAAAAGAAGACTATGAGGTAATTTGTTAACTTAATACTCAAATTAATAAATATTTTGATTTAACATTTTTTCTTCTTTTTACAGATTCATCTTCTTAATTGCCCTGATCGGGTGATTTGGAAAGAAGTATTTGATTCATTCAAAAATCACACCACACAAGACGAATGGTGCAGCGAATGAAAAAAACTTAGGCCCAGTTATTTTTAATAATCATAACAGAAAAAACTTTAATAATTAACTATAAAATAAAATAAAAGAAATAATAAATTTGAAAAATATATAATGTTAGCAAAAAATGATGGCTTTTTATTTATCAAACCCTTTGAAAAAGTCTCTTAAATATGGTTCGTTCTTGTTTACTGTCTATATCAACTATCCATTTGTTAGAAAGGGAAAGCGCGTTTATAACTAACTGTAAATCTTATACCTTACTGACTGTTTTAATCGTCATTAAAAAATAATTTGTTTTGGCCCGTCTGATTCTTATCATTTCTGTGTCCCAATTTACCCCAAAGCGCATTAAAAAGAAATGAATCCCTTCATGCTCAAAACTCCCTAATGAAGTTTTCTTTTTCAATTTGAGTGGAAACATTTGACGGTCAATCACTTGCTTCTTGTTTTAACTTAAGGAAGCAATCCGACTAAGAAAGATAATCAATCTAAAAAGTTAATCGTCACATGTCGTCCAACACAATTCATATTTATTCTTAAGAAAAAAAGTTTGAATTCAACAAAAAAAATGTGTCAACACAACGACAAAAAAAAAACATTGAAAACAATTTACTATACTACGAATAACATTTACTAATTCCTTAAGAGCTCATCAAATGCGACAGCAAATTTATATTTCACAACTATGTGAAAACGAATACAAAAAAATTAACAAAACAAAAAAACTAACCAATACATATGATAAACACAATAACAACATCAGAAGCTAATTACCTTTTATATTATTAATTTTCTGTCATATTTTTCTTGTTGCATTATTGCATAACATCAGAAATAACTTGACCGACAGACCGCGCTATTCAGATGTATCAGTGTCTATGCCAAACAATTAAATCTAAAATTTTTCAGACAATTAATCAAATAATGTTCAAATAATGTTCAATCTAAACTAATCTATTGTACTTAATTTTCAAAACGTTTTCAATATTTTGCAAGAACAATTAGCTTAGATAGATTGCAGTGTTCATTTTCTTTTTCCTTGGTCAGCTGGCTTCAAAACCCCGTTTGAAGCTGCCTTCTTTTATACTCTTACAAAACTCGTTGATATTTTCTGGATAAATTTGTCTAGCAAGCGGTAGATTTGAGATTTATCTAGGGAGTTATTAAACATAACAAGGTATTTGCAGTTTAACGAAATGTAAAATTTTCTTTGGAACACATTTTGGGTAATTAATATAACAGATATATTTCGATGATGTGAACCCTTGGTAAATAATTCACAAACGTTTTTATTATACGCCTCAGTCATTAAATCATCCAAGATGATTAATGTGTTTTCTAGATTATCAAATTTTCGGGGACGTTGTCTAACATTTCAATATCTTCAAAATCGAAATCTTTTAGATCGACCGAATTAGTTTCACCATTGCACCAAACCAGTTTCTTTATACCATGAATATGTGGCAAGAACTTTAATACAAACGTGGTCTTCCCCGAAGAAGAAGGACCAGAAATCTGCATGGTAAAAGGTTGTTCCACATTAAACATATTTTTTGAAATAAATGATATGGTCCATTTCGAACATCTATTTATAATTTTTTAGTTTTTTCAATTAACAACTTATTTCAGGCATCCGTCTAAAATTCCAAATAAAAAGTTTTTAGGTTTCCAACACATCATAATTTTTTTCCAACACAATTTGTTCTAATTCTTCTGCTCGCTTTACACACAAAATCCTATATAACAACAAAAAAACTAGAACAACACATGTGCCCCAATGAAAAAAAAATCGAAATCTTACTTAATCATTTAACGCAAAAATTTAAATTTAACGCACGCAATTTGAAAATTTACGATAGTGGGTTTTTTGTTTTTTCATTCATGTAACATACTCGTATATTTTTTTCTTATTAGACCACAAAAAGTTATGAAACAAAAATTCAATTCACATGGATTTGGACCAAAATGAATTTTTTCTTATAAGAAACAACAACAAAAAAAGATTTAAATCACTTTCTCTAGTTTTTCTTTATAGTGGGATAATTTCTTGAAAATTTACGATAGTGGGTTTTGTTTTTGTTTTTTCATTCATGTAACATACTCGTATATTTTTTCTTATTAGACCACAAAAAGTTATGAAACAAAATTCAATTCACATGCTTTTTCATAATATATTAATAATATCGAGACAACCATTTTTTTATTCAACCGCAAGATTAAAACACAAACTCATATTTGACTGAAGCAACTGATACAACTGAAAAATTGAATGCAATTGTTGTTGTTTTTTCTCAGTTGATTCAGTCAACTCAACTCATGAAAGATAGTGGTATCGAAATGAATTTTTTCTTATAAGAAACAACAACAATTTCAATGCAATTGTTGTTGTAGCTTATCAACAAAAAAAATGATTTAAACTTGAAAATTTACGATAGTGGGATAATTACCTGAAAATTTACGATAGTGGGTTTTGTTTTGTTTTTTCATTCATGTAAAAAATGTTCCAAAATACAACAACAAAACAAAAAGATTTAAATCACTTTCTCTTTTTTCTTTCTTTCAACCTCATTCTCTCAATGCAATTTGAATTAATTTCAATGCAATTGCTGCTGTAGCTTATCAACAAAAAAAATTGATTTAAACTTGAAAATTTACGATAGTGGGATAATTACCTGAAAATTTACGAAAGTGGTATAACACTACTGAAAACCACTTTAGTTTTATTTGTATTCGTCATTTCATGTGGACAGATTAGTTTTATACACATGCCAAATTTCAAGTCCATAGCATTTATAGTTTACGAGATAATCGATATAATGTGAAAAACTCGTTTTACTCTCACCAATAGTGATCCGTATAAAAAACGGAACCCTAATAAAGGAAAATTTGTCATTATTAACCTAGGTAATGTTTTGTTATTATTATTGACCTAGCTTGAGAAAAATTACTTCTCATTGGGGCATTCGAGTAAATAATGACGATTTCTCAAGTTAGTAGTTAAAAAAATATTTTTTAGGGTTCCGTTTTTTATACGGAACACTATTGGTGAGAGTACAACGTGTTTTTCACATTATTTCGATTATCTCGTGAACCATTAATCCGATGAACTTAAACTTTGAGGTGCTTATAAAACTAACCTATCCACACAAGATGGCGGGTTAAAAAATAAATAAAGTTGTGTTCGTTTGTTTTAAGGAGGTACGATGTAAAGCCTTTGAAAACATACATTTTTTTAGCGAGACGAATAGGGTATCATATGAAAGGGCTTCATTTCAGCATTTTTTTAAAATATATTTTGGAATTTTACACCTCACCATTTTTTGTATAATTTTGAAAAATGACGTTTTCGGGATGTTTTATTGCCCCGATTAACTCCGACCCTACTTCATCGAAAATCTTGAAATATATTTGGAATGATAGAAAATTGAAGAGGTTTTTAATGAAAAATATAGAAAAGTGGCAGACACTCATAACTATATTTATTAAAGGGGTGGGAATGTTAAGGGGTAAAAACATCATTTAAAACCAGGTCATGTGGGGTGTCATTTGAAAGAGCACTTGATTTTAGAAATATTGCCATATTTTTCAGAATTTTGTATTGCATAGTTTTTGAGTTATTATCAATAAAGTGACACAAAAAGTTGGTCCCCCCCCCTTGCATTTCGAGCCTAATTAACAGAAAAATTTGAAAAAATTCACAGAGACAGGAAGTTTGATAAACTCTGAACGAAAAATATAGCGAACCCTCAAATAATTATATTTTTGTGTTTTTAAGGGATTGGGGTGGGGAAGGGTGAAAAAAAACTTTTTTGACCCAAGCGAGTGGGGTGTCATTTGAAAGAGGACCAAATTTCAGACACTTTGCAATTTTTTTTAGAATTTTGTGGTACACAGTTTTTGAGTTATTCTAAAACATGTGCAAATTCCAGACCGTTCCCCCCCCCTACGTTTCGACACTGATTGACAGAAAAAATTGAAAAAATTCATAGAGACAGGAAATTCGCTATATTTTGAACGAAAATTATAGCGAACTCTCAAATAATTAAATTTCTGTGTATTTAGGGGATGGGTGTAAAGAGGGTAAAAAAAAACTTTTTTTGACCCATACGAGTGGGGTACCATTTGAAAGAGCACCAAATTTTCAAAACATTGCAGTTTATTTTAGAATTTTCCGGTACACCGTTTTTGAGTTATTCTAAATAACGTGCAAATTCCAGACCGTTCCCCCCCCCTACGTTTCGACACTGATTGACAGAAAAAATTGAAAAAATTCATAGGGACAGGAAATTTGCTATATTTTGAACGAAAATTATAGCGAACTCTCAAATAATTATATTTCTGTGTGTTTAGGGGATGGGTGTAAAGAGGGTAAAAAAAACTTTTTTTGACCCAAGCGTGTGGGGTGTCATTTGAAAGAACACCAAATTTCCAAAACATTGCAATTTTTTAGAATTTTCCGGTACACCGTTTTCTAGTTATTCTAAAAAATGTGCAAATTCCAGACCGTTCCCCCCCCCCCTACGTTTCGACACTGATTGACAGAAAAAATTGAAAAAATTCACAGAGACAGGAAATTTGCTATATTTTGAACGAAAATTATAGCGAACTCTCAAATAATTATATTTCTGTATGTTTAGCGGATGGGTGTAAAGAGGGTAAAAAAAAACTTTTTCTGACCCAAGCGTGTGCGGTGTCATTTGAAAGAACACCGAATTTCCAAAACACTGCAATTTTTTTTAGAATTTTCCGGTACACCGTTTTTGAGTTATTCTAAAAAATGTGCAAGTTCCAGACCGCCCCCCCCCCCCCTACGTTTCGACACTGATTGACAGAAAAAATTGAAAAAATTCATAGAGACAGGAAATTTGCTATATTTTGAACGAAAATTATAGCGAACTCTCAAATAATTATATTACTGTGTGTTTAGGGGACGGGTGTAAGGGGGGTAAAAAAAAACTTTTTTCGACCCAAGCGAGTGGGGTATCATTTAAAAGAGCACCAAATTTCCAAAATATTGCAATTTTTTTTAGAATTTTGCGGTACACAGTTTTGGAGTTATTCTAAGAAATGTGCAAATTCCAGACCTCCCCCCCTACGTTTCGACACTGATTGACAGAAAAAATTGAAACAAATTCATGGAGACAGGAAGTTTGCTATATTTTGAACGAAAATTATAGCGAAGTCATTTGAAAGAACACTTAATTTAAGAAACATTGCAACATTTTTTAGAATTCTGCGATGCACAGTTTTTTAGTTATTGATGAAAAAAAAGTGCTATTTTAAGTGTATGTATACCACCCTATATTTCGACGCTGATTTATAGAACAAATATTCCCAATTTAGACCGTTAAAATACTAGTTAAATCTTTCTTTAGCTAACATAAACAGCTATGGATAAGATTTAACCTCAAGTAACATTTTTGATCAATGTAGATGTGATTGACATTTACTATAGACGTTTACGATTAAACATTTATTCTGTTATGCGTCCATAGTCTGGCGATATAAAGACTTTACAGCATAACTTTATGTCATTTATTTTTGATATTGTGTTCTTTTACATTCACGGAACCCTTGGCGAGCGAATTTTATTCGCACTTGTCCGACTTTTTTGTAGTTGATTTGCAGACCAATTTTTGTAGCACCACTCTAAAGCCACTTGAAAGTCTCACTCATAACAGCTTCACTTCGGCCGAGGATGACAACATCATCAGCGTAAGCAATCATCTGTACGTTTATTGACAAGATATTGTTATTAGTCGGTAGTTTCTTTTGACGGCACACATATTCCAAAGCTAAATTAAAATGTATAGGAGAGATAGCATCACCTTGTCTTAAACCGGAGTCGACTTTATAAAACTTTGATATTTCGTTCTCTACTCGTACACAGCATTGAGAGTTCTGTACTGTCATTTTGCATAGTGATACCAGTTTCTCAGGAATCCCTATTGACACCAGAGCAGACCACAGAGTCTCTCGTTCGAGAGAGTCGTAGGCCTGCCTGAAATCAATGAAGAGTTGGTGCACAAGTATGTTGAACTCTCGGCACTTTTCCAAAATCATCCTTATCGAGAAAAGTGCGTCGGTAGTACCCCGGCTCCGCCGGAAACCACACTGATATTCCCCAAACAGTTGTTCAGCAAAAGGATTAATTTTGGATAGCAAAATGTAGGAAAAGATCTTAAATGCTGTGCATAGGAGAGTGATTCCCCTAAAGTTTGCACATTGTAGGCGATTACCTTTTTTATGATTGGTATCAGCATAGCTGTGTTCCAGTCCTGTGGCATGGTTTCAGTCCTCCAGACCATTTGAACTTGAACAAGTTCAAACAGTCTTAAGGATAGAGTTTTTCCACCATTTACAATCATTTCGGATGTTATATCGTCGATACCAGGTGCTTTATTGCATTTTAATTTTGACAGCGCCGCTTTGAATTCCTTTTTGGTAGGTTCATCTACATGTACCTTTGACGCACGAATGAGATTTGCTCGTAGCCCGACTTGTTGCTGGTCACTTAAGTTGAGAAGATTCTCAAAATAAGCGGCCTATGTATCTAAAATATTTTTAAGGTCTACTTGTAGCTCCCCATCTTCGTTTTGAATAGCAGTCGATCTAGTTTGAGGGCCCTTCTTTAAGGTTTTAACCTGTTGAAAGAAGTTGCGATTGATGTTCCTAATTGAAGCTTTCAATCGCCTCACACTGTCTCTTCCACCATTCTCTCTTCGTTCGTCTACATAGCTTTGTAACGGTTTGTCTTGCCAGTTTATAGTTCTCCTTCGTAGACCTGGTGTTGCGTCCTTGTAGACACTTCAGATAGCAATTTCTTTTGTATTGAATAGCGTCAAGGCATGCTTGAACCATCCATGGCTTCTGGGAGTGGTTCTGTGGTCGTCCAAGTATTCCCTCAGCAGCACTTAAAACAGCATCTTTGAGCAAATACCATGACTTATCGACATCTCCATTAATAGTTTCCGATTTATCCAATGTTTTGGCAATATGGATTTGATATCTCTCTTCTGTTTCAGCATTCTTTAATGATTAGATGTTAAAACGTTTCCGTTGATTGAATTTTGGAATGCCTGGATTTGGGAAGTGGAACCTAATCGTTGCACATAAAAGGAAGTGGTCACTTCCAAAGTATGCACCTCTAAAGGATCGCACATCCAGAACGCTCGAAAAGAAACGTGCTGTTACTAGAACGTGATCAATTTGATTTCGAGGATTTCCATTCGGTGAGACCCAAGTCTGCTTATGAATCGATCGATGCGGAAAAGAACGTACTGGCAATTCTCAAATTATTTGATAATGCAAACTTAGTCATTCTAACTTAATCAAAAATGAAATACCACTACTCTAATTGTTTCCTTACTTACTTGGTCAAATTGAACAAGTGCACACAATATCTATTCATTCAATTGTTAGATGTGTACCATTATCATTCGAATTCAAATGCAGGCTGTTGGGACCCACCACATTTCCATAAATGATATCTCTTCCAGCCTGTCCATTAAAGTCACCAAGAACCTTAATGAAGTCGCGTGTTGGTGTTTGTTTCATAACCTCTTGCAGTGCTATGTAGAAATTATCCTTCTCGTCGACAGTCTTAGCTTCAGTAGGTGCATACACGGCAAAAAGAGAAATATTGTTATATGTACCGCTTACACGTAGGTAGCAGATCCTCTCACTGACCGGGATGAATTTCATTACGGCTTCTTGTATGCATGCACCAACAAGAAAGCCAGTTCCAAATTCTCTTCGGGAAGGATGACCACTACAGTATAAAGAGTAACTATCCAAATCTTGTTTTCCGATTATCGGCTGTCTAATTTCTTGTAGAGCAATAATATCCATCCTATACCTCTCAGCCTCTGTTTCTAGACTTATAAGAGCATCAGGAGCACTCAGGCTGCGCACGTTCTACGTTCCCATTCGGTAGTCTGGTCCTTTTTCACGTCCAGGTAAAATTCTGTTGTTGTGTCCGGGTCTGTTTTCCTCTTTCTGATAACCAAATATAACATATTAGTTTTTTTCCGGGGTTAGGGTGTTAACCTAAGGCTCAACCCAAATTGTCGTGAATGGGTCCGTTCTGCATATTAAGATCACCAAAAACAACCTTTTTTACACGTTTATATAGCGAGCCACTTGATTCAAGACAGACGCCCGTTCCAAGCCGCCCCTAACATGGATAACAGACGCTTGAGTCGCATTGGTTGTAAGGCGCCATTTTGCCGTGATGTAGCGTCATTGACTAAGCAGTTTTTACTCCGCTTGTCTCCAATACACCAACTGATTCTGTCAGCATTACCCAGGCAGCACGGCGTGGACGTCGAATTTCGGATTTCGCTACCCATTTCTGAAAAATTCAGCATATTTTATTACATCGTTTGATATAATACCAACAACGTAAAGAATTGCCGATATCAAATTTGTTATATCTGTATATATATTATTTCAAACCAGTTCAGCATTTTCATCACATTGCTTGGAATATTCTCTACAAATTGAATCATTGCCGACTAGGGATTTTATTTCCCAGTTAAAAAATCATTATTTTTTCAAATTTTGGCGATTATAACCCTAAAGGACTAGTTTTTGAAAAACCTTTCTTAAGACGTTTTTAAAGTAGACTAAATTTGCTACAATATGATACGAGAACTGTCTCTGTAAACCCAATAGTTTCCAAGATTGCGCCTCTAAAATCAAAAAAAACGGGGGGGTCCCTGGAGCACCTGTTTTTTTGAAAACTCTATAGCTTCTGTACCTGATAACCGAATTGGATGAAACTTGGTACATGAGTATGTAGTACGGTTTAAAATAGTTCTGCATCCCACTTTCCGGTTTTTCACTTCCGGTAAAAAAAAATTTTTTGTACTTTTTTTAAGTTTTTTCAGTGTCTTTATGCACACTACAGCCTACAATAATGAAGTGATTATGATGAAACTTATGGAATAGGGTTCCAATTAGTGTAAGAAGATAATTATCATCTTTTGGGACACATTGATCAAAGTGGCGGGGGGTCTACCATACAACTGCTGACTTTTCACACTTTGTTTTTAAAGTTTGTTGGGCGCATACAGACTTCATTCATTAATCAATTCTAATGACACTTTGGAAAAAGATGGAAACTTAAATGACAAAGAACTGATTAGTTTTTGGACAATATTGGGATAAGTGGTACGGGGTCTCCCGAACACCTGTTTAATGTGTCATCATTTTTTCAATGTTTGTTGGGAGCACACAGCATTCGTTCGTGAACCAATTTTGATAACACTTTGGAAAAAAATGCAAACATGTATGGCAAAGAACTGATTAGTTTTTGAGCGATAGTGAACAAAGTGGTGGGGGGTGTCCCATACACCTCTTTTTTTTTTAAGCTCAATAACATCTGTACCTGATAATCGAATTGGATGAAACTTTGTACATAAGCATTTAGTATGATTTACAAAAATTCTGCATCTTAACTTCCGGTTTTTTACTTCCGGTAAAAAAAAAATTTTTTTAATTGTTGGCAGTTTTTTCAGTATCTTTATGCACACTACAGCCTACAATAATGAAGCGATTATGATAAAACTTATGGAAAGGTTTCAATTAGTGTAAGAAGATAATTATCATCTTTTGGGACACATTGATCAAAGTGGCGGGGGATCTACCATACAACTGCTGACTTTTCACACTTGGTTTTTAAAGTTTGTTGGGAGCATACAGATTTCATTCATTAATCAATTTTAATGGCACTTTGAAAAAAGATAAAGACTTTATTGACAAAGAATTGACTAGTTTTTGGACAATATTGGGATAAGTGGTGGAGTCCTCCCGAACACCTGTTTATTGTTTCAATGTTTGTTGGAAGCATACAACATTCGTTCGTTAAGTAATTTTGATTACACTTTGCAAAAAGATGCAAATATGTATGGCAAGGAACTGATTAGTTTTTTTAGCGATAGTGAACAAAGTGGTAGGGGGTCCTCCAAGCACCCGTTATTTTGGAAGCTCAATAACTTCTGTACCTGATAATCGAGTTGGATGAAATTTGGTACATACACATTTAGTACGGTTTACAACAGTTCTGCATCCTAACTTCCGCTTTGTCACTTCCGATAAAATTTATGTTTCCTTTTTCTCGTACAACAGAATTTATGTTTGTTGGGATACTACTGCCTGCTTTAACATTTTTATTATTAGAAATACGAAGTCCATAATATTGGTGAGCTTTTAATTAAAGTATTTTATGGATATTAGCTCATTATATATCCAGAACACTATGTTTCCAGAGCTGTCGTGAAGTCAGCCTATGCATCAGCGTCGCAATATTTTTTAAAAGCGTTCATGCTCCATGTAGGAGCGTTGCCAGGCAAATCAGCTTTGAATGTTCACCACGGTCATTCGCAACAGCGACATAATTACCATGGCAGCCGATTTTTTTAAGGTCGTTTATTACGTCAGTCTCCTATTGTAGTCGTGGTCTACCTCGCGGTCGCCCACTCTCTGAAGTACTAACGTACATTTTTCTAATCATTCCAGACTGTGAATCGGCTCGTAGAAGATGCCCAAACCAAGCAATCCTATTAGAACGGATACAACCTATTATATCTGGACCCACAAGAAGGTCTCTGATCTCAAAGTTATATCGGGTTCTATACTCTCCATCGTCTGTCTTAAGTGGACCAAAAATGTAGCGTAGGATCTGTCGCTCAAATACAGATAAATGCAATTCATCATTTTGTGTAAGGGTCCACGTTTGTGACCCATACATCACAACCGGTCTAATCAATGTCTTGTTTAGCTTGAGCTTGGTGTTAGTTGATACATACGGTGATCCAAGGAGAGGTTTAATTGAGTAGAAAGTTCGATTACTTGCAGCGATTCGAGCTTTTATATATGTAAGTATGCTGTTGTTTGAGTCAAGCATTGATCCCAAATATTTAAAAGATTCAACTCCCTCAATTCGTTCATCGCCGCAAATCAAATCTTTTTTCTCAGCCTCTCTTGAAACATTCATATGTATGGTTTTTAGGGTTCCGTTTTTTATACGGAACACTATTGGTGAGAGTACAACGTGTTTTCACATTATTTCGATTATCTCGTGAACCATTAATCCGATGAACTTAAAATTTGAGGTGCTTATAAAACTAACCTATCCACACAAGATGGCGGGTTAAAAAATAAATAAAGTTGTGTTCGTTTGTTTTAAGGAGGTACGATGTAAAGCCTTTGAAAACATACATTTTTTTAGCGAGACGAATAGGGTATCATATGAAAGGGCTTCATTTCAGCATTTTTTTAAAATATATTTTGGAATTTTACACCTCACCATTTTTTGTATAATTTTGAAAAATGACGTTTTCGGGATGTTTTATTGCCCCGATTAACTCCGACCCTACTTCATCGAAAATCTTGAAATATATTTGGAATGATAGAAAATTGAGGAGGTTTTTAATGAAAAATATAGAAAAGTGGCAGACACTCATAACTATATTTATTAAAGGGGTGGGAATGTTAAGGGGTAAAAACATCATTTAAAACCAGGTCATGTGGGGTGTCATTTGAAAGAGCACTTGATTTTAGAAATATTGCCATATTTTTCAGAATTTTGCAATGCATGGTTTTTGAATTATTATCAATAAAGTGACACAAAAAGTTGGTCCCCCCCCTTGCATTTCGAGCCTAATTAACAGAAAAATTTGAAAAAATTCACAGAGACAGGAAGTTTGATAAACTCTGAACGAAAAACATAGCGAACCCTCAAATAATTATATTTTTGTGTTTTTAAGGGATTGGAGTGGGGAAGGGTGAAAAAAAACTTTTTTGACCCAAGCGAGTGGGGTGTCATTTGAAAGAGGACCAAATTTCAGACACTTTGCAATTTTTTTTAGAATTTTGTGGTACACAGTTTTTGAGTTATTCTAAAAAATGTGCAAATTCCAGACCATTCCCCCCCCCTACGTTTCGACACTGATTGACAGAAAAAATTGAAAAAATTCATAGAGACAGGAAATTTGCTATATTTTGAACGGAAATTATAGCGAACTCTCAAATAATTATATTTCTGTGTGTTTAGGGGATGGGTGTAAAGAGGGTAAAAAAAAACTTTTTTTGACCCATACGAGTGGGGTACCATTTGAAAGAGCACCAAATTTTCAAAACATTGCAGTTTTTTTTAGAATTTTCCGGTACACCGTTTTTGAGTTATTCTAAATAACGTGCAAATTCCAGACCGTTCCCCCCCCCTACGTTTCGACACTGATTGACAGAAAAAATTGAAAAAATTCATAGCGACAGGAAATTTGCTATATTTTGAACGAAAATTATAGCGAACTCTCAAATAATTATATTTCTGTGTGTTTAGGGGATGGGTGTAAAGAGGGTAAAAAAAAACTTTTTTTGACCCAAGCGTGTGGGGTGTCATTTGAAAGAACACCAAATTTCCAAAACATTGCAATTTTTTAGAATTTTCCGGTACACCGTTTTCTAGTTATTCTAAAACATGTGCAAATTCCAGACCGTTCCCCCCCCCCTACGTTTCGACACTGATTGACAGAAAAAATTGAAAAAATTCACAGAGACAGGAAATTTGCTATATTTTGAACGAAAATTATAGCGAACTCTCAAATAATTATATTTCTGTGTGTTTAGGGGATGGGTGTAAAGAGGGTAAAAAAAAACTTTTTCTGACCCAAGCGAGTGGGGTGTCATTTGAAAGAACACCAAATTTCCAAAACACTGCAATTTTTTTTAGAATTTTCCGGTACACCGTTTTTGAGTTATTCTAAAAAATGTGCAAGTTCCAGACCGCCCCCCCCCTACGTTTCGACACTGATTGACAGAAAAAATTGAAACAAATTCATGGAGACAGGAAGTTTGCTATATTTTGAACGAAAATTATAGCGAAGTCATTTGAAAGAACACTTAATTTAAGAAACATTGCAACATTTTTTAGAATTCTGCGATGCACAGTTTTTTAGTTATTGATGAAAAAAAAGTGCTATTTTAAGTGTATGTATACCACCCTATATTTCGACGCTGATTTATAGAACAAATATTCCCAATTTAGACCGTTAAAATACTGGTTAAATCTTTCTTTAGCTAACATAAACAGCTATGGATAAGATTTAACCTCAAGTAACATTTTTGATCAATGTAGATGTGATTGACATTTACTATAGACGTTTACGATTAAACATTTATTCTGTTATGCGTCCATAGTCTGGCGATATAAAGACTTTACAACATAACTTTATGTCATTTATTTTTGATATTGTGTTCTTTTACATTCACGGAACCCTTGGCGAGCGAATTTTATTCGCACTTGTCCGACTTTTTTGTAGTTGATTTGCAGACCAATTTTTGTAGCACCACTCTAAAGCCACTTGAAAGTCTCACTCATAACAGCTTCACTTCGGCCGAGGATGACAACATCATCAGCGTAAGCAATCATCTGTACGTTTATTGACAAGATATTGTTATTAGTCGGTAGTTTCTTTTGACGGCACACATATTCCAAAGCTAAATTAAAATGTATAGGAGAGATAGCATCACCTTGTCTTAAACCGGAGTCGACTTTATAAAACTTTGATATTTCGTTCTCTACTCGTACACAGCATTGAGAGTTCTGTACTGTCATTTTGCATAGTGATACCAGTTTCTCAGGAATCCCTATTGACACCAGAGCAGACCACAGAGTCTCTCGTTCGAGAGAGTCATAGGCCTGCCTGAAATCAATGAAGAGTTGGTGCACAAGTATGTTGAACTCTCGGCACTTTTCCAAAATCATCCTTATCGAGAAAAGTGCGTCGGTAGTACCCCGGCTCCGCCGGAAACCACACTGATATTCCCCAAACAGTTGTTCAGCAAAAGGATTAATTTTGGATAGCAAAATGTAGGAAAAGATCTTAAATGCTGTGCATAGGAGAGTGATTCCCCTAAAGTTTGCACATTGTAGGCGATTACCTTTTTTATGATTGGTATCAGCATAGCTGTGTTCCAGTCCTGTGGCATGGTTTCAGTCCTCCAGACCATTTGAACTTGAACAAGTTCAAACAGTCTTAAGGATAGAGTTTTTCCACCATTTACAATCATTTCGGATGTTATATCGTCGATACCAGGTGCTTTATTGCATTTTAATTTTGACAGCGCCGCTTTGAATTCCTTTTTGGTAGGTTCATCTACATGTACCTTTGACGCACGAATGAGATTTGCTCGTCGCCCGACTTGTTGCTGGTCACTTAAGTTGAGAAGATTCTCAAAATAAGCGGCCTATGTATCTAAAATATTTTTAAGGTCTACTTGTAGCTCCCCATCTTCGTTTTGAATAGCAGTCGATCTAGTTTGAGGGCCCTTCTTTAAGGTTTTAACCTGTTGAAAGAAGTTGCGCGATTGATGTTCCTAATTGAAGCTTTCAATCGCCTCACACTGTCTCTTCCACCATTCTCTCTTCGTTCGTCTACATAGCTTTGTAACGGTTTGTCTTGCCAGTTTATAGTTCTCCTTCGTAGACCTGGTGTTGCGTCCTTGTAGACACTTCAGATAGCAATTTCTTTTGTATTGAATAGCGTCAAGGCATGCTTGAACCATCCATGGCTTCTGGGAGTGGTTCTGTGGTCGTCCAAGTATTCCCTCAGTAGCACTTAAAACAGCATCTTTGAGCAAATACCATGACTTATCGACATCTCCATTAATAGTTTCCGATTTATCCAATGTTTTGGCAATATGGATTTGATATCTCTCTTCTGTTTCAGCATTCTTTAATGATTAGATGTTAAAACGTTTCCGTTGATTGAATTTTGGAATGCCTGGATTTGGGAAGTGGAACCTAATCGTTGCACATAAAAGGAAGTGGTCACTTCCAAAGTATGCACCTCTAAAGGATCGCACATCCAGAACGCTCGAAAAGAAACGTGCTGTTACTAGAACGTGATCAATTTGATTTCGAGGATTTCCATTCGGTGAGACCCAAGTCTGCTTATGAATCGATCGATGCGGAAAAGAACGTACTGGCAATTCTCAAATTATTTGATAATGCAAACTTAGTCATTCTAACTTAATCAAAAATGAAATACCACTACTCTAATTGTTTCCTTACTTACTTGGTCAAATTGAACAAGTGCACACAATATCTATTCATTCAATTGTTAGATGTGTACCATTATCATTCGAATTCAAATGCAGGCTGTTGGGACCCACCACATTTCCATAAATGATATCTCTTCCAGCCTGTCCATTAAAGTCACCAAGAACCTTAATGAAGTCGCGTGTTGGTGTTTGTTTCATAACCTCTTGCAGTGCTATGTAGAAATTATCCTTCTCGTTGACAGTCTTAGCTTCAGTAGGTGCATACACGGCAAAAAGAGAAATATTGTTATATGTACCGCTTACACGTAGGTAGCAGATCCTCTCACTGACCGGGATGAATTTCATCACGGCTTCTTGTAGGCATGCACCAACAAGAAAGCCAGTTCCAAATTCTCTTCGGGAAGGATGACCACTACAGTATAGAGAGTGACCATCCAAATCTTGTTTTCCGATTATCGGCTGTCTAATTTTTTGTAGAGCAATAATATCCATCCTATACCTCTCAGCCCCTGTTTCTAGACTTATAAGAGCATCAGGAGCACTCAGGCTGCGCACGTTCTACGTTCCCATTCGGTAGTCTGGTCCTTTTTCACGTCCAGGTAAAATTCTGTTGTTGTTTCCGGGTCTGTTTTTCTCTTTCTGATAACCAAATATAACATATTAGTTTTTTTCCGGGGTTAGGGTGTTAACCTAAGGCTCAACCCAAATTGTCGTGAATGGGTCCGTTCTGCATATTAAGATCACCAAAAACAACCTTTTTTACACGTTTATATAGCGAGCCACTTGATTCAAGACAGACGCCCGTTCCAAGCCGCCCCTAACATGGATAGCAGACGCTTGAGTCGCATTGGTTGTAAGGCGCCATTTTGCCGTGATGTAGCGTCATTGACTAAGCAGTTTTTACTCCGCTTGTCTCCAATACACCAACTGATTCTGTCAGCATTACCCAGGCAGCACGGCGTGGACGTCGAATTTCGGATTTCGCTACCCATTTCTGAAAAATTCAGCATATTTTATTACATCGTTTGATATAATACCAACAACGTAAAGAATTGCCGATATCAAATTTGTTATATATGTATATATATTATTTCAAACCAGTTCAGCATTTTCATCACATTGCTTGGAATATTCTCTACAAATTGAATCATTGCCGACTAGGGATTTTATTTCCCAGTTAAAAAATCATTAGTTTTTCAAATTTTGGCGATTATAACCCGATTATAATTTTGAAAAATCTTTCTTAAGACGTTTTTAAAGTAGACTAAATTTGCTACAATATGATACGAGAACTGTCTCTATAAACCCAATAGTTTCCGAGATTACGCCTCAAAAATCAAAAAAAAACGCGAAAAAATCGTTATTTTTTTCAAATTTTGGCGATTATAACCCTAAAGGACTAGTTTTTGAAAAAATTTTCTTTGGAAATTTTTAAAGTAGAATTTGCTATAACATGATACTAGAATTGTCTCTGCGAACCCAATAGTTTCCGAGATTAAGCCTTTCAAAGTTTATTTATCATTTTTTAAACTTCGCAATTTTTTGCAATATTTTAGACGTCACTCGAAAATTCATTCAGAACGATAGAATTGCAAAAAATTGCGAAGTTCGTAAAAAATGATAAACTTTGAAAGGCTTAATCTGGGCAACTATTGGGTTTACAGAGACAATTCTGGTATCATATTGTAGCAAATTTAGTCTAATCTAAAAACGTTCCAACAAAATTTTTTCAAAAACTAGTCCTTTAGGGTTATAATCGCCAAAATTTGAAAAAATAACGATTTTTTCGATTTTTGACAAAGTTGCGTTCGGCGCTCGAGGCCACAAACTTGGATTATTCATTAAGCCAACATCATAAACTAATCTGCAAAAAATCAGAACTACTGGATTTGACGCATACTGTGATGTATAAAGTTACTGGACTATGAGTTTTATTTCAATAAAAGTAGACAAATATTATCTTTACTCGTAATTGTTATAAAGATATAATATAAAATATGGAGGGGCTGAAATCTCACAGCTCTGAGATATCAAGATTTTGGTCTGCGTTAAGGATTTTGATATAGTTTTCGGCAAAAAACTTTTATGAGGACATGGTTTTTAGTTTTGGGCAGCGATGTGCATCAAACATAACTCTTTGTTAAAGTACAAGTATTTTTTATCTCTGTTTAAAAATTTATTACAAAACCAACACGAAACATCAATACGTTGCCGGAAAATTATACTCAAAATTCCAAAAATATTGTTAAATTAAAAATTCCAAAAATTAGAATAAAATCAAATATTTAAACTTTTTCTAGATTCCGATAATATTCCAAAAATTCTTAAATATTTAAACTTTTCTAAAATTCTAAAAATATTGCAAAAATTATTACAAAATCAAAAATTAAAGCTTTTTTCAAAATTCCAAAAATTATAATTAAATCAAAAATTAAAAATTTTTCAAAATTCTAAAAATATTCCGAAAATTCTAACAAAATCAAAAATTAAAACTTTTTCCGAAATTCTAAAAATATTGCAAAAATTATTACAAAATCAAAGAATACAAACTTTTTCAAAATTCCAAAAATATTTCAAAAACTATAACAAATTCAAAAATTTCGATGTCCAATTTCATTTTAAATTACATTTACGTCATAAAAACAGCTACATTTTTTTTTTCCAAAAAATTGGCTAAAAAAATAAATGAAATCATTTTTTGACACACTTGACACTATTTTTTGACAAACTTATAATGCCATAATTCTCTATAATAATAATAAAATATCATGTCATACAAAGTATTAATTTTATTTTCAGATTGGTTTTTGAGAACAATTAATACAAAAAATACCAAATAAGTATTAATTTTATTTTTTTCTAAAAAAATTGGGTAAAAAATAAATAAAAACCTTTCTTTTGACACACTTGACAACATTTTTTGACAAACTTATAATGCCATAATTCTCAATAATAATAATTAAATTTCATTTCAAACCAAAAAATTGGGTAAAAAAATAAATAAAAATCTTTCTTTTGACACACTTGACAACATTTTTTGACAAACTTACAATGCCATAATTCTCAATAATAATAATAAAATTTCATTTCAAACAAACAATTAATTTTATTTTTTTTCCAAAAAATTAGGTAAAAAAATAAATAAAAATCTTTCTTTTGACACACTTGACAACATTTTTTTGACAAACTTATAATGTATTAATCTAGTTTTTGATCTCACATACCAATCCCTATCATCAAGATTTCTCCAAATTTAATGTTCCTACTCGTAATCACTTAAAATGAACGTTTTTAAGCCAAAAATATGAAAATTTGCTGTTTTTGACACACATAATGATTTTTTGGCACACTTCCGGTACAGTTATCGAACACAGCGTCCTTTCGGACCTGTTCCTTAAGTATACCTATTTTTAGAACAAAATGTTTTTGAAATCCCTCCAGCGGTTTTCCCTGTAGCGTAGGTAATGACTGACGGCCGAATAATTTTAATAAAATCAAAACAATTTGACCAATTGGACTCATACCAATTGAATCATGATAATTTTTTTATAAGAAAATTTTCATTAGGCAATAGGTTAAGTTCATTAGGCTATAGATTAGAAAACAATACAATAATACATACTATTATTATGGAAAAAGCATACAAATAAAGCAGATATTATTAAATGAAAGAGAATAAATATTTATAATACATTAACATGGATTAAACAAAAATTAAACTAATATAAATACAAATTATAATTAAGATTTAATTACGATGATAAACAAAGAAAATATAATTACATAACATTAACAAAACACAAAATATTTGTGTAGACACATTATTTTTCTGTTATTTCATAATTTTATAATTGATTTATAAATTTAAAGATTAGATTATTTGTATGATTATAATTATTTAACTAAACTAACAAATCGAAAGTAAATCTAGCTATGTACTCCGTAAGAAAGATAAGACTAAGATAACGTTAAACACTTATTTTTTCAAAAGCATACATAACTTGGCAAAATTTTGTGTTCATCGTTAACTAACATTAACAATGAAAACAAAATTTTTTTTCGGAGAGTGAGGAATGTAGTAAAACCAATCGCAATATCTTTCAAAATCTTACCAATTAATAAAAAACAATTGACCTAAAACTCAATTAATATTAAAAACAAACGCTGGGCCAATATCTACTTTTATATGTTTCATAAATTACTTTTATTATTAAAAATATATATATAAAATTATATTATATATAAAAAAAAAATACAGTTTTGGTTAGTAGGTCAATTGTTTCGATATTAACTAACAAGAGTTTTTGCAACTCGTAATCATTTTTCAAATTTTAAAAAGCATTCTAAGTAATCAAGTCAGAAAAACAGTAACCATAAAACTATCAAGATCAGTCGGTAATTTGTAACAGAACAATTATTCAGTCAACAAAAAAAGTCAATTCTAACAAGTCTAGAAGTCAATTCGTTAAAATTCAGTTAGACGGTCGGTCTACAAAAGTTAAGCAATTAAATAAAAGATAATTCTGCCAATTGATGGAAATTATACCGGCTCAATATAGATAGTTTTTAATATAAATATAATATAAAAAGTTTCAAAATAAGTGTGAATAGTATTAAGTGTGATCAAATGTACAAAAACTAACTTGTGTTCGGAAGCCATTATAGAAATTACTATAAGTATTAAGTACAATAAAATTTATATCTATTTATATCTCTTTATATAATTTATATCTCTTTATATCTAACCTATTAAACGGATTTGTTTGAACTAATAAATGTTGACTTTGTTTGATGAACTAAAGTGTTGTTTATATTATTTTTGATGATTTAAAAAACGTCTTAAACACTTTAAAAACTTTTAAGTTTTTAAAGTGTATAAGACGTTTTTTTTAATCATCAAAATAATATAATAAATGTTGGTGATTGTATTCTTAAAAGTGAAAATAGGAGTCAGAATAAGGTGAAAATAGAGTTGTAATAACAATAGTAGTGTCTGAGATTGCTATAAAACCACTAAGTAGTGTCAACCATCTCAGTTGTGCTACATTTCACATCACTCCATTTTATATCAGCTAACATTCCATCAATATAATATTCTTATAACAACAAACTCAATATCATACTAAATAATAGTAGTGTCACAAATACGAATTCCACTGCATTTCTTCATATAGGACTGTTAATTAAATTATTGCACTACATCTTCAAATAAATAGTGCACTAAAGGTAATTTTGGCACTACACAACGTGTTCTGCTCACAAAGAGATTTGAAAAGGAATTTCAAAATACCCTCGCTCAAAATCAAATTTGTATCCCGTGGTGAAAAAGCCTCAACAGCCAATTTGATTGGCTTCAAAACATTAAGCAGTGATTCTATTTGTGGTAAAAGTTCTTCATCAAAATAATGCAATAGTTGCAAATCTTTTAATGCTTTTAAAATACTGTTTTTTATTGTAAGGAATCTTTCCAATATAGGATCAATGCTGTTCTATCTTGTGCGGCAATCCAAGATTAAATTTAAATCTTTTTCGAATTCATTCAGAATTTCTTACCGGAGATGATTTAAATAATTTTGTGATTTTACGTATATCATCTGCAATGATTTACATACATTTTCTCTTAATTGTACTCCGGATTCCGCACCATAATATTCGGAGTCATTTTCATAAAATTCGTCTTCTGAAAGTGCAAGATCACAGTCAATGTTATCTAAGTAATCTGTTGTTTCATCGTTATTGCACATATTTTCAATTCGTTTTCGGGGTTTGTATAATACATTACTCACAGCAAGATGATGCCATGGTTATAACACTGCTGATGCATAAATGGGGATATTCTTCCAAATTTAACCGTAACGGAGACAATATCAGCTGTAGCAGCAATTATATCATTTGTTGTTAAACAAAATTCCGCCATTTTTTACGATTTTTAATGCTTGTCAATTTGTCTAATCTTACACTAAATTTAATTGAATTATTTCTCATAATTTTTATTCGATTTACAATATTTTGTTAGGCATCCTCATAATAATCGTGCACAAGTTTCATTACACTTACTTTGCTTTTGAGCATTTCATAATTTCTAGAACTCATTGATTCCTTAATGAATGACGAGTTTTTGATTGAATTTATAGAAAATCCATCTACTGCAGCTAATTTTGCAACGATTTCGGAGAGAGACATTGTTTTTTGTACAAATTTATCCATACTGGCTTGCTATTTGTTTTTTTTTTTTTAACAAGCTGAGAATCTGGAGAACTATCTGTATTTGTGGGGCGTTACAAGGTTTTTTTTTTTTTTTTTTTTACTTTATTTATTATATATTATAAGATCTGATCACAGCAGTTGATAACTATATGTGATCTACAATTTAAACATTTAGCAAATATGTAGTAGCAAAATATGAAAAGTCAAAATTACAATCGATAATATTAAACAAATTAAATTTATCTATAATATTTACAAGCTCATAGAACTATGTATTCGCGCAGTAGTCTTTTAAAACAAGATACAGAGTTAGTTATTTTTATATGGTCTGGTAAGTTATTGAAGGCAGCTAGTCCAAAACAAAGAATACTGTCCCTTCCAAAATTAGTTCGAAATTTGGTTATTCGATAATGGGTAGCTTGTCTGGTTGAATGAGAGTGGATATTATTGTTAGAAATTAAATTGAAATTATGTTTAATTTTGTTATTAACTATCAAATACAAGAATAGGAGTAATTCATACGATTTAACATTTTCAAAAGATAAGACAGTTGCTGAATATAATATACTAGTAGGGGTTAGAGTTGGTAGTTTTTTTATGATTTTAACAGCTTTATTTTGTAATCGTTTTAATTCATTTAATTTACATGCCGGTGCTGTGCTCCAAATAGGACTAAGGTATTTAATATGGGATAAAATGTGCGAGTGATAAATAGACCACGCAACACTTTCAGTAATACAGCTTCTTGTTCGTCGCAGAGCAAAAAGTATGCAAGCAATTTTTTTTTTAATGTGATCAACATGATACGTCCATTTCAGGTACGAATCTGTATGTAATCCCAGATATTTTACACAATTAACTCTGGATATGGATTGGTTTTCTACTGATAATGCAAAATCTGGAAGATTTGAAGTTTTGCTTCTGAAGATGATATAAGATGTTTTTTCTGCATTTAATTTCAATTTCTTCGAAGCTAGGAAACTATGGATCATATTTAAATCCGCTTGCATCATTTGTTCCAGTTCTGCAAGAGATTTCGATTTAAATTTAACTATTGCATCATCAGCAAACATTTGAAGCTCTCCATTTATTCTCAGATCAAATAATTCATTAATATATAGATTAAAAAGAAGGGGCCCTAATATGGAACCCTGAGGAACTCCTCTTTGAATTAGCTGTGGTGTGCTTTCAACACCATTTACAACACAAACTTGAGTACGATTGGACAAATACGATCTTAAAAGATCCAATTCTACGCCCTTTACTCCTGCATTATATAAATCACCAATAAGCAAATCATGATCAACATAGTCGAAGGCCTTTCTGACATCTACAAAAAGGCATGATACATAATATCCTTGATCAGTATTTTGTTGAACAAATGTTATAAAAGTAGCAGTTGCTGCTAGAGTTGAGGAGTTCTTTATAAATCCAAATTGATTGTGATTTATGATATTGTTATTCATAAAGTGGAGATACATCTGTCGATATAATATTTTCTCAAATACTTTAGAGTAAGTGGGCAACACAGACACAGGTCTATAGTTATTCACAAATAGAGTACTACCACCTTTATGCACTGGTTTAACTCTAGCGTTTTTTAGAGAGCTAGGAAATATTCCATTAGAAAGTGATTTGTTAATAAGTTCAACTATTTTTCCACTGAGGAATGCCGAAAAGCATTTAGAGAACTTAGCAGATATTTTATCCATACCTGTGGCAGCAGATGAGTTCAGTTCGCTTACGATTTGTTGAACTTCGTTTGAATTGGTTAGTTGCCAATGAAGTTGTGGGAGTATGGGTTTGACAGTTCCCGATAGGGATGTTTTAGTTGCTGTATGACCAATATTGCCAACATTTATAAAAAAAGTGTTGAAAGCATTAGCTATATCTTTAGAATCAAAAATTTTATTGTTATCAACGCTAAGAACAATATTGTTTTTATCTGAAGAAAATTTTCTAAATACTAGCTCGTTAACTACACTCCAAAGTTTTCGCAAATCATTGCTGCAAAGAGAAATCCTTGAGAGGTAGTAATTTTTTTGGCATCTTTTATTTTACTATTAACCATATGCTTATAGTAATTATAACGTTCAATCACATATAAATTTTGGGGACATTTCTGTTTGTATTTGTAATATTTATCTCTCAGCTTTATATGTTCTAATATATCATGATTTATCCATGGTTTCTTGCTGTTTTTTACCCTTTTTGCTGTTATTTGTTTAGTATTGATGCAAATAATGTGCGATAAGTAGCTAATCAGATTACCAAATGTTTCAATAGAGGCCAAATAATCTAAATCATTTGAAATTTTATTTTCAAGGGATTCATAATCAAGGACTGTCTTATATAAAATATCATTTGGTTTTGGAATTTGAGTATCTATACTTAAAACCAAAGTCTTATGATCTGCTAAACTTTGGTTAGACAACGTTAAGTGGTATCCATAAGACAAAATATTAGTAATAATGTGATCAATAATAGTCCTAGAAGTGCCAAAAACACGTGTTGCATAACTAGGATGTATTTTATTTAAGAACATAAAGCCATTGCTGAGAATTAATTCAGTATAGTTTGTGGAATTAGCATCCAGCAGATTAATATTAAAATCACCCAAAAATATCGACCGTTGAAAAGAAGTTAATAAAAATTCTAAGTGATTAAGGAATTGTATATTGTTCGTTTTGTGATCCTTATATACTGATATAATGTTAAAATTGAGTCTGGGTAGGTTAACAATCAGTGAACTGCTATTGTCCACTTCATATTTTGTGAGCTCAATACTGTTAATATCATTTTTAACATATATAGCACATCCTCCAGCAGTTTTAGCTCTGCAGTTAAAAAAACTTTGATATCCATTCAGCCCATACAAACTAATCTCATTACTTAATATCCAAATTTCTGTAAGCACGATAATATTTACTGTCTCATTTATTGAATGTAATAGAGTTTCTAGCTGGTCAAGTTTATAACGCAGGCTTCTTACATTCATACAAAGAATGTTAAATTTATTTTGCAAATTAATTAAATTTAAAAATTTACTATGCGTTACATTAGGTTCTATGAGCTCTGTTATATTAATGTTATTATCTTCCATAAATTAAACTAAAAATAAGAGAATAATTAAAAGTGAAAAACTAAATTTGAAATTACTTATCTAATAAAAGTTGCTTATCAAAATCTGTATTTAGATTGTATATTTTAGTGTTGTTGAACTTTTTAATCAAAACAGATCCATTCTGAACCCAAAGGAACTCAACTCCAAGTTGTTCTTTCTCATTTCGAATAGTTTCATATAACATTTTCTTCTCTGGAATAATATGATCTCTTATGGTTAGTATGTGGTCCTTTCCTTCAAACCCAATATTTGCTGAGAATAGTTTGCCTTTTTCCTTATGTTTCTTCACAAACTCTACTTTACCCTCATATTTTTCAAATTTTATAATTATTGACTTTGTTGTCGCATGATAACCAGCATTGTTGATGTTTTTGTTGTTGTTTTTACCAATAAGCGATTCTATTTTATCAACTTTTCCACCATCCTCAAATTTAATTGCAGTACAAATTTTTCTAAAAGCTGCCTCAGCAACATCATTAATAGGAACTCCAGAAATAACCAAATTGTTTGCCAAGAGTGCTTGCTTCTTATTTAGCGATTCAATTTCTAATCCGTTTATTTTTTGTTTTAAAGTTTTATTTTCATCAACAATCAGTTTGACAGATTTTTCAAGATTTTTATGATCTTTTACCAACGCCTTGTATTCCTTTGTTAGTTCATCAAGCTTATCTGATTGAAATTGCATAGCATCTCTAATTTCCCGCATCATTTGATACAAGTTATTATATTTTACATCGTTGGTATATAAGAACGAGCTATTTAAGTTATTCATTCTTAATGCTGTTGTAGGAGGCGATGAATCGTCATTATCATCTTCACATTCTTGTGAACAAAACCATTTAGAATTTACGAAACTTTTGGCAATTTCCTTTGTCAATCCTTTACATGCATAATGAAACTGAAGCTCACAGTTACTACACTTCATAACAATATGATTTTTCATTATAACTTTCGTACAAACATTACACTTGCTAGGCATTTTATGTGATTTTCCGGTTTTTTAACTATTTTTTTTTTAATTTTTTATTTTATTTTGCTTAACTGTTTCTTTATAGGTATTATTGATATCATATGAAATGATGGTTTTACAAGTATTATTGATATAACATGAAATGATGGTTTAAAACTTAATGTTTATTTTAATCACAAATAACATGAAATAATGGTTTTATTTACCCACTTAATTAGTTTAAATAACTAAAACTATATTTTTTTTCAGATTAGATTAGTATTCAAACACTTTTTTAGAACTTTTAATAGCAACCAAACAAAAAAAAAATTAATAATTTGCTTTAAATATTTTGCACATCCGTTCTATTCAAGAGTTACGAGTATTCTATGTTGTTATTTTATGTTGTGATAATAAGTGTCTTGATAATTCGCTGATAGAAGAACCTTTACATTGGATTATTCGTTGACATCTATTGCACTTCGCCGAATCGTTTTCCAAACACTTCATATATTTGATTCTTTACTCATTGTATTTTGGATGTTACTGCGTTGAGTGGAGGTAGATTTTAATATAAAGGCTGGCTGCTAGTTGCGTTGAATTCTCCAGGAGATGAATAAGATGATACGAGATGTTGGAGATGTTATATCCAATATAATTAGTTACTTTGAATGCGTTGATTAAGCTGAATCTTTGTTATGATTTAACAATTATAAGGTTCACGTAAAGTAAACACAAAAGGCAGCAGAATAAATGTTGTTGTAACAACCATATGATGAATTAAATTTATTTCCACAATCTTCAGGTTCAGTAGCTTCCACATTCACTAATGATCTTTAACCATTATTAAGTAGCACAAATATAAATTAAATTCTCTCAAAACGCAATAACATTTTAGAGTTTAATTGTATTTATAAATAGATTATACAAGTTACATGAAATTTGTCTTATTGCATTAATCAAATTGATGGCGAGGCATTTAATTTACATAGAGAATTACATTTTTAATTTAACACGAAAATTAAGAACTCGAAACTATTTGGAAAAAACAAAATCCGAATAATAAAAAAATATTTTTTGTTTTTTAATAAATGTTAACGAAATCATCGCCTGCTAAATTTTAAATTTTGAGAAATGATTTTAGTTTTAATGTTCGCCACAGTATTTTCTATTTAATAATCCAACTATTATAGTAGGAACTATTAATAGATTTTAATACATCACTGTTGAACACATTTTACTTATAATTTTATGAATGTATCTAAAGGAACTTACTAGCTTGTGTTTTATAATAACTTCAATAATATTTTATGCACAGCACCACAATTTAATTGATTTAAATACTCGTATAATAATTTTTGGTGCATTATAAAAAATAACCGCCGCCAGCGGTTATACACTACTTCACATATTATTACACTACTGTGATTGACTGATATTTTTCTATTATGAACAAATACAACAAAAATAAATTCTATCTTGTGAAAAAGAATGAGATAGCTATGTAAATGTAGCTATTTATTAAATAAAAAAGTGTGTAAAAACGACCTATTTGTGGTTTTATCTTGTTTGTTATTACATGAATGAAGTTATTTAAATTGTTTTCTAATTCATTTTTCCAATAAAATAAAGTAGACTGTGAAACTGCAGGGATGTATAAAAACAAAAGATATATTAGAATATATTCAGCAAATTTTTGTACTATTCAGCTTAAATAAAGGTATATGGCAAAAAAAAATTTTCATTTACTCAATTGTCATTTATATTTTTTTTATTTTAATTTCCCGGGATCTCGGGAAATTATTTTTATTTCCCGGGTTAAAAAAACCTTCAATTTATCCCGGGATTTCCCGGGATGGAAACTCTATCGCCGACATCAATTTTCTCACATCAGTTATATATTATTTTTAGCAAATGCACGATTTTTGTTACATCGTTTGAAATAATACTAACAACTTCAAGAACTGCCGACAGCTTTTTTGTTACATCAATCAATACTTTGTATAATTTGTTCATTGTGTTTGAGTTGGTAAAGCTAATCTAGTTTTCGAAGGCATGAAGAGTAGGATCTGGAACAATCATGGAGTGAGTGAAACATTTAAGTAATTCCTTATATGTTTTTAATGTACAAATAACAGTTGTAGTGTTGATGGTGTGGTGATCTTGACTTCTTCGGCCCTTAGGGTCGTCAGACTCCCTGTTCTTTCTTTTTTTCGCCTTCGCTTTCTTATTTGCGTGCAACTTTGATTATTAGTACTGAGCTAGAGAGGATATTATATTTCGAACTCACATGACTGACGCTCGTTGGATCCAGGTACGCGGTCCACCGTTTGCTTCCTGCTAGCGGCTCACTATAGCAGGTTTTTCATTACAGTCCGTAACTTTTCACTGTTTCAACTTTTACATTCTATATATGGTCAATGTACGGAATTTTGTTTATATTTTTTTACTTTATGAAATTATCTAAATACTTAATTTTTTAAGTTTAACTTTAATTGTAAAATCTTGTAAAATTACATGAAAATACCATAGCAACAACAATTTGGTATTAATCGAAAATAATTTTACATTAGTCGGACAAATATACATTTTCACAGGCGAGTAAGCCTGAGTTGTCCATCTGTAAAATCTGGAGAGTAAAACAAATTCATTTTTTAAATTTTGATATGTTTTAGGGTAAGATTGGAAGTTTTATATTGCAAAAAAAAATTCAACAAATCATTGACCTACGCCTTACGGAATCTGCACCATCCTCAATAATTTTTTTTTTTTTTATTTTTAGTATTGTAAGCAAAAAGTTTTAACATTTTCTAGATAGGCCGATAGGTCAGTCAAATATCTTCGCACACACATAAAATCAGTAATATCGGGTTAGCCGTTCTTTTGGAATTCGATTGCAAATTTTCCTTGATTTTGAATTTTCAGACCGTGTATTTTAAAGGACCTCCCTGTTCTCAAACTAAACAATTTCAGTTTTTTCTAAAAACTTATTTGCCAAGTATTAAATCGATCAAAAATGGTCGGGTTCAACATCGGTTATTCAAATCATCAATTTCATCTAAAAACAAAATTTTTGACCTTAGACTCACATTCTTAAATGAATATCTTTATAACAACAAAAGCCGCTGTCTATAAATTTTGACATGTTTTAGGAAAAAATAAAGATAGAACTTTCATATTGGGTTTTTCCAAAAAAGGCTTGAACCTTTAAAATAAGACAGCCAATTTCTAAAAAACAGCTATTGTTTGTCACCTTTACTACTTGTATGCTAGGTATGAAGTCGATAATAAATGGACGAGTTCAAATTTTAAAGTATTGGGTCGTCCAGAAGACGAATTATATCTTTAGCGGAAAAACATTTTTATTTAATAGTAAATTGTAGTTGCTTTAATATACTTATGTTGTTTTGCAAAAGTTTTAAATTAAATCAACAATAATAAAATAGAATAAAAATTTGAAATGTTTTGTTACCGTGTTATAATTTAATAATGAGCAATTTCACGAAGATTCAACAACGTTTTGACTTGACCCCTTTTAATTTTGATTATTTTTTGTTTATAGATAATCTTTGATAAATAAAAAATACAAGTTCTCTTAGAATTTTTTTTTTCGACCAGGGGTTTTCACAGGGTGCCCCTCAATTTTTATTATTTTGTGATGTGAGTGCATTTTGACGAGCGATTGTAGAAAAACTACTCAATCGATTTTCATAAATGATATGTCGTTGAATAGGTATTAGAACAAAGTTTTTAAAAATGTACACTGTTAATTTTTTGAAATAATTTTTAACGGTGTAACATAAGAAAAAAATGGTGTAATTGAAAAAAAGATGGCATAGCCTTTTTTTTTTTTTTTTTTAACTAAATTGAAGCTTATTTTATATCTAACAACTTGTGAAAGTTTAGGACTAGCTATATTTTATGTTTTAAAGATAAAATTCGTTGTGCACATGACTGTCGGGAATCAGTTTTTTTTGTTCTGAAGGAAAATTATAAAAATGGCGATTTTTAGATTCAGATTTTTTTTTTATGTTAAATATCAAATATTTTATTATTAAATGAACTTTTTAAAAAGCAATTTCAGTCAAGTTCAGCAAAATTTTGCGACATTTTGACTGGACCCTTTTTAATTTGGTTTATTTTTAGTTTATAGATAGCCTTTGATAAATGAAAAATACGGCTTCAAGTAGAATTTTTTTAAATATAGACCAAAGGGGTCAAGTCAAAACGTTGTTGAATCTTCGTGAAATTGCTCAATGTATAAATAATATTGTTTACATTTATGCATTGTAGAAAAGAAAAAAAAGTTTCTTTCAAAAAACATTTCTTGTAGCAAAATATACTATTTAAGCTTGAACGATATTGAGAATAAAGTTTATGAGTCTTATAAAATTTGCTTCTAAATTAAAATTTAAATGCTAAAATGCATTACCACAAAAAAAATTAATTCAAAGTTGTAGTAAACCCTGTATTTAAATTATATCATTAACTAGATACTTAGACTAGATATTATATGAATAAATTTATATACACAAACCATTTTTGTATCTCATGCAACAAAATAACGCATTTTCATTCCTGTATAAAAGTCCAAGCGGCAAGATATCCGCCAGAAATATGTTGATTTCTTGGCAAAACAGCTTCAGTACAAGTATGAATCAGATGTATCAGATTAGTTTGGATAAAAAAATTAATTACAAACATAAATCAAACCAATTAAAAAAAATTGTTACTTAAAAATTAGTAATTAGCAAAACATCATTTATGCAATTTTAGAATGTTTTAACGAACGAAAAACATATATCAAATTTACACCAGAACATGTGTGTGACACTATATGCAAACACACTGTAAGCCCACTTCATATCTTACGTCACGCAATTACTACGAAATATAAGAACTATAACAATAGTTTACTTCTAAAAAAAATTAATTGAAAAAATAAATAGCATATTCTTCAACGATGCCGAAAACAACATATTTTGAAGCGAGAGGACAGTTTATCAGCCGAGGTTGGTAATGGTCGCGAGATTCAAAATATAATAGAGAATAGAATACATATATATGAAATATATGTCATACAAGAATGGCATATATTGAAATCTTTTTATTTTTTTCATTGTTTTTTATTACGTAATTATGACGCACTAATATATAAAAAAAATTATGGATTGGTTTAAAAATATTTTGTTGGGGGTTTATAGGGTTTTGCTCTCACTACAGAGGTCTATATTTTAAAATTATTGATAGGAATATTTTCAAAGATTCTAAATTTATAATTTTTCTTTAAATTTCGATTCAAATGACCATTATAACGGTTTTAAAAATCAAATTTTTACCTCAAAGCATTTTGTTTGGTGCAAACGTTTTTGTTGCAGCCGATTGCTCAAAAATCTCTATCTGCAAAGGTCTATATGTTTATAGGTCTAGGTTTTTCAAAGATTCTAAATTTTTTAGCTTTTTAAAAATGCTTGTATTTAAACGAACGATATAATGGTTTTAGAAATTCAACTTATTTCAGTAAAAAGTTTCCAGCTTCTCAACCATGGTTCGGGTTTTGCTGATTGACAAAATTATTCAAGATATAAATAAAATACACTTTTCTGGAAATTTCATTTGATCAAGCTCAACAAATGCAGGCGTTTTGCTGGAGCCGAGAAATATTTCCAAAGATTCTAAATTTATAAAACTTTTTATAATAGTGTATCAAATCGGCCGTTATAATGGTTTCCAAAATACAAATTTTTTTAAGTAAATAGCCTCTAGTTATATTTTTAAGTGTTGTTTTTCTATATTAACATAAAATGCGGGTAGATGACACGTGACTCAATCCATAACTAATTTTTTTAAAAAGTATATAATCATTAGAACAGTAAAAACTAATGCAATAAAAGTAAGTAAAATGAATCCAATTACGTCCAGTGAATGTAACTGGAAAAACTTTAGATATTTTGCATTTGATTGCAAATGCTTAGCACTATGATGCCTTATTACATATTCCGTCCAATATATTGCAGTTTCCAAAGGCTTATTCAATCTATCTGTATATAAAACTGACTAGAATTTAGCTTTTTCAGCATATTTAGAATTTTGCAGCACATCGTTAATTGATTTTGATAAAACCTCTTCATTTATATTACTAAATGGTAACTGTACGTCCCAACCATGATTTTGCACAAAGTTTGCATTTCCAATTTGATCAGCACGCATTGGAAAAACAACTAATGGTATTCCATAGTGCATAGCCTCAGTTATACTACCTACCCCTCCATGTGTGATAAAAATTTTAATATGTTTATGCCTAAGTATTTCTCTTTGTGGAAGCCATTTTTCAGTTCTTATATTATCTGGCATTCCTGGAAATTTGTCATTTTCAAACTTCCATAAAACGTTTAGTTTTAGTTTATTGAAAGCTGCAATCATAATTTCAATCGTCCGTATCGGTAAGCACGAACTTTTAAGATTGGTTCCTAAGCTAAAATAAATAAAACCACTCGTAGATACTTACTTCTACCAGATTAGGAACAACTGGTCTAACACCTCCCTCACTAAAGTGACGTGAAACAAATGTTAATGAGATGTTCAGCAGCATGTCATCAATACTTGGATATCTTGGTGATGGAAAATATTTCCTAAAAACAGAAATAATTAACAAAAATTTAAACAACAAATTTAACTTACTGATATAGTTGTTTTTGTAAACTGTAGTTGTAAGTATCCAAACTGTATAAAAATAAAAAATACCAAAACATATTTGAAATTCGATTTACAAAGTTTAGCGGTTCTTTAAGGCCAATAAAGTAATGCGCTACGTATGAAATTGCTGATGGATTGCCTGTTATATAATCGAAACTACTAAACGATCGAAATGATGAAAACATAATTGTAGGACAATCGAAATGTGCACCGAAACCAAGTGAAACATAACCAAATAAGCCTTCCACAATAACTAAATCAAATTTGTCTTCCATCATCAAGTTTTGAGCATTAGAATCAAGCAGCATATTTTCCAATTCAGAAACTATATTTCTTATAAGTGTTTGACTTTTTTTTATGTTTAAGAAAATGCTTTCCGTTACACCATCAATCGTACCTGTGAGCCTAATCGTGTTAATTATTTCAATACTTTATAAAATGGTATCGTTAATTTACCTGTTCCCCGTGGAAACGGTGTTAGTAAAATTTGACGAAAATTATCTACTTTGGTTTTGGATGGATATCTAGATATGGCAGTAACATTGTGTCCCTTCTCCGCTAATCCAGTCAATAGTAGTTCAATTGCAGAAAAATGGGAACGGGATATAGTGGGAAATGGACATAATATTTTTTACAAACTAACACTTTCCAATAATAATAAAAATAAGAATACAAAAAATGATGTTATCATTTTAAAAATTAACTGGAAACTAAAGTTATTTCGAGCAGAATTATTTAGGCAAACGAAGGTTGCAGACATTATAATCATGTAAATTAAGCAAAAATGTCAGTAACCGTTGAAAATGAAGCAATAAACCGATTAACCGATGATGAAGCAACAAAAAACAAAGATTGTAGTCTAAAAGTATATTGTTTTACCAACACAGAATGTTAATAATGATCTACAAGTACGACATTTTAAAACAAGAGCGTAGCGAGCCCTTTTAATTTATAAACGAGTAAATATTATCTACACAAGCTTTACACTATAATTTTTCTACTACCAAACTAAAAATAAATTAAAAAAGTAAGGCAAGTGCGATATAATTCGCTCGCTGACTGTTCCGTATATAATATTTAAGGAAAAAACAGTTTTTGTTTGTTGTCAAACAGTTTGTTGTCAAAAAAATTAATTTTTGAATTTTGTTTTGCAAAATCAAAAACTGTTTTGACTTTTTTCCAAAAAAGGTCCTTTTTTTCTTTTTTTTTTGATCAAAAGAAAGCTAAGACCTTTTCCTTTAAGATCGTTTTGGTCGCTTAGTGGGATGCGAGTGGGATATCTATCAAAATAAATGTTTTGTAACTCAAGACAAAGGTTTTTCAATTTTTAGCATATGCACTATTTTGAATTTTTTCCTTTTTCTGTGTAATTGTTTCTAAAACTCCAAAAATAAAACTTATACTGAGAAACTAGACAAACTAACCTTTCCAACGGTATGTAACATACCTAACGAAAATTTCATACCCTCGATACTGTAATTCCCACAATATGTTAATAGACGAGGAAATAAAGCACTAAACCTAAGGAAATTGGCAGAGTAAGATGGATCCAATGCGGTTTCTTGCATTCGATTCAGGAAGCCGTCAAAAAAGTTTGTGAACATGGCCACTTTTCGGCAAAAAACTTCTGGAGTACCTAGGGGCCAGGGCGGGTTATATACACCTCATCTCCTTGAACTTTCCATAAATTCAGCTCGAAATTGATCGAAGCTCGTTAATCGTTGGTTTTTGGGGTCGCTTAACACAAATATGATGTCGGCGATAGCCCTCGGAGTACCTAGGGCACAGGGCGGGTATGTCTTACTCATCTCCTGGAACTTTACATTAATTCAGATCGAAATTGATCGAAGCTCGTTACTGGAAGGCTTTTGGGGCCGCTGAACATGAATATGATGTCTGCGATGACCTTCGGAGTAGCTAGGGGCCAGGGTGGGTTATATACACCTCATCTCCTGGAAATTTCCATAAATGCAGCTTGAAATTGATCGAAGCTCGTTACTCGTTGGTTTTTGGGGTCTCTGAACCCGAATATGATGTCGGCGATGACCCTTGGAGTACCTTGGGCCCACGGCAGGTATATCCAACTCATCTTTTTGAACTTTCCATTAATTCAGCTCGAACTTGATCGAAGCTTGTTACTCGGTAGTTTCTGGAGCCACTGAACAAAAATATGATGTCTGCGATGAGTACCTAGGGGCCAGGGCGGGTTATATACACCTCATCTCCTGGAACTTTCCATAAATACAGCAAGAAAGTGATCGAATCTCGTTACTCGGGGGGTTTTAGGGCCGCTGAACACAAATTCTATGTCGATGATGACCAACGGAGTTGGTTGAAGTTTGGGTGAAGTTTTTTGACATGATCTAGCTCCTCCCACCTCGAACTTATTTTGGGAGTTGGAAAATATCAGTTAGTTGATTTGAAATGTCTTTTTTTGACAAAAGTTGTATTTTATTTGTATATGATTTTTATCGAAATTGAGATTTTTTTGTGAAGTTTTTTGACATGATCTAGCTCCTCCCACCTAGGGCCTGAACTTCAGTGACCTTAAAAATCCTGGAGTAAAAAGTTTCCATCTGTTTGTTACAATCTTATTTATTTATATCTTATTTATTCGACGAATATAATAAAGGAAAAAAAGCCGTAAAGTCTTTAAATAACAAATGTTTTATTTTTTTCGATTTCAAGTTCGTGTACTTATTTTCTTTATCCAGAAAATCTTCGTCCAGATTTTCTGAAGATTGTGATTCCGTAAATTTTTCCATGTTCGTGCAGTTTGACCCTGCACAATTTTTACATGCAATATTGCAAGCTAATCCGTGCTTTCGGCATCCACAAGAATTACCACAGTCAGTTTTGCATGCACAAAATATTAAGCACATAATATGGGGTGGGCGGGGTGGTTGAGTCATTCTTATTGGAATCAAGGAATTGTCGATCAGCTCCCATCCCCAATTGGTTGGATTTAGAAAATTTTCTCGTACAACCAATTCTGGACCTGTAAATACACCCGCTTCAAATGTTGCGTTTAAGCATCTACTGTTGGCAAAATTTTTCCGATGTTAACTTTTTTATTTTTTGCAACGGCCGTTAAATACATCCGTATCTGTATGTCTCTGTCAACTGAATATTGCTCGGTTTGTAATATTCGGGCTAATTTGGCTTTCAGACTCTAAAAGGCGCATTATACATATAGCCAGAATTAGTTGAGAACCATGTTCAACCAACTCTTCAGGAGACAAACCAATTTCGTTGAATTTCTTTGCATGCAAAACAAGATCTGGGTATTTCTGGAATGTTTTAATAAATTTGGCTTTTCCTTGACCGAAAGTGATTGACTCCAAGGGTCATCGCAGATATCATATTCGTGTGCAGCGCCCCCTCCCCCAGTAACGAGCTTCGACCAAGTTCGAGCTTAATTAATGGAAAGTTCCGGGATATGAGTTAAACATACCCACCTTGGGCTCTAGGTACTCCGAAGGTCATTGCCGACATCATATTCGTGTTCAGTGACCCCAAAAACCACCGAGTAACGAGCTTCGATCAATTTCGAGCTGCATTTATGGAAAGTTCCAGGAGATGTGGTGTATATAACCCTCCCTGGCCCCTAGGTACTCCGAAGGTCATTGCAGACATCATATTCATGTTCAGCGGCCGCAAAACCCCGCAGTAACGAGCTTCGATCAATTTCGAGTTGAGCTAATGTAAAGTTCCAGGAGATGAGTAAGACATACCCACCCTGGGCCCTAGGTACTCCGAGGGTTATCGCCGACATCGTGTTTGTGTTCAGCGACCTCAAGAACCCCCGAGTAATAATCTTCGATCAATCTCGAGCTGAATTTATGGAAAGTTCAAGGAGATGAGGTGTATATAAACCGCCCTGGCCCCTAGATACTCCAGAGGTTTTTTGCCGAAAAGTGGCTATGTTCACAAACTTTTTTGACGGTTTCCTGAATCGAATGCAAAAAACCGCATCTCGATCCATCTTACTCTGCCAATTTGCTTAAGTTTGGCCTATTTTTGTGCTTTATTTCCTCGCCTATAACCTCAGGAATAAAATCACCTTTTCTATAGAAATGTTGACAAATTAAATTTTTTTATTTATTTGTAATTATAATTAAATTATTATATAATAACAATAACTCCAACGTTTGTTTGTACAAAGTTCCAGTATAAACGTAACGGTGATGTGGATAGTTACCAAAATAGTGGAACCAATATCTTCTAACAACTTCAACATCTTTAAAAAGTTTAAATCGAATGAGCTTCCCAAAAGTCTATGATTGATTATCTTTTAACTGTTTAGATCAGTTAAGATATTTCGTGTATTGTCATCTTTTTTATAAACTTTACACAAAGAAAACCTTGTGTCGTTTTTTTTTTTTTTTAAATCGCTTCCAATTTATCTACGTGATTTTTCAGTTTCACTTTGTTCATATCTGTTAAAGTTTATAAATGTTTTAACAAATTATTTATAGTCATCATTATTTATTTCATCATTATTAACCAATACAATTAGGTTTGCATTAAATGGTACATATCTTGTTTTATATTACATAATTGATGATTCAAGATACATACACACATGTATTATTTAAGAGGTCGGGGTTTTATGTCTTGTGATTATTTATTTTTCTTTAAGCTTTGGTTGCTGAACTATTTGGTTTTTAACAGCGTTAGATTATGTACGCTTGTTTTATTTTATTAAATGTTGTGTGAATCGACTTAAGCAATTAAGCTTGCTCCCTCCCAGCTAGCACAAATTCGTAGCAATAGAGCTAATGTTACAAATAAAAAAGTCGCAAGATTAGATATGTAACGCAACTGTAGCTCCATTGCGACAGAAAAAGCAGAATTTACGGTATATTTTGATACAACTTTGGTTGCAATTAGACGACAAATGTGTTATAGCTATGTTTAAAATGTGCTGTTGTAACAAACTGAAGTTGCACGCAACAAGATGAAACAACGAATATTTTGGCTCATTTCAGTAGTATATTGTAATGTTTTAAAAATGTTTTTAATAAGTATTCCTTTACATAATTTTTATTGAAATAATTTATAAGATTTATAAGTTATAAAAGTCAGACATTACTCAATAAGTACTTTGAAAAAGAAAAATTTCATGATTATTAGACCAACCTTTTATAACGGATGCCATTTGGTCGATGAATGTGGTTGTTTTACCTCTGGAAAATTTACGCGCCACCTACAAATGGAAAATTCGGAAAATAATTGGAAAATTGGAAAATTTTCGAATTTTTATTACAACCATAAAATCCACAAATATATATCTAAATATATTTTGTAACGCTCCTAGTGTCATATTGAACCGTAAATTCTTAGAGGAAATAAATAATACTATAGAGTTACTAATTGGCTATCGAAAATTATAGTACTCGATCCGTTTTCTTTTTCTGTCATTGCAACTGTATAACAACCTCATTGTAGCGTCCTTGTTTTTTCTGTCATTGAAACTAAATAAAAACCTCGCTGCAACATCGTTGTAACAGTAATTTGAGGAAAATATGTTAGTCACATCAAGGTTGCTAGCTCGTTACTGGATTTGTGACAACTACAATAAAATAACATTTTTAAGATGCGCTACAAAAATAAAAGTTTTAATAACGTTAATTTAACTTAAACAAAACTTCTGCCATTGCAACTTTTATGAAACATTTTACCAACAAGTGTATTTTTCCGTTACAAAAAAAAAACAGTATTGTAACTGAGCCGAATGATTTGTTGCCAATCGCTAAGTCGAAACTGTAATATAACCCATATGTGACTAAATTTAATTCAAAAAACTGAATTCCAACCGAATTGTAACTCATTTATGTTACAAATCGAAATCTGTGCTAGCTGGGCTTTCATAAGTAATCCTTATATAGTTAAGATAACACAGCTTAAAATATAGTGCTAAACGGCTATAAATTAAATTGGAAAATAAAATTAAATTGAAAAATGAAAATTTAAAAGCCTTAATTAAGTAATCAGTACTTGTCAGTGGAGCAACTATAATAAAATTTTGTATGAATGTCATTTTTTGCAGAAGTTTTATATAAATTTGATACGTGTCAAAAAATTGTTACCGAAACAAAATCCAAAACGCATTTTCAAGATGGATTTTCAAAGGAACAAAAAAACCTCTGAATAAACAATTCAGTTACTGCAATTTAGTTTTATTAACTGGTTGTAATTTATACCAAATAATATAAACAAATTTAAGCCCCAAAAATACCGTGAGCACTAAAATTAAAAACAATAATCCGAGTACATCAAGTGAATGCATTTGGAAAAAATTTAAATATTTTGCATTTGATTGTAAATGTTTAGCACCACGATGGCGAAGAATATATTCCGTCCAATATATTGCAGTTTCCAAAGGTGGGTTCAATCTATCTCTATATAAAACTGAATAATATTTTGCTTTTTCGGCATATTTAGAAGTTCTTAGCACCTCCATTATTGATTTTGATAAGACCTCTCCATTTAATTGATCAAACGGAAATTGTATGCCCCAGCCGCGATTTTCTACAAATTTCGCATTTCCTTTTTGATCAGCACGCATTGGAACAACAATTAATGGGACTCCATAGTACATTGCTTCTGTTAAACTACCCATTCCTCCATGTGTGATAAATAGTTTTATATTTTTATGTGCTAGTACTTCTGTTTGTGGTAGCCATTTCTCAAATCTTATGTTTTTAGCAATACTGAAAAATGATTCATTCTCATATTTCCATAATACATTTTGTGATAATTTACTGAAGGAAATAACGAGAGTTGCTATCATCTCATTCGGTAAACTGGAAATATTAAAATTTGTTCCAAAACTAAAATATATAAATCCATTCATCGATTCGTTCATCCAATTTTGAAGCGAATCCGAAACTGGTCTTGGTGTATTTGGTATCTGAATTCCACTGACTTCAACTATATTTTGAACCATCGGTCTGACACTCCCTTCACTAAAATGACGTGAAACAAATGTTAACGAAATGTTATGTAACATGTCATCAAATACTGGATATCTGGGTGACGGGAAATATCTCCTAATCACAAAAATATTGGATTACAAAAATATATAATCATTAAAGATAGATCAAATCTAACTTACTTGTAAAGTGATTTTTGTAGGCCGTAGTTATGATTCTCCAAGTAATATAGCTCGACAAAATACCAAAACATATTAGCAACCCGATTAAAGAAGTTTAAGGGCTCTGTTTGTCCGATAAAATGATGTGCTGTATATGAGATAGCAAATGGATTTCCTGCTATACGATCAAAACTAAAAAACGAACGGAGTGATGAAAACATAATTATTGGACATTTGAAATGTGCACCAAAACCAAGTGCAGCATATCCAAGAAAACCTTCAATAATCACTAGATCAAATTGGTCTCCTTGCATCAAGTTTTGAACATTTGAATCAAGCAACATGTTCTCAAGTTCATGAACTATAGTTTTGATCAGTTTTGAATAGATTTTGAAGGTTGAAAAAAAATTGTCAGAGTGAACTACACCATCGCTTTTACCTGTAAGTCAAATGAAACGTTTAGCTTTATTTTTTAAAAAAATGCTATCATTAATATATCTGTTTTTGTACCAGTGTACGCTGTAGCTGCTGGTAGTAATATCTGACGAAAATTATCCGATTTTATTCTCGATGGAAATCGTGAAATAGCAGTAACATTGTGACCCTTCTCGGCTAATCCTTTCAGCAGAGGTTCAACGGCAGAAAAATGAGAGTGACTTATAGTTGGAAATGGACACAATATGTTATACGAGTTACCACCATCGAACAATAATAGCACAAAAATAACACTACGCAATGTTTCCATTTCAAAAAATAAATAAAGACTAATGCGCTGATATACACAGAAAGTGTTATAAAATTTATTTTACTTTGTTGACTTCTTCGTTTTTAGTTATTGATTAATTATAAATCTTAATTTGTGAAAGACCTTGTAGTTTTTTGTTTGTGTTGTATTGTAATTACTTCGGTCTGAACAGATTTTAGTATTGGATTAATTTGATTTTCTAAATCTTACCATCTCTTTTGTATAACTCATCAATGAGCTATTGAGCTAAAAATATATGACTGCTAGCATCAAACTATTAGGAGTTAGGACAATTAAAACAAATTTAATTTGTTAATCTAATGCGGTGATCTAAAAACTGTAGGGCTCTTCTTGGAAATGTATCAAAATATTCATTTTCATATATTTTTATCATATATAAATTTTAATATGTAGGATTAATTAATATTAATTAAATAATACTGTTTTCCAAGTGTTTGAAAAATAATAAGAAGCAACCAAGTGTTTCATAAAAAATTATGAATATTATATTATATGAATGAAATTACCCTCAGGGATTGTGGTGTCTCAGTACTGTACTTCAGTACTGAATACAAACACAAAAATTTTGCAAGCCATAAAAATCCTTGAAAGCTTGTCTTCTATTATTTTTGGGTAATGTTGTATAATAATGTGCCTAATTCCATTAACTTTAACACAAATAAGGCATAAAAACTGATCGCAAGACAAAATTTAGGACCATCCAACCTATTTTGGCATTATCCAATCTATTTGATTTGTTTTTTCTTGTTTTCTGTGACTGACTTCAGAAGATTCATCGCCGATAAATAGCCAGGAAAATGTGTTGAAATATTACTGTGCTCGTTTTTTCTTTTAAGCAAATTTGAGTATCGTTAGGATAAATCGTAGGTTATTCAAACTCTCTAAATAACTCTGTTTTAAGGCCTCATTAATAGGCCTTTCTGTGATGTTTTCAATGGGCTCATAGTATTTTTTGTAAAAATTTTGACCTAATTTTACAATTGCGTTTTCCCTAGCTCGATATACAGAGCTCAATTGAGTTTACCACGAGTTTTCGTGGCTCTGTAAAGACAGTTCTTGAACTTCAACTTATATTGTTAAGTTTTTTGTTTCCCAAGAATGCATTTTCCCTACGTCATTGTCTCGGATCGATACACTAACTTCTAAGAACTCAAAAGGCTGGTCAATGGTCAATGGTCTGGTTCATAGACATTACCTTGAAAAAGATGAGGTTCGCTTGCTCTTCCGCTAAAAAAATAAAACATTTATATGCCAAGACAAATATTATTTTCATATCAATGTAATATAAAACCAGAAACCATTCACTACTGGCAAAAATACTAAAGCATGCACAATTTTAAAAGTCTACTGGCAAAAACAGTCTAGCAAAAGCTAGCTGTTTTATGGTTTCTTCTTGAACTACGTTATACGTCCCAAATTCTTGTGTTTATTAAATATATGAGTATCTCACAGGCCTTAGCCTGTCGCTCCACTCTTGTGCTCTGCTCTTTCTCGCGTAGAACTCCGATTTAAAACATAAAAAGAGGAAAATATTTGAGCGCAAGTATAATATGACTTAATTTAATATTTATTTTAAATCTTTTTTAAAGACGTAGAAAACAAGATTTTTCAAAATAAAATTTGACATGGCTCTTCCTTGACAAATTATGATATCAAATAAAATGATACAAGCCTCAGCGCATTATTACTTATAGTTATAAAATACCAACCCTTAAATGAATCAAAACCAAATCGATTGTTTCCTGAAATTATATGCTAGACCCAACGTATCACAAATCTGATATATCAATACCATACATAATCACCATAACAAAAACCAAACAAACACAGCGAACGAAATGGAACAAATCAATCTATTTTCCAATATAATAAAATACCATCAAAACATTAAGTTTGGTATCAATCAATCTTGATTTCTGTATTTCGTTTGGATCCTTCAACTTTTTGTCTATTTTCTTTTTATTACAATAACAAGTTTTAGTTTATATTTTTTCTAATATTCTAAAAGGATTAGAGGAAGATGTTTTCTTCTACATCTTGGTTTTGGTATTTTGATTGTGTGCTTGTGCAGTTAATCATTGCTGATGGTTTTTTCTTGGCGATTATGTTGATTGTTTTGTTTGATAAATTAATTTCATTTTGAAATTATTCTTAATGGAGATACACTGAAAAAAAATTAAAGTAATGTCAACACTCAACATCATCTCGAAGTTAGCTCACGGGTAAAAATAAAGCTATGATTGCAGGTCATAAGTTTTGTATAAGATAATTATAAATGTTTATTCCTGATAAGCATTTTCTATAATATTGTTGCAATATCCATAACTTTGAGCCATACATTTTTATGAATATTTAGTCATGGAATATAAAACCCTGGCATAAAATATTGAAAGAAACGAGACTGTAATTACTAGTCACAAAGAAATGTTTAACAAAATGACAATTTTCATGCCTAATAACCATTTTATATTTCAAAATGTGCATGGAATAGATTTAGAAGGCATACAATCTTTCGACAGTAAAAATAATAGAAAATAGTACATTATATACCGAGGTGATAAAGTAAATTTTCTACATTGAGGTGGATATTAATTCGCGAGAAACGAAGTTTCGAGCGAATTAAGCACCGAAATGGAGAAAATTTTCTTCATCGAGGTTTATATACTATTTTTTTTACTACTTGATATAAAAAATGCAATAAAACTCTTAATTTTTCACAAAATAAAATGTCAATTAATAAGCAAATGGTGAATAAATAAAAATTTTGATTTGGTGAAACATTTTTTATCATATCATTGGATTGCGTATTGGATATTTATTATTCAGGGCTGCTTAGTTAGAAATTTATTTTCAATGAATTTTCTTAAAACTATATAAAAATCACATATGCTTTGCATTAAAAAATATAGTATTTATTTATTTTTGACATGAAATTGAAAATCTATTCAATATTGTTGAGCCAAATTTAGAATTTTTTTAGTCTACAACTCACAACTAAACTAAATTTCAACAGAATTCTGTTTAACACGAATTAAAACTTCAAATAAACTAACCTATAGATGCAAAGAAATTTTTGCATTCATTTATTATTTATTATTATTAAAATAAAATCAAAACGCTTATTATTTTTTAATTTATTATTATTATTTTCGGAAGAAACCAAAAAAATTCAAAGATGAACTCAGTTAACAAACGAACAAAAATTATATTTTCATTATTTACGAAGGTGCTAAAATACTTATTATTAGGTGTGGGGAATAATTATTAGTAACCATAGCTGAGAAAAATAACTTTTGTCTTGGGTTTTTGAGTAAATAATTGAAATTTCTCATGCAAGTAGTAAAAAAAACATTTTTTATAATTTACTTGACCTTTTTGTGGAATGTGAGTTTCCGGGTAAGAAAACGCTAAGGGGCCAAGCCTGGGCTGAGACCGCGGCAAATTTTTTGGGGGTTGGACCAGACTTAACATTTTCAAACAGCCCAAGCTTGTCTGGCAAATAAGACTTGGGCCAGGTCTACCAAACTAATTTTTATGTCCAGACCTCCATTTAATGTGTGGAAAAAGGTTGTAAAAGAGTAACATATATAAAAATAATGCATTAGACTGGTTAATAACGCGTAATATAATAAGCCGAACCTTGGTTCAGTTTAGGCATTTACAACTGGCCCAGACCTGGCCCAAAGCTAGCTAGCCAATGCTTAGCTCACCAATACTGGCCCGAGATTGGTCCGTTGTTTAACATTGGCAGCTCCTACCCTGGTTGTATGTATACAAACTTTGTATTTACCATTCGAATGATAGATAAATATAAACATAAGAATTATGAACACAAGATATGATTATAACTTATGACATATCATGACCATGAGGTTTATTCGGTACCTGAACACTTCATCAAATGCTAGGAATATAAATGCCTGGTCCCATGATTTATTATTCCTAAGCGCCATAATTTTATAATCAAGATACATGGTATTTCACGAAAAATATCCTTTTTAGGTAGATTTCATATAAAAATCTACCTATTGCAATGGGCTTCATCTCGGAATTTCGGAAAAATTTTGATGCCAAACGACTATATGTGATAAGCGGAGATGGAAAAACAAAAAAAAAAAAAAATTATATATATATATATATATATATATATATATATATATATATATATATATATATATATATATATAACGATATGAGGTATAACGGAATTTAGCGGCACTCTCACGGTCGCATTTTTCGACCTACACCAAAATAATTTTCTGTGTATGTTTCGGCAAATAATGTCTTGGACAAGTTCGTGAACTGGCCATATCCGGGTACCGGTTAAGCGGCTAGAGCCTAAAAAGTCGAATAATCTAGGGCGCTATAACTTCCGTTTTAATAATAATATTTTAATAAAATTTAAAAATATTGAATATTTGAACCTTTTTCTATCATTTTTATCCAGATGACAACTTTGGCGTTTCAGGTTCCTCAAAAATCAGCTGTTTTAAAAATTTACTAAACTTTGCTGCCCTTGATCTAGCTGAAATGGCCAAGCTCATATTTGAAAACTTTTTTTCACGTACTTCAAATATAAATCTTTCCAGAATTTAAAAAAAAAATGATCCAAGTCCAGAGGTTGAGCCGCTAAGTTTGTTGAAACCAATACAAACGCAAACGGCTATGCTTTCATCATTTTTGAGTTTATGTTGTTTAAACTCCTTTTTTCTCTTAGATACATTTTTCATTTATAACGTCAGAGATTTTCAACATTCTAACAAAATAGGTTCCAATTTTATAAGCATTATACTACACCTATTGTGTGAAAAATCTAAAGCCAGTGAATACCACTAAGAAAATTATAAAAACCGAAAAAAATTGAAAAATAAATAAATAAAAACACAAAACAAATCATATCTAAATTCATGCATACAATGGGCGCTTAAAAAATTAAGTATATGAAACGTATTTTTACCAATCAATTAGACTAAATAATTACAGATAAGTGTTAAACTTATAAACATTAAACAAAATAACCGTAATCCCAAACAACCTTAAAATAAATTTATTGTAGATAGATAAAACTACATACATCACCCCTAAAATCAAATTAAAGTTTTTTTTCTTTGTCTATTTAAAAAAAAAACAAAAATTGTGGGAAAATGAAAAGAAGGAGTTAAGTATTGGTTTTTGTTTATAGGTATTTGTTTTGTTTTCGAATTGTTTAAAAAAAACAACATTTGAATATTATGAGATTGATAATGTTTTTCTAATATTTTTTTAGCTAGATTTTTTTATAGGTAGATTTCATAGAAAAATTACATTTTCTATTTACCAAAATGAATTGCATTTTGGGTTAAACTAAATTTCCAAGCGGTTTTTAGAAGATTGCATATATTTAATGTGGTATTTACTTTTATGTAAGAAAATGTTAGTAAAATACGTGAAATAGAGAGATAATAGATCTGCAAATGGAAATGATAATTAAAACAATGTGTGTATGGAAATTGTTCTTAACTTGTTGAAAATATTGGTTGGAAAAAATGTTTTGCGTTGTTGTAGTTGTATGCACCTATATATGTGATGTATGCGTATGGATAGTTGTAATCATATTAGAAGCAAAAAATGGTTTAAAAAACCGTTGAAATTATGCAATGGTAATTATCACCTTATAATCGTTTCTAAATTAGTTTAAACTAGACTGTTAGAAGTGTTATTTGCAACAAAAATTATAAGTCAACAAAATAAGAATAATTATTTTAATTATTTGATATATAATTATTTAATGCTAAAGTGAAAATTTCCAACTTCCTACGAAAAACAACAAAAAAAAAATCTTGTACTCTACCTCAGTGGCGGTAATTAAATTTTTTTAGGTAGATTTCGCATAATTTTAGTTAATTTTATATCTATTTTAATTAATTTTACATTCATTTCCATTAATTCACAATATGTTTTTTAAAATGAATTGTTAGTTTTATTTGTATCTAATGTTAGTTTTTTTTAAAGTAATCTGATAAATCCGATTCTAATTGCACACATAACTGTCTGATCCCGAAATCTACCTATTTCTAGCGGATATACCTGCCGCTCGGACTTTTTATATTCATATTTTGTTATCTAATAAGTATGCAATATTTTTGAATAAACTTATTTCATTGTTCCTAATTAGTCGTTCTACGCACCCTATATTTATAAAATTCATTGAATAATATTCATATATAATATCACGAGTCGTCAAATAATAGTCGATTATTTTTCATAATCATTATTACGATTGTCATTTGAGGTTTAAAACTAAATTTTTAACCTCAAATGGCATGAGTGGTAATGTTGAAAAATAATCGACTAATAATTTGGTGACGAGTTGTATTTAGCAGATAATTTTTTTTTGCTGTCAGAAATTTTATTTTTCATTCATACAAACTATGATATTTAAACAGTAGGCTTTGTTTTAACTGTCGGCAATTCTTCTTGTCGTCGATAATTTTGCTTTGTCGTTATGAAAATTCTTTGTTGTCATTTTTTCTTCTAACAAAATGAAATATAGGTTCATCTTGGTAGGCGCATAAATGCTATAAATTTGTAATTTATTTTTGACAAATAAACATAAACATGCAATCATTTATGAATGAAACGGACATTTTCACTATTTGCAAATTGCATTTTCACATAATTTTGTATGTGAATTTTTGTTTTAAATTATTATATTAAGTAGGCCGAAAATATTCGAAAATATTCGCTGTTCCTTCCCACCAGAGAAAAATAATCGATACAATTCGTTTTGATTTGTTAAAAAATAGTAAATGAAGCGTTTTTATTGGACCTTATCGAAACTTGAATTGTCATAATAAGCTCCTTAGTGATTTTTTGAACAAGTGTTCCTCATAAGTATATAATACACCTGGCTTATTCACGGTTGAAAGTCAACGTAATTTAAGCATGGAATATATCCTATTAAGCATAAAAACCTAGATTTCTATCTGTGCTGTGTATTATTATTATTCAGACAAAGAAAAACTACTTGCCAACAATTCCACAGTGATTGGGACCACTACAGGTAAATATTTGTCCTGACAACAGCATGAGATATCTATTGAAAAATAAAATGTTAAATACAATATAACAGCAGTTTAAATGTTGAATGAAGTTAATAACTATTTCCTTAAAAGAACTCGACTTTGACCTTATATCATAACCTTTTATTTCAAAACAGAAGTATTTTAAAAATTTAATCTTTATATAAATATAACGTTCAGTTATATAGCTGTTGAATCAATTTAGAGTTCGATTCGCCATATTGAATATTCGCTCTCGCGAACGGGTTGAGACATCCGTATTCGATTGGAAATTGAACATAGTTTTTTCAGTGTACGTTTTTCTTTATCACACTAAAAAATTGTATGTAAAATTCAACCAGCAATTTTCTGTTGAATTTGATTGTATTAACAAACATGTTTGTTAATTGCCAATTTTCAACTTTATTAAGTAATTTTAACAATACTTAAAAGTGTTCGTTGATTTTTGTTGTCATCGTAACAAAAAAAATTCCATATATCTTATAAATTTTTTAGTTACTACCAACAAATAAAATAAAATAAAACGTCAAAAATTTACAAACTTGTTCGTTATTTTAACAGTTGTTTTTTTGTTCGAAAAAATCAGACATATCTGTCAAATTAACAAACTGAACGCTGTACAAAAATTGGTGGCAAACAAAAACTCTACTGAGCCCAGTTTGTTGAATTAAATCTACAATTTGTAGGATCAAAACTACCAGAAATATATGTTGAATCAACGGAAATTTATTTTGAGTTAAGTTTATTCTAAGATGGAAGCTGGAGATGCCTTTCGAAAGCATGGTCTTACATTTATTTTACTTTGATACTACATTGGGTTCACTCCAAGCCAGGCCTTTAATCCATTCAGTGGCATTCTGATCAAACAAAATAACCAAGTTTATCGTTTTCTATTATTTATCATCGTTAGTCTTTTATAACCAACCGTCAAGCATTAACGTCTAAAGACGTTATACTAAAAACAATAATAAAAATTATTAATAGTCATCATGATCAAGAAGGTTATTTTGGATTAATTTTACTTTTGATTGGAATATAAAAGTAATCTAACCAAAGAATAGAAAGGAAAAAGTAATTTTCCTTTCATTTTGTTATTATTTTTTATTTCTTTTTATTTAATGTGATAAAAATAATTATTCTTTGTATCATTTTATGCCGATTAAAGAAATAAAAATTTAGGTACAAAAACTTATTGTTGTTTAACAATAAGCGATAATCTGGGACAACATAATTCAAACTATTCGATGGTTCGAATTGCGTTGAAAACAAAAACTTCTATTTGGAGGTTACAATCAAATTCATAATATGTTTAGCCAGTAAGTACCTCTTAGGCATTTCCTAGCCCAATTAAAACTAACAGCATCGTAAAATAAAACACTTTAAACGTGACTTTTATAAATCTACATAAATATTGGAATTCTTATATCTTCATAAATGCATTCCTCCTAAGCCCCACTTACATCATAACACTTTTAAAAGAAATCCAACAATAACAGTAAAAGTGTTTTCGTTCTCCCTAAAATAAAATTCTAAACACATAAAACACATTCCGATATAGAAAAGCCCCATAAAAATTTTTAAATTTTTTTTTTCACAAATAACACGTCATAACAAAATTTTATTTAGATTTTTTTATTTTATCACCGAAATTTGAAATTCAGAAAATTTATATAAAAACTTTTAATTTGAATAATACAGTGGATAAACTAAACTGGGGATAAAAATTTCAACTTTCTATAAGTTTTCACTAATGGAATATTTTTAGTGGTAGATCTTGGATATCTAGCAATATAATACCAACCTGGATAAGAGTAAACAGAACAAAAACTGTCATGTATTCCTAACATAGACGAAATATATCCTTATTAAACAAATTTATCGTGATACCGATATCTTACTACATATCTGGCTACGAATTATGAATTAAATTCTTTTATAACAAACATGATGCCTTTGTATTCGAAATTCACTTTCATGTATGAGAATCAAGGTTTACGAGTTAAACTCTAAACACCATAATTCACTGGCATTCAAGCTCGTAGGTGTTGATGAAAATGTATAAAAGGATTATGCAGTTATGGGAATGCTCTCCTCCATGATGTCCTTTTTTGGATAAAATATCGTCTAATCTCGATGAAATGACCATAGACTAACTCAAAGCAAGAGTGGTCATTAGGGTTTCTAATCCGGATATCCGGATATCGAATAATCCGGATTATTCGACCAATTTTGACTATTCTATTACCCGGATACTTTTTTGCAACTATCCGAATATTAAAAAACCCTTTATTTTGTAAATAAATAATCTAATTGAGCGCAAAGTTCAAATAAATATTCAAGTTGCGTTGCAAATTTTGTTAGTGCAGTCAAGTGACTATAAATTTTAAAAATTTATTGACAACTTTGATGTTTTGAAAACTGTAATCATTGAATATTTTATGAAACACTTCATGAATCTGCAATGTAAAGATATTTTACTAATATTTATTTATTGCTATATATTATTTTTAATACTATATTATTAATTTTAAATAAATAATATTTTAAAAAGTTGTGGTCCTGTCAATAAAATCTGAAGTGTTGGCTATTTTTTTAAAGATGCCATTTTTTTAATGAGAGCTGTGCTTCTAAATGATGAATCTGTGAAGAAACTACTATTGAAAGTGAAGATGAAAAAAGTCTAAGTAGTGAGAGTGTAGTTGAGCATGTTATTGCTTCAATTACTCATGTTGAGAAGCAGAAATTTAAATATTCTATATCGCGTATTATTACCAATAAAACCTACATCGACTGCAACGGAGCGCGTATTTCAATTGCTGGTCTCACCAGGAAAAAAATTAGAATTCGACTCAATTTCAAGACATTGCAATATTTAAATAATTAATGCAATATTTTTTCAAAAATATGCATTTTTAAAAATGGATCAATAACTTCATTAATTTAATTTAATTTATCAATTACTTTATGATTTGTGACTATATTTTTGTTATTTTGTGACTATGTATAAAAATTAATTAATATAGATACACGAAAAATAGACATAAATAATTTAAAAGTCCGCAAAATAAAAAACATATATTATTTATTGTTTAATTAACCGGATATCCGGATTATCCGGATAATTTATTGTTTATGTATTCGATATCCGGATAATCAAATAGGTCGGATATTGAGAAACCCTAGTGGTCATTCTTAGTGACTTTTATATATACATAATAAAAATAAATAGGGTATGATTTTTCGTTAAATAAAAAAGTTGCATTCGGCGGGTAATTATCGAGTTCTGACAACTGTTAACTGTTTTTGACAAACGAACCAGATATAACTAAGACAAAGGTTGAACAACACCTTGGACCATCGACCATTTACAGTTATCAGCAGTAGTACAGTTAACATAGCCTAAACAAAGTAAAGCCAGTCCTCATCGCGTTTGGAATTATAAACGCACTAAATGAGCGGTACTGATAAACTTTTATGAAGAAACACCTTAGAAAACTGTTTGTTATGTTGAACAATATCCTACCTAGCGCATCAGCACTAGGAGTTTCTGAAGGCATAAAAATTGGTATGCGTATGGTGGGTTATTCCAAATCAAATATAATCACTCCACAAATTGTGCCTATGCTCATGTGGAATGATTACGAGACGGTGAGTAATAAACGCAAAGCATTTAAGACGTTTAACTTAAGTAAAACACCCGAAACCTATTGTGTCTATAAAATAGTTAGACATATTAGTATATAAGCAATAGATTTGAACAAAGACGTGTTTATCCAAGCGAAAGCAAAAAATTTGGCGAGCACCAAACTTGCTCTCGAAGTTTTTTTCAGGCGTTTAAATCACACCAGTCCGTGAAATTAGGCCTCTTTTTGATCTTCTATTCTAATCGTAGCTCTGAATAACATTCCCGTGAGAGACTCGAAAGAAAAGGCGGATCTCTTGGGTCGTACAGAAAACTCAAACATAGTTGAACCTCTGCATTTGCCTACACTCATTCCCCCAGTTAAAACAAAAATGAAACAAATTATTTTTCGTTTTAATATTGTAAGAAAAATGCTTTGTTCTACAAAGCAGGCAACTCCAATTCTAACAAAATTTTCTATTTATCATACAAAACCGGAATATTTCCGGATTCTTGGAAGCAGGCTTGTTGTATTCGACCTATGAAAGAAAGAGAGTAAAATTATTGAAAAATATGTTGACTGCTATCTAATAGAATATTTGAAAATGTCCCGAAATATTTATGATAAGCAGTATGGTTTTCGTAGAAGTAATACAACAGGTGATCTGTTAGTCTACGTAACCCATTTGCAATCGCATAGCTTTATTAAAATCTTATGGCATTATTTCATTTTATTGTCATAAGATTCAAATTTGTCTTAAAGGTCGCCCATTTCATGTGAGTTAAGATGGTGTTACATCCAATATTTTCACAACCAATGCTAGACTTCCTCAAGGCCTTGCACTCTCACCAACCTTGTTTGTTCTTTAAACATTATTGATTTACTTATTTCTACAGTGGACCTAATTTAAAGTTTTGCTGATGACAGCACATTAGATGCATCACATGCATCACATGCATCTCCTAAATTTCGATCTCATACTGCAGTCACCACTGATAGAGAACTTTTTATTGATTCTATCCACGAAGATGTGGATCAAATCATGGAATGGGTTGATCGAAATCTTGTTGCATTTAACCCTACCAAGCCCAATATAACATATGCTGTCTGTTACGAACAGAGCGACATGAAAACTTCCCTATTAAGATAAAGCATGAGGATTTGCATGAGTTTGAATAGATGAGACTTTTTGAAGTGGATATTGAAAATAAACTGAAATGGAATAAATATGTGTTCAACCTCGCTAAATCTACAATCCAAAAACTAGGATTCCGGTTCCGATAAAACTTTTTCCAATCCCGATCAAATTTTATTGATCTATAAGTCCTTTATTCATTCATGTATGATATACTGCTGTCATGTTTAAGGATGTGCTTGTCAGTCTAGACTCTGTATAGAGAAAATTAAAACGTTTGTTTGATAATACCAAACAAGCTGAACAGCTTGATTCATTCCAGCACAGAAGAAATGTGGATGAATTGTCCATCTACTATGCAAATAACTCTAGCGAATCCTCTTTTAAGGACATTCAAAATATCTTTCCATCTTGAGCGCAGTACAATCGACGAACAACAACTTTAGAGTTGTCCCACCCATATGCTGTCCATATATCTCGATATAAAATTCTGTCCTTCAAGAACGATCAAATTAACAGAGTGGCCAAATTGTGAAACTCAATGCAAGCTTCCGTATTACCGATTAATTTGCCTCTCACACAATTAAGGAAAATGTCCATTGTCATTTAAAACAATAAGTATAGAGTTATTTTCATATCCTCATTCTTTCTATTTTGCCTATCTACTTACTTTCTCGTTGACATGTAACCTTAGGATATTCAAAGTCTCAATGTATTGTAGTCTCAATGAATATGTATTTCATATTTAGTGTGCTAAGCATGTCTAATTAATAAAAAATTGAAAACGAAGTGGAAAGGAATTTGTGTCGAAAACTATCTGATCTGAGATCTGATGCATTAAAAAATCTTTTTAATAGAAAAAAACGTGAGAAATACCTAATGTGCTGGTTTGCACAATTTCCATTAAGTAAGACATGTACCGATCGGACCTTTTACTATTTCTATTGTTAAATAATTAATATCTTAAAAAAATTCCGTAGATTAATTTGTTATTCTACATATTTCGGTTCCCGGCTTATCTAAATTAAATCGAAGCCATATAGCTGTGACAAATAATATTGAGAGAATACAAGACTTTTTATAAATGTGTTACGGTTCAAGGAGATGTAAGTTGATGTAAGATGTATCTAAGTCTGAATGAATTCTTATTAGTAAGGATGTTGATTTTTTGTTGGGGCAGTGAAATAGAGCAATAAGAGACACTATTTTTTTTATTCAAATGAACCTGCGTTTGATATCACTGAAGCGAATACTTATAAGTTGTTGGCCGTGACCTCAACTAAAATATTCGATCAATTTGTTGGTTCGAAATCAATTTTTTTTATACGATTTGCCTCTGTGCGATTAACGCAGAGATGACTACACCGAGTTGATAGTTAAGGTCCAAACGTCTACCAAAGATTTTCCGTTGGTGAAACATTTGAATGACAAGCTATATATTCGTGTAGATTCAAAACTTGATGCAATACCGAATGATTTGCCAGTGTGAAAGTCTTGGGTACCAAAATATTTAACTTTGGAAATGATCGTACTGCTGCACATGGAGGGGTAAAGAAGACGTTGGAAGTACTACAACTTCTAAATTATTGGGCTGGCATGGCATCACAAGTCCACAGTTGCAGTCCTTGCTGCTATACAAGCGTATGTGAACACACAACATAGGATTCTCATCTGGGGAGGCATACGCTTTGCGAGCCATACTACATCTATACTCACCGCATTATTTGTTGTTTGGTTAACATCCGATATCAGATGGGAAAACTTATCAACTTATGAAATCCCTTCAAATCCTCAACGAGACTGCTAATGGAGAATTAATCGCTCGAACCATCTGGCCATACTTATAAGTCATGTGCAACCAACCTTAAATCAGCGTTTGAAAAGTCTCAACATCAATACAAATTGAGAACTCGTGTTAGGACATTTACACTTAAACAGCGTTTCTTCGTGCAACAACATCATTTGCGTAATGCAGCTAATGCACTCGCACCTAAATTTATGCTTGCAACGATTAACTCTAGTACCCAGGTAAGCAGAGAGGATTGTTTTGACATTGAGCCAAGCTTGTTTTAAGGTTGAACAATGTTGGGACAAGCTTTAAAATAAACTTTGTTGAATGTTGTTTTAACCTTAAATGATAACCACGTACCATTATTATTTTTAGACATTGGAACAATATTTAAATACAATGCTGGCCCAATACTACCCAGGTAAGGACAAAGGATTGTTTTTACATTGAGCCAAGCTTGTTTTAAGGTTGAACAACGTTGAGACAAGCTTTAAAATAAATGAAATCAATAATTTAAATTAATAAATTATTGTTAAATTGAATCACCAAACAATCTTTTTAGTAAGTATATTTATTTATGACGCGTTTCGAATATTAAATATTCATCATCGGTACAAAAAATATGACTAAATCTAAATAAAAACAAATATTCATTCTTTAAATTTTGATAGAAAAAATGGCATACTAACATTTATGAATTAAATAGTTTAAAATAATTTTCATACGTATAAAATTTACTTGTTTTTTTAAAAAATATGACATACTGATCAAAATACTATGAATAAAATATAAATGAATTGAATTTTTAGAATGAAAATTTACAAAATCGAATTATACAAAATATTTGAATTAAATAATAATTGGTCGTTTAAAATTAAATTTGGAGATTTTTTGAATGCCTTATAAATTTCAAACTCTTCAAGAGAATCCATTAAAAATCCTTTACTACATAGATGCAATGGTTCTAAATTTTGTTCAAAACTGGTGTAGTTATGGTTATTATCATTTAGATGATTTGCGAAAATGGACTTTAAATTTTGTTTATTTTTGTTCATTGGAATATGTTCTTTAAATCTCTCAATGAAACTTCTTCCTGTTTTTCCAATATAAAATTTTCCACAAGTATCACACTTGATTTTATAAATTCCAGAACATGATCTTAAATTGAATTTAGATTTTGGTTTTAAAATTTTGTATAAATTATTTTTTGTTCTAAAAGATATCGAGTAATTATGTTTTTTGAAATGATTTCTTAAAATGTTAGGTAATAAGTTAGTATATTCCATTGAAATATATTTGATGTTGTTATTATTATTATTTGAATTTTTTAACTTATTTAAACATTTAGATAATAACTTATCAATAAATTTTGAATCATAACCATTATCTGAAGCGATAAATTTTATTGTATTCAATTCATCTTCAAAATTTGAAATATTTAGTGGTATATTTAGAAGGCGATAAATGAGTGAATTGTATGCTGCTGCTTTTTGTGAATTTGGATGATGTGACGAATTATTTATTGTTATACTGGTAGTAGTTGGTTTTCGAAAAATTTTATATTCAAATTGATTATTAATTTTTGAAATAGTTATATCTAAAAAATTTATTGAATTATTTTCTTCAATTTCAAGGGTAAATTTTATATTTGGGTGAATACTATTCATGTAATTATTAAAATTTTGTATTTGTCGACATGTTCCATTAAACAAAATGAAGGTATCATCCACATATCTTGAATAAGATATTAATAAATTTTGTTGAATATTTAAATTTGAAAATATGAATTTGTTCTCAAAACTATTTAAGAAAATTTCAGCAAGTAATCCACTTAAAGGAGAACCCATTGCAAGGCCCTTATCTTGAATGAAAAACTTATCATCAAAGGTAAAATAATTTTGTTTCAAAATAATTCGAATTAAGTTGATTAGATCTTTAATTTTTAAAATATCTAAAGTGCCAGTGTTGATTAAGTTTTCTTCTAAAATATTTACAGTTTCATTAATAGGTATATTAGTATACATATTTGTTATGTCTAACGAAAACATCTTGTATTGAGATAATAATTTGATCTTATTAATTTTCTCAATTAAGCTCAAATTATTTTTAACCGATTGGTTATTCATTAATATAATATTATTATTAATAATTTTGACTAAAAATTTTGCTACTTTGTAAGAAGGTGCTGTTTTATAATTAATAAGAGGTCTGATGGGAACATTTGGCTTATGAATTTTTGGCAAACCTTGAAATACTGGAGCTCTTGCAATAATTTATTAATTTAAATTATTGATTTCATTTAATATACAACAACTTGGAGATCAAACAAAATACCTTTTTATTTATTTAATTTTTTACAATAAATAAAAATTTATTTGAAACATGTCCTTTAAAATAAAATTGGTTGAATGTTGTTTTAACCTTAAATGATAACCACGTACCATTATTATTTGTACACATTGGATCAATATTTAAATACAATGCTGGACCAATTCTAAAACAAATAAATCGAATTCATAGCTTTTCAATTTTTTTTGCAATGTATAATTATATGTGTTGTTATGGTTTTCTATATTATTCACTGTTTGTGTGCTTTTGTCACTTTTGAATTAAAATGCAATATTTAAAACTTTTGTTACGAGTACAGAAAAATCTAGACGATTACGAAAGATCTAGACGATTACGTTCACTTCCAGGAAAATAAAATCAACAAAACACAACAGAAAGTGAATGAAAAGAATAGTGTTGTTGTTGTTGTACATATTCTTAGAATTAAAGTCTACGCAAAACAAATGATTTTATGAATCAAATCAACGTAACGTAAAATAATCGAATATACTAATATTTTCTCAAGGTTTCTAAAAAGTGACCGCGAAATTTCTAGAGATTAAGCAGAATGTATATAAGGAAATCACCTCTTGTAGTTTTTAATTAGTTTATTTTGAACCTGCGATTGTGAAGTTAAAATTATAAAAGTGATCTTTAAATTAGTGAATAAAGTTATAAGTGTTATTGAGTAGAAATAATTTGTGTATTATTTTGAACGTTGAGTTACTGGAAATTTCTACAATAAACCGTTGGAGTTTCTGAAGCTGTTAAAAGAATATTCTAGTTAGGAATATTGTTTGCTGCATTGTTTTCCTGTTGTTGTGAAACAATTAAGGTGTTGAATACTTAATAAAACCTGGTGTGTTTGCTTACTAATCAGTGATCGAACTCAGAAAGAGATTACGTTTATCGAATTGTGAGTTAGGCCAATTCGAAGGAAGGTTGGAAAAACGTAACAATATGCTTTTTTCATATGTTTATTTTTAATTTTTAATTTTATTAATAATCACATAAACTTCCTTATAGTAACAATTTGAATTTGATTTTTTATTTTAATGAATATCGATTTCGACTTACGTCATCCTCAGTTCTTAAATTATTATTACAATCTTTGCTTAAACTAATGTCTTATATATATACTATTTCAACTGCTATTTTTTATTATTATGTCATATATTTTATTAGTTTTAGTGTTGCTTTCATCATTTAAAATGTTGTTATTGTTTTTATGTTTATATATTTCTATTTCTTCCTATTTATCTAGATGTTGTCCTTTTCTTTTTTTATGTGATATTGTTAAATTTGTGTTGATATTGGTATATTTGTGTTTTTTTATTTTTAAATGTTGGGCATATCTGGATTTTGGATCACTTTTATTTATTTCACTGGTGTGTTCAATAAACCTTTTTGTGAAGGACCGCCCCGTTTGACCTATATAAAATAAACTGCAGTCATCACAGGCAATTTTATAAACACCGGTATCTAAGGTTTGGGTTTTTTGGTTTATAGCTAATTTTCTATTTTATTTTTGTTTTTTGTAAGTTGCAATATATCCATATATTTTTAAAGTTTTTTGCATTATTTTGAAGGTTGTTTTATTATATGTTACGCCTATGTATTTTTTGCCTGCTAAGTTTTCTTTATTCCTCAGTGTTGTTAGGGTTTGCAAATTTTTCTTGTTTTTATGTTTTCTATTTAATGTGTCAATTATTTCGTTTTTATATCCGTTTTTACTGGCTATGTATTTAATGATATTTAATTCGTCTTGAAAATTTTCTGCATTCATTGGTATATTGTTCAATCTATTGATCATGTGGTTGTATGCAGCTAGTTTATGTTGGAATGGATGATGTGATTTAATATTTATTGTTTGATCGGTTTGGGTTGGTTTTCGGATGAAATAATAAATGGAATCAGTAAAGAATGATATGGAAAGCACGATAAAAAAGAAAAGTGAAATAAAAAATTGAAATTAAAAAAGTTAAAAGAATCAAAACTAATAAAAATGGGAACTCATCATACTAACATAATAAATCAATACAGACCACCACAATATTGCAGCTTACAAAAACAAAAATAAAATAGAAAATTAGCTATAAACCAAAAAACCCAAACCTTAGACACAGATGTTTATAAAATTGCCTGTGATGACTGTAGTAAATTTTATATAGGTCAAACGGGCGGTCCTTCACAAAAAGATTTATTGAACACACCAGTAAAATTAATAAAAGTGATCCAAAATCCAGATATGCCCAACATTTGCAAATAGAAAAACACAAATATACCAATATAAACACAAATTCAACCATATTACATAAAAAAAGAAAAGGACAACATCTAGATAGATAGAAAGAAATAGAAATATATAAACATAAAAACAAACAACATTTTAAATGATGAAAGCAACACTAAAACTAACAAAATATATGACATAATAATAAAAAATAGCAGTTTAAATGGTATATAAGACATTAGTTTAAGCAAAGATTGTAATAATAATTGAAGAACTGAGGATGACGTAAGTCGAAATCGATATTCATTAAAATAAAAAATCAAATTCAAATTGTTACTATAAGGAAATTTATATGATTATTAATAAAATAAAAAAAATACAAAAAAAAAAATTAACATATGAAAAAAGTATGTTTTTAAATATTGCATCTTAATGTATAATGCAGAATAATCCTTGGCTAACTAACTTTGGTTACAGTCTGGGCCAGTTGTAAATGCCTAGACTGAACCAAGATTCTGTTTATTATGTTACGCATTATTTACTAGTCTAATGTAGTGTAAACATGTGCAAGTCATTTTAAGCTTTTCTCTAATTTTATAAATGTTACTCTTTCAACAACTTCTTTCCACACATTTAAAGGAGGTCTGGAAAAAAAATTAGTTTGGTAGATCTAGCCCTAGTCTTATTTGCCAGACATGGCTTAAGGACATCAGTCCAAACTTGGCACAAACTTGGGCCGTTTGAAAATATTAAGTCTGGCCAAAACCCCGAAAGCTGTTGCTTGGCGCAGGTCTGGCCCCTTAGCCTTTTATTGCCCGGGTATTGTAGTGGGATTTCCTCATATATTGTAAATTTGTTGGTTACAGTCCATCGTTGCACAAATGCTGAAATTATATAACAATTACAATAAATTTGTTTCAACATTAAACCAAGCTTGGCCCAAAACTAAATATAGTAGTCAAAAGATACAATTTACATTTATTTATTTTAACCATTGGCTTAGTATGACAAAATGTATCAGACTAAGGCTTGGCCATGCCTTGATAATCATTTCTTAGTTTTCCAAGCTTGGGCCAAGCTTGGCCCATTCGATATGCCTTGGTATTTCTAACCTGGGTATTGGTTACGTGCGCTACGAATGTGAAAACCTGGATGCCAAGGATATTACAAAACACAAAATGATAAAAATAAACAAAATTATAAGTTCGTTCGAAAAAGATTGCTGCTAAGAAGTAAGAAGGATTGAACATAAAGAATGAAAATAAAATGCCATTTTTGAAGAAAACATAAATGCTATTGAAAAAAAAAGAAATGTATTTCATTCAACTTTTACAAATTATGAATTGTGAAATGCAAATGGGAAAACAATTGATTATGAAGATGATTATTTATATATATTAATTATTAATAATTATGAAAAAAAACGTTTGTTTGTACATATACATATATGTATTTAAATTGTTTTTATTATTGTTGTTAATATTTGTTGGTTAATGGATGCTGTCTACTTGCTAATAGAATGAATTTCATTTAAATTTTTCAGATTTAATTTAATTTTGTATGCAATATTTGCTGTGAAAAAAAATGGTTTGTGGTACCTTGGGCCTTAGCTGAAGCTTTAGTTAAAAATTAAAAATTTACTACTGTCAGGACTTAAACATTATATTCCTTATTCTACAGTGCAATTTCGTTTTTAATAATGTTTTTTCCTTAAATCGATATATGGAATGGATTGGATGAGGATTTTTTTATTGAATGTTAATTAGAGGATGAGATGTTAAACTGTATGGCTCATAATATTGAGAATGCAACAAACGGTACAAAACAAACAAATACCCACCCTGTATTAAAATAGTAGATGTACTATAGTATAAATCCTGTATAGATTTTTAACTTTTTAAGCAATAGTTTATTAATCTATTTAAATAAATTACATTAGTATGAGCAATATTTTTTGTTTAAACGGAAGACGCTTTCTTCTTTATTTCGCTACTCATCGCAAAAAGTTTTGAATACCCTTCGCAGCTTTTTAGACGAATTGGTCTTAGATTTATGGGGATTGTAGCTTGTTAATTAGGATGTGGTTCTTGAACTTTTAACAAGGCATTTTTATTATTATTTTTAACTGAAATATTTAATATTTTTGCAAGTGACCGATTGAACGAAGACCGATGTTTTTAAATTTGTCAGTGGAAATGAACGATCCAGTCTGAACGGATCGCTAATTTAGCTGAGGTTACCCATCACTATAAAATATCACAAATATTGGTGACGAAATAGAACAAACATTTTTGGTGTTTTAAAAAATACATGAATTAAGAAGTTGAAAAAAAATATCGGGACATGTGTGCAATTCACACGTGGGAGACGTGAAACCTTCAAAAATTTTGGCTTCAAGATAATGAGACAAATGTAAAATTTCGGGAAGAGGATAATTGCAGGTTTTAGTCATGATCATAGTGATACAAAGTTTGATAATTATTTTACATTTTATTCGTATATATTACATAAATTTATTCAGACTCAGAGCTTACATTTTTGATAAATGATACAAGAGGCTTATGGCAACTAAAGTATGAAATAAATACTTTGGTCTTAATATGGTTAATATATCTTTGGAATACAGTGTTTCATTCACACTGTATCAACAACAAGATCAAAAACAGTAATTGACGCAGTATTCCAAAGATATATTGACCATATTAAGACCAAAGTATTTATTTCATACTTTAGTTACCATAAGCCTCTTGTATCATTTATCGAAAATGTATGCTCTGAGTCTGGATAAATCTATGTAATATATACGAATAAAATGTAAAATAATTATCAAACTTTGTATCACTATGATCATGACTAAAACCTGCAATTATCCTCTTGCCGAAATTTTACATTCGTCTCATTATCTTGAAGACAATATTTTTGAAGGTTTCACTTCTACCACGTGTGAATTGTTTTTCCTGTTCCTGCATTTCAATCATCAATAATCATCAAAAACAATTTCATTTTTGTAAAAATTTATTTTCATAATTAATAATCTATTTAACATAAAATCGACATTAATCCATTTCTTTATTAGAATACATACGGTTACACCGAAATTGCGTAAAATTTATTATATAAATAAAATTCTTACACAAAACATAAAATATTTTCTTTTATACAAAAATTAAACAGTTTTTCACTCACCAAACTCACCTTATCAACTAATTGCGTTTTTTTATGAATTATTAAATATTATCTACCCCATCTAATGGGCTTTGCACTTTGACGCAGTGATGGGGCTCAGCAGACTCAGTGATCTTAGGAGTTACAACGGTAGGGTCACCCATGCCGTTAGGTCCTCGGTGAGAATCGAAGCCAAGATCAAGTCCAAAACCCAAAGCTAAAGTAGACACGTACGCTGAAAGCTTAGCATGGTCAAGGGGGTGTTTGATTACTAGTACGAAACTCTGGATACCGGGCGCCCTCCAGTTTCAATAGCCTTACCACAGCACAAGGCTCTGTTGTGGTTGACCAATATACCATCCTATTTTCTCCATAAATATTGTATGGAAAACAATAAAATTTTAGATGAGAGCGATGCTTCTCCAAACGCATCACATAAACTAACAACAAAACTGTGCACCATGTCCTACTCTGGGATCATGCCTGATTTATCAGCTTATCCTAAACTAGACAGCACACACACCATGTCTGATTCTAGGGTAACGTATGATTCACCAGCTTACTCTAAGTCAGACAGAACACCTGTACGATATAGACAAAAATCTCTGGTACCTAAATTAAGTTGCGTTCAGATTAATCTGCACAGATCAGAAATGGCCTCAGTTAATTTGAACAGGTTAATTGAACAGGATGCTCACGATCTTGCGTTCATACAGGAGCCGTGGGCAGACAGTAAAAGAATAAAAGGTCTCTCGTCAAACAAAAATACAAAACTGACCTATTTCTCAGAGGTGGAAAAAATGAGAACCGCGATTCTTTTCAACAAACATCTGAAAATATTTCCATTGAATGAATTTATCTGTAGAGATCTTACAACGGTCCAGATAGAAATTCATCTTCCTCAAGGTGGATTTCGTAAATTCATTTTAGCTTCTGCATACTTCCCGGGGGATGAGGACGAGACACCACCAGAAATGGTAGAGAAACTCATCAAGTATTGCAACAATAACCACTACAACCTCATGCATAGCGTGTGATGCTAACGCTCATCACACCGTGTGGGGAAGTATTAACATTAACACAAAAGGCAAGCGTCTGCTTCAATTTTTGTATGCAAACAATATGTTTATTGCAAACCAAGGTAGTGAGCCTACCTTTAGAAACGCAATCAGAGGTGAGGTCCTTTACCTTAATTTAACTAACATAAACGCTACTAACCATATTATATTAAGAACTGGCATGTTTCGAAGGAAGCTTCTATGTCTGATCATGCTTATATATGTTTCAACATAGAACACTACCCAAAGAGCATCCAGTACTTTAGAAACCCGAGGAAAACCAACTGGGAACTTTACACAACGTATCTTCATGATAATGTAAACAGTTGCGGCAGTATCAACTCTACATTTGAGCTCGACTCTGCAGCACATAATTTGCAAGAAATTATCACTGAGGCATACAACCTTAATACTCCAATAACTCAATCCAAAAGATGCAGAGATGTACACTGAAAAAAAACTGCTTATTTTGATATCAACAAACCAACATTTGTTTTAAATGTAAAAATATTTTTTCATATAAAAATGTTATTTTCTCAAACTAACTAAAATATTTTTATTTCAAATACTTTATTTTTTTCTAATCTTACAAATAAACTGTGAATTTTCCGTTTAAAAAATTAATCTTTTATATTAACAATATCGCATTTAAATCAAAAACCAACTAATTTAGATAAAAATGTGCATTTTTACATGATGCGTTTGTTTTAAAAGTGTTTCGTTTTAACAAAAACAAAACGCTTAAAACAAAAACTTTGTATTTGTTATTTAAAAATATGTATTCAATTTGAAAACAAAAGTGGTTATTTTGATTTCTGTCGTCAAATTTTGTCGAACCGTGTTTAATTGATTTATTGCTAAAACCATAAGCACATCAGTTATTATATTAACAGACGCGATCGTGAACGTAACAGTTTATTTTTTGAGATAAATATAAAATTATTTTGTGCAAAAATTTATATTTTTTTTATTATTAGAAGTGAGAATATATTATTAAACTAAAAATAGTAGTTTAGTAGTAGTAGATTAAATTATAAATTTTTAATTTCAAATGAGCAGTGATTCAAACTTAATTATAAACGAAAACCATCCCCAAACCATGGTTCAAATAATTCCACTGGAGGAAAATATTTTAGACAATGGAGTAGATAGTGAAATATCTAATCTTCTAATACAGTGGGGTATGGATGGTTCTCAAACATATGTAAAAGGTAAGTCTTGAAGTATAGGTACCATTTGAATACCCTCAAAGTATTCTTTACAAAGCCTAAGAACAAAATAGTTGTAGCCAATAGCTAATCAACATTTTTTAAAAGTTGCAGGTATAGGGATTGAAGAATTAAAATGTTTAAATAACAATGATATTGAAAGTCTATTCCCATCATCTAAACTTAATGGGATTAAAGCGAGATTTAGGGAAAATTTGCGGATATGGCGAAGAGATAATGTAAGTTCATGTTTAATATTAATTGTAAGTTTTTAATATCAATCCCAAATTTAATTAAATCTTTCTTATGTAGCTATTTTGATGGTGAAAATTCAGTAGGAATTTGCTTATAATTTATATTTACGTATATTTATTACGCAGTTTTTTTAGGGTGTTTATTATTCAAAAGGACATGGTGGTAAAAGAGCATCGGGCTTTATACATCACAGATACTATAATAAGCAGAACGCCTTAAAAAAAGTATCATTTTCCAATGAGAAGTTGCATAAGTCGGCTGATAAACGCTTGAGAATAATAGAAGAGGAATCAATTGAATATGATAAGACCATGATTTCAATTAAAAATTGGTTGAAACATAATGACCAGCCAGAAGTAAAATCCAAATGGGAAACATTATTTGCTTTCAGAAGAAAATACATTTTAGATAATAGTATTAATGTACTGTTAGATTGGCCGTTATGCAAATTTGGGACAAATACTTGTAAGTATTTTTACGATGTTGTTTATATACTTAGGTAATTATAATAATATTATGTTTCAGATCAACCTTGATTTAACTATACTGTATCTAGACAAAGGAATGTGTCTTCTGGATTAATGGGACACATTAGCTCGAAAGCTGTTGCCTGTTACAATACATTAAGAAAGAAAACAAAATGAAAGATAAATGGTGTGCTGAAATCCTAAAAACTTTAGACACCGATCTAAATGGCGGTAAGATAATACAGTACATAAATCAGGGTAACAATATTAGTTCTTGTTTTATTTTTAAGATTCCAAAAATTGCGTAATATATCCCTTTCGCTAAATGCAATTATTAACCCAGGGATCAAAACAATAACCGAGAAGGACATTTCTAAAAAAATTACGCAAAAAGGGCAATTCGAAGTGTTATGAACTGTTCGTGCTTCTATTAGCCTCTATCACAGAATTAGACAGTAAAATACAGGAATTACAAAAGCAACTAGCAGCTGAAAATCAAAAGTTTCAACCAATGATTTTGGTTGTCGGTGAAACATACAGTGAAATTAACAAATTTTAAATTTTTTTTGACAAGCAATATTTTAAAATGAACACATATCTGTGATGTATTGACCTGTGTTTCAAAACATTTTACGTTTTCCACGTAGAATACCTTAATTTTTGCTATGGGCCATGGCTTTTTATTCAAAAATATTTTTTTGAGTATGATAAAAGTATTTCTAAAGAACTTGACCTTCTTAATTATTTTAAACAATATAGAGTAAATCAACAATATTCAATTAAATGCCCATAACTTTGTAAATTTGTGTTATTTATGTGAAAAAAATTAATAATATCATTTGAAGTCAAGATATTATTACATTATTTTATTATAATATGTTAAATTTAATTTTAAAGATATATTATTTTGTATAAAAATGAATTGAAATAAAATAAATATATTTAATAATAAAATGTCAAATTAGTGTTTAATTTCTTATTGGATATGAAAATCTCAAATAAGATTAGCAATTCAAATGCTGAATCATTTACATTAAATGTAGGTTATATTTAAATTAACTGTATTTCAGTTGAAAATAAAAATTTATTATTTGTTTTAAATGCTTCATGTACAGTCAAACTTCCATAAATCGAACTTCTATTATTCGAATTTCTCTATAAATCGAATTAATATTTCGAATTAAAATTTTGAATTTCTTTATAAATCGTTTCTATATTTCGAAATTTCCCTAAATCGAACTAAAATTGATGGCTTTTGGTGGTTCGAATTATGGAAGTTTCACTGTAGTTATAATAAATATTTTTATAACTGCAGTCGTTTAAAATAAATTATTAAACGTTAAAATCAAAAGATGCTGGGTACTTATTTCAACAACAATATCGTCAAAACAAACACTATCGCTTGAAAAAAAAATCAATTCAAATTACAGTTTATTTATTTTAAATGTTTTATTTTTAATTTAAAAACTTTGTAGTTATGCATTTCTATGCGATTTTATCATTTAAATTGAAATGAATTGTCTTTAATTTAACAAAACTTTTCGTTGGCGCCCTTTTAAACGATTTTTTTGTTAGATTAAATGCGTTTTTTGTTGATATAATTGAGAAATTTCTTTGAGTGTACCTTGGTGGAATGGTAACTTGGAGAGGAAAAGGAATAAAGCTCGTAAGCTCTTTAACAGAGCAAAAACAACAAATAATTGGATAGAGTACCGAGTAGCTCTAACCAATTATAATAAAGAACTCAGACAATCAAAAAGAAATAGCTGGAAAGAGCTCTGCAATACGATAGATAATCTGCCTGCTGCAGCTCGACTCCAAAAATTGATGTCGTCTGATCACACAAACCCTCTAGGCTCAATCTGCAAACCAAATGGTACGTATACCACCAGCTGCATTGAGACACTAGATACTTTACTTCAAACTCACTTTCTGGGCTCAATAGAATGGAGCACGGAAGATAATGCCAACGAAGACGTACATCTTCTAGATCCCGCAACTAAAAGTACTGCAGATCATTTAGCAAACACAATTTTCACCCCCAACAAAGCGAGATGGGCTATAGAATCCTTCGGTCCATAAAAATCTCCAGGAGGTGATGGAATCTTTCCGGTATTTCTGCAAAAGGGTCTAACAATCATACTTCCATATCTCATGCGTTTGTTCAAAGCAAGCTTTCGCCTTGCTTACATTCCTCAGATATGGCGAGAAACCAGAGTTGTTTTTATACCTAAGCCAGGAAAAAAACCAACTGAAGCCAAATCATACAGACCCATAAGTCTTACATCTTTTCTATTAAAAACAATGGAAAAGATGTTGGACTAATCACATCCGTCATGTATGTCTCAAACAAAACCCTCTCAACTCTAGCCAGCACGCCTATCAGACTGGGAAATCTACTGAAACTGCGTTACACAAAATGGTGAAAGAAATTGAGAGCACCTTAAACTATAAGGTGGCACTTGTATGTACATTTATGGACATACAAGGAGCCTTTGACAATGTCCACTTCAATGCTATCATCGAAATGGTCACAAAGAAAAATATACACCCGCTTATCATTGCGTGGATTATCAAGATGCTACAGAGTCGGAAGATAACGGCTACACTAGGTGATTATTCAGTGACTGTTACTGCATCTAGAGGCTGCCCGCAAGGGGGTGTGCTCTCTCCGCTGTTTGGCTAATGGTGGCTGATGATCTCCTCACTAAGCTAAATGATTCCGGCTTCAACACTGTATAGGCTATGCCGACGACCTGGCAGTCATGGTTAGAGGAGAACATGACTCCATTGTCGCTTGTCGAGCCCAGAAAGCTCTTAATATTGTATCAAAGTGGTGCAACAGATTGGGACTGTCGATCAATCCCCAAAAAACAAGCATTGTCGTTTTCACAAACAGGAGAAACTTCAATTTCGTTTCTCCTGTTCTAAACGGCGATCCAATACAAACATCAAAAGAGGTTAGATATTTAGGTGTGATCCTGGATAGCAAACTAACTTGGAACCCACACCTGAAATATATCTCTGGTAAGGCAAACAAAGTTTTCTTCACATGCAGAAACCTGTTTGGGAAAACATGGGGTCTTAGCCCAAAAATGATACTTTGGTTGCACCAAAGTATTATAAAACCAATTCTAACATATGCAGCTTTAGTTTGGTGGCCTAAAACGCGCCAAATAACTGCTTAAAATATGTTTACAAAAATACAAAGGCTTGTGTGTCTTAGTGCCACAGGTGCTTTCAAAACCACGCCAACGTCAGCAATGGAGATTCTTCTAAAGCTTTCTCCATTGCACCTACATGTTAAATCTGTAGCGGTGTTGAGCGTTCATAGACTGCAGCTCACAGAAGGGTTTAAGCCGGGCAATCTAACTGGACACCTTAAAATCCTTTCTGAATTACAAGCTGAACTGCATACATACCATATTTCGGATTGTATGCCAAAAACAATAGATTTAGACAGGCACTTTGATGTCAAGATATTGGCCAGAGATCTTATTAAAAACTACATACGGTCACTGCCACATAACGCCAGCATCTGGTACACAGATGGTTCTCGAACCAACATGGGCATCGAGCAGGAGTGTTTGGTCCTAGAACAAAACAAACGGTTGCCTTAGGCACCACAACAACCATATTTCAAGCCGAAATTTTTGCCATTAGCAGTTGCGCTTTGCTATGCGCTGAAAGAAAATACCAAAATATTGAAATATATATTATCTCTGACAGCCAAGCAACACTCTTGGCACTAAAATCTACGCGCTTTGATTCAAAACTGGTATGGGAATGCTACCAAAATCTATTAAAAATCTCGTGCAATAACACAGTAACACTTGTGTGGGCACCTAGCCACACAGGAATACAAGGAAATGCTATCGCTGACGCTTTAGCAAAGCAAGGGGCCAATAAAAAATTTGTTGGACCGGAACCATGCTTTGGAATGGCCAAGAGTTCGCTCAAGAGCACAATCCAAACAATGGACCAAGAACAAAATGCTAAATTATGGAGAAGCAGAGAGGGACTAGTACACTCCAAGAAGTTTCTAGGTAACCTCCCTGTTTCACCCTTAAAAACAATCGACTTAAACAGAGAGTCTCTACACCCAGAGAAATGCTTGCTTTTATTATGCATATGACCGTACAAATTATGCATAAGACCGCGTAAAAAAGAACTAAGAGGCGAATTTCATAAATCATGCATTTTGGTTTAACAAGTTTTTATAAATTTGACAAACAATATTTATGCTTCTTCCAGATAAATCATAACCTATTCTGTGATGAATTTATGAAATTAATTTAAGCAATTATACGGACAAATGTACAAATTATACATTATAAACATAATTTTTAACAATAAATTATCCATTAATTTGTTTGATTTAATAACCGGCATATACATGAACCATACCATACTTACATAGCTTGATTATGTTACTATATTATTTCCTATTCATAATAAATTTATTTTTAAATAATTTCGTAATTAAATAAAAAATACATAAATTTATTTTTACAAAACTGAGCTTTATTTATTTAAAAAAAAATTTACAGTCTGAAAAATTTATTTCTAATTTTAACTTCTGATATAGTATAAAGTTTAGGTTTAAAGTTTAGGTTTAAATTAAAAATAATTTAAAAAGCTATATTTATATATTTAAGAAAAAATTTAAACATTTACAAAATAAAAATCACAAAATCATTATTGCGAAAAATTTTACAAACTAGAATCTTTGATTTTGTTGGTTTTGATTCCAGATTAAATGCTTGAAATCATATAAGTGTTTTATTAAAATTGTTTATCCTTTTTGGGCATGTTTTCATTGAGTTGAATAACTAAAGAGCCAGCATATCTGCAATCTGAAATATAGAGAAATAAACCAATAATTTTAAAAGTATTTGCGTTGCTGTTTATTTAAAACTACATTTTCCATTATTTAACGATGGACGGTCTTGCAGATTAATGAGAAAGAACTTTTTCTCCATTTTTCTCCAGATGCACAAATAATAAAATGATCATTAAATATATGTCCTTTCCCACAAAGCACCCGATTACTAATCTAACAAGAAAGAAATACTAAAAGTTAAATAATTCATTTAAAGTTACCAATCATTTTCTGCGAGTGGAACTGTCCATTAGGATGCCCTTCTAAATTTTCTAAAATTTTTCCACATTATAATCTCTCGTATGTTCTTCTTATTGTTTCGCTTAAACAAAGCCACTTATTAAAATATTGATACTGGTGCCTGTGAAATACAAAATAAAGCCTAAAACATTACCTTTCAAGCGCAAAAACTCCAGTTCACAACTTGAATGTTTTTCAAAATATCGTTTTGATTTTTTTATCAACTATTCTGCATAAAAAATAGAAACACAAGATTAAATAAAAAAAAGTTTATTATTTACATTATATTATAGATCTGCGATTCTCCCATTACATTGGGACAAAATCGTTCACTCACCTTATAGTTAATTTTAGAAACTTCAAAACATTTATTTTAGTGGCATCTCAAAAATCTTAAAAAATTTAATCACTTGAACTAATTACATAGTACATATAATAAATAATATTATTTGTAACACACTCTAACATATTAAAAAAGTAACATTATAATTTAAACACTTTAATATGTATAATGGCACTTTAATATGTATATAACAGTATAATGGCCATTTTTAAGAGGGCTTTTGTTTTAAGTCGCGTCACTAATACTATAGTATGGAAAGAAAAATTTAGATACAGCATCAAATAAATTCTTTTCGTTGCATATTCTGTTGATAAGAAGCATAAAAAGAGTAAATAAGAGTAAATAAACTTGAATTAATTATTCGGCGACCGTATGATTTATTGTTATTTTTCTACAAAACGTAAGGCATTAATAGTAAATTAATCGTTTAAAAAAATCGGGAATCATATTTACTATGGTTAAAATATTACTCGATAAAATATCATAAATCATTCAATCTATGTAAAATTCAACCGAAATTATGCATGATTTATGTGCATTATTAATAATACAGAATGGTAATTACAACAATGTAATTGTACAATCCTTTTGCATAAATTATGATGAGAAATTTCTCTGGGTGTAAGAATTTTAACGTGGTGCGTTACTGGACATGGTCCTTTAAACCACCATCTTAACAAA
>CAVNZG010000719.1:0-26016 GCA_963693315.1 Diogma glabrata
AAGTCACGTGTGCAGTTATTATTGAATGTTGCCAATCAATATGAAATCAATTTTACGACATAAATGTCAAGTAAATTAGTGAATCGTATGAATTTTTCAATTCGAAATCAGTTTTTGGGTTTATCTGAATAAACCTTATAGTTATTTGTTAATAAAAACAACTTTTATCTCTGAACGTGTTTCGGTTGGGATTCGAACTTAGAACCTCATCAGTTCCAACTAAGTTTGAATCTTTTGGTAGACACGCTGTCAACTGCCCCTCGGCGTCGACATTTAGAAACATTTTTAATTACGATGTTGTCATTTCTTTTTTCTTAGTGAAAAACTTTTTTGTCATACTTCACTGGCTACAGAGTTAGTATTTTTATTATATAGATTTTATACGTCTTAAACCCGACAAGGTAGGCATTTTTATTGAAAGAGATAATTAATTTCCTTAACCTCACTATTTGTGATTTTCGAAAGTTAGTAGGTATATTCCATACTATCCTAAGTCACGTGTGCAGTTATTATTGAATGTTGCCAATCAATATGAAATCAATTTTACGACATAAATGTCAAGTAAATTAGTGAATCGTATGAATTTTTCAACTCGAAATCAGTTTTTGGGTTTATCTGAATAAACCTTATAGTTATTTGTTAATAAAAACAACTTTTATCTCTGAACGTGTTTCGGTTGGGATTCGAGCTAAGAACCTCATCAGTACCAACTAAGTTTGAATCTTTTGGTAGACACGCTGTCAACTGCCCCTCGGCGTCGACATTTAGATACATTTTTAATTACGATGTTGTCATTTCTTTTTTCTTAGTGAAAAACTTTTTTGTCATGCTTCACTGGCTACAGAGTTAGTATTTTTATTATATAGATTTTATACGTCTTAAACCCGACAAGGTAGGAATTTTTATTGAAAGAAATGACACAATGTCACTTTTTAGAAACCTTGAAAAAATATTAGAATGTTCGATTATTCTACGTTACATTGATTTGATTCATAAAATCATTTTTTTTTTATGTAGACCTTAGTTCTTAGAATATGTACAACAACAACACTATTCATTCACTTTCTGTTGTGTTTTGTTGATTTTATTTTCCTGGAAGTGACCGTAATCGTCTAGATCTTTCTGTAATCGTCTAGATTTTTCTGTACTCGTGACATTACCCTCCACTTAAGCCTGTTCGTCCCGAACAGGATCCAGCTCTCCCTTGTATAAGGCCAATCTTTCCAAATGTACGACTTTCGCTTTGCCTCGATGGCCTTTCCTAATTCTATAAACCACGTCATTCAACTTGGTTATAATGTTGTAAGGTCCTTCCCATACAGCTTGCAATTTTAGTGATAACCCTCGTTTTCGTTGTGGGTTGTGTAGCCATACTAATTGTCCTTCTTCGAAACCTTTATTATTAGATCGTATATCATATGGGGCTTTCATTTTATCACTGGTCAGTTGTATCTTCTGCCTAACAAGCTTGTGAATATCTTCAAGGTTCTCCCTGATTCGGTTGACGTATTCTTGCGCAGACAATGATGTTGATGGTACCGCTCCAAATTTGAAGTCTTAAATCACTTCCAAAAACAGTTTGAGCTGGTGTCATGGTCGTGGTGTCATGAACTGCTGATCTGTATGCCATCAAAAATAAAGGAATGTGTTGATCCCAGTTACGTTGGTTCTTACTGACCACTTTTGCTAGAAATTCCTCCAATGTAGCATTGAATCTCTAAACCATCCCATCTGACTGTGGGTGTGAAGCTGTCGTCCTGGTTTTGTTAATCCCCAGCGTTTGGAAAATTTCCTGGAATACGGCTGACTCGAAGTTCCAACCCTGATTGGTGTGGATCTCCATAGGAACTCCATATCGGCTAATCCAATTATTTATAACAGCTTCAGCGATTGTGGTTGCTTCCTGGTTGGGAATCGCACACACTTCCGGCCAACTTACTAAAGTAGTCCATGATCACAAGCACATATTTATTCTGATTATCAGTTGTTGGGAATGGTCCCGCTACATCTATTGCGATCCTTTCAAATGGAGCACCTACATTGTATTGCTTCATTTTCCCATGACTTCTTCGTGCGGGTCCTTTTACCGCCGCACATTTGTCGCATTTTTGACACCATTCCACAATTGATTGCTGAGTCCCTGACCAGTAAAAATATTGTCGTATTTTTGCAAGAGTTTTATTGATCCCAAGATGACCTCCACTCGTCCCCTCGTGATACTCCTTCAATACTGTTGGTATTTTTCCTTTTGGTATCACTATAAGGGATTGCTTTATCTTGCCATCTGAGCTTTCTCATACCCTCTTTAAACATCCATTCTCTAGTTGGAGACTGTCCCATTGCGCCCAGTACGCCTTCAAAGTTGGAGTTTTATGAGCAATATCTCCCCATACTGGTTTGCAACCCTTTTCCTTGAACTCGATGATCGGTGCAAGATCCGGATCTTCTAATTGATCTCTCCTTATGGCTTCAGCAGTCCATTCATCGTCAGGTAGCACTTGTAGTAATCGGACATCGATGATGTTCTCCTTATTTTCTTGACGACTGCAATGCTTGCATTCAACTTGACAGGGTCGTCTCGATAATGCATCAGCGTTCCCATGTGCAGTACCCTTTCGATGTTCAATATCCAAATCATACGCCTGCAACCGTTCGATCCAACGTGCTACTTGTCCCGCTGGATTTTTGAACTGGAGTAGCCATCTTAACGCACCATGGTCAGTTCTGAGATGAAATTTCTGACCATACAAGTATTTATGGAAATGTTTGACGCATTCCACAATAGCCAATAATTCCTTTCGAGTTACGCAATAATTGCGCCCCGGCTTGGATAGCATTTTGGAGAAATAAGCTATCACCTTTTCCTGACCATCTATTTTCTGCGATAATACTCCTCCTATACCTTCATTACTGGCATCAGTATCCAAAATAAACTGAACATTTGGTATAGGATAGAACAGAATTGGAGCCGTACATAATCTCCTTCGGAGCTCTACAAATACTTGTTCCTGAGGTGTATTCCATTCAAATGCTTTATCTTTTCTGGTTAACTCATGCAGGCTTTTGGCAACGTTGGCGAATCCTGGCACAAACCGTCTGTATTATGCGCACAATCCAAGGAAGCTTCGTAGTTCATGTAGGTTCTTTGGTCTTGGCCAGTCCATAACTGCTGCAATCTTGTCAGAATCGCTATGAATTCCCTTTGCCGTAACCTTGTGTCCCAAGTACTTTACTTCCTCCTTGAAAAGTGAAAACTTTTTGGGACTTAACTTTAAACCGGCTGCTTGCAACCTTTCCAGTGCCTCCGCCAAGTTTCTCAAGTGATCATCAAAGTCTTTGCCCATGACGATGATGTCATCCAAATATACAAGGCATGTTTTCCAGTGCAAGCCTTTTAGTACTCGTTCCATTAATCTCTCGAAAGTTGCGGGTGCGTTGCATAACCCAAATGGCATGACATTAAATTGCCATAGTCCATTACCTACACTGAACGCCGTTTTCTCCCGATCTTCCTGAGCAACTTCCACCTGCCAGTAACCACTCTGCAGATCCAGTGTTGAAAACAATCTTGAACCCGATAATGTATCTAGTGTATCATCAATCCTAGGCAATGGGTAGCTATCCTTCTTAGTAACTATGTTTAGTTTCCTGTAGTCAACACAAAATCTCAAGCTCCCATCTTTCTTGCCAACTAACACTACAGGTGAGCTCCAGGGACTGTCTGAAACCTCAATTACACCAGCTTCTTTCATGTATCTTACCATTGTATCAGCTTCTTCTCTTTTAGCTAATGGTAATCTCATAGGTGCCTGGCGTATCGGCTTTTCTGCTCCGGTGTCAATACGATGTTTTACCATATTGGTTCTGCCATTCCCTTCAGGTGTACTACAGAATACAGACTTGTGCCGCTCCAACAATTGACGTGCTGCTTTCTTCTGTTCTTCTGAAAGCCCTTCTGTCCATTTCTGCACAAGTTGCTCCATTTCTGCCTTTCGTTGTTTTGTGTTGACCGAGCAATTAATGTTTTTCTGCTCGCACTTTATTATTTTAGCTACCTCTTCACATTGTCGTATGATTGATCCTTTCTTCATTGTTTTCTGCGTATCTGACAGATTTAAAACTCTTACTGGTATTTTGTAATCAGCATCCGATCTAACTAAGGTTTTCCCTATAACGACTTCTTTACAATTTTGATGTTCTTCTTTGTTGGCTTCCACAACCCACAACCTGGGTGACCCAGAACCTTCTTCCAATTTTCCACAAATGATTGTTTCTAATTGGGGTGGCAGCTTTTCCCTGTGATCTAATATCATTCGACGAACACAATTTGAATCTTCACCATTAAACTGGAGTGGCAACTCAACATTTCCGTACGTGAGTACACCTTTTCCAGCATCAATAACGAATCCATTTGGCCTCCTGAAGTCCATGCCCAGGATGACTTCATCCACAATGTCAGCTACAACCACTTCATGTTGAAAGTGAGTATTCCCGATTTCAAAGTTGACCACTTTCTTTCCTTTAATACTTGCACTTTCGCCAGTAGCTGTTTGCATTCGGTATCTCCCTGCTGGTTTTAGTTTCCCTTTCACAACATCAGTGCAGACAATTGTATTTGTTGCTCCAGTATCTAACGTGATGACAAAACTCCTTCCATCAATATTAGCCCTAACAGTAAGGCTGTCACCTCCTCTAGTCAATCTCGAAACTTGGATGAAGGTTATGGGGCAATCGGTTGTGGGAGCCAGCTTACGCCCCTTTAGGCTGACTCGTTGTAGTTTAACTGCTACGATCCTATTCCATCGTCCTCTCTAGCCTGCACTCGTTCTTCTGCTGGACGACGCTGCATAGGCGAAGCTGATCTTGCTCGTTTTCTTCTAATATCTCGACATTCTCTCGAAATATGGCCCAACTTGCCACATAACCAGCATCGAATCCTATCACTTCTGACACTCTCTCGTAGTCTTGGTTTATAACCGTTGTCATCAGCCAACTCTACCCGGCGTATTTTAATGGATGGTTATCGTATGGTTTTTTTGAGTATCACTGACTTTACTGTGAATCTGTATTTTCTATTGTTCTTAATCTTTTAAAAAGTTTTAAACTTCTTAAAAATGACCTAATGACTAACTATTTTAAGTTTTAGGATATTAATCTATTTAAAAAAGACGTGAATGTTTACACACGACGAGTTAGAGTCAGCGAAGACAACTGTTTATACATATATATAAATCTACCTATCTATAAATCTACCTAAAATGTTACATCGCGTTAAATTTTGTCCATATTGGTTTATGGAAAATAAGGAAAGATGTCAATTCAAATACACATATACAGGGTTACTAACTTCACTATGAATATATATTTGACTATTAGAGTGACCAACTTCACTGTGAATATGTATTTATGTTTTTTCTATTTTTCTATTTTTTATGAATCTTTCAAATGTTTATGAATCTAAAAATTAAAAATCGTCATGTGTAAGCAAGATGTGTGTAACATCAAGAATACCCAATAACATTAAGTACTACATCCATGGTTTTATGCAATGTTTGAAAATCTGTCAGATACTTGGAAATTATTTAAGAAAATTTTTTATATTAAATGTGAGTGATGATGCTGTTGTGTTCTGGCGGAGCCATAGACTTTAATGTGCAAATTGTGTTGTGGTTGAAAGCTGAGTCGTTTGATTCAAGTGTCAAATTTATAGTGTTGGGTCTGTTTATGATAATGAAGCAACTTTCGATGAAGAGTCCTTTGCGGTAGTTGGTTTGTTTTGACAGAATTTTAGGTTGTTGAAAATCAAACGTATTTCCTGTTTTCGGATATGTGCTTAAGTACAGCAGTTTTTCCCGTGATACTATCAAATGCGGTTTGTTTTTCTTTTTCTTGTTTCTTTGCAGACAGGTTATGTTGGTACATTCTGGTGGATAATTTTTTCCCCGTCTGACCCACGTAAATTGCAGAGCAATGGGGGTCTAAACATTCAAGTTGGTAGACCAACTCGCTTTTATCTAAGAGTTTAAGTGGGTCTTTGGTGTGGGTGAAAGTAGTAGTACCTAAAGAACCTGAGTAGTTGTTTACGCATTTAATATGTGGAAACTTTTGGTTGAAGAAGGAAGTGAAAAACTGGTATGTGAATTGAACAAGTGGAAAGGAGAAGAAACTCTTTGCAATGATGGTAGAAGTGTTTGGTGGGTCATGTCTTTTTTGATAATATCGTGATATTAATCTTTTAATTATATCTATGGGATAGTTGTGATTTGTAAGGAATTTTGTGATAAAATTTATATTTTTTCAAGATGAGGCACATTGCAATAGGTAGATTTTTATATTAAATCTACCTAAAATGTTACATCGCGTTAAATTTTGTCCATATTGGTTTATGGAAAATAAGGAAAGATGTCAATTCAAATAATTATGGACCATTAGGGTATCAAAATTACTCAACTTTGCAAGTACCCGGGTAGTCGAGTATTTAATTTCTTAACCCGGGGATTTGAAAAATCAGTTAAATAAATTTAGAAAAATTACTATGGTAGAGTGCAGCCGTATGGGGTTAATATATTTAAGTTTCCTTAATAAACTCTTACGAAGCCACTTTTAATAAATTGAAGCTTGTTCAATGCAAACATTAGTGTGGGCAATTAGTTTGATAAAATAATAACTGAATATTATCCAGGACAGAGGCTAGAGCATTCAATACCAATAGTTTATACACTAGCAACATAGACAATACTGGTATTGCGATTGTTAAAAATCGGTATTGAATGTCATTACTAGAATAACAAAACAAAAAGAAAATGCCATTTTATGTATTTTGAAAATGTATTTTAAAAAAGACGTTTTTGTTTCACGTAAAGAAACTATTAAAAAATTGCACCAATGGCCAATCATCAATAGCAATAATTCTCATTTCATAAGATATATTTTAATTGCTTGTCGGATATTTGGAAATTGGATATTTATGATGAAAATGCCAATAATCCAAAAATTGTGCACTTCCTTCATCTGTCTCTATGGATACTGTCTCTCATACTTTTCGGTTAATTAAGCTCGGACCATAGGAACAGAAACATACTAAAACTTGCACTTTTTTGGACAATTATTTTAAGACTGTGCAATCCCAAATGATATTAAATAATTGCAATGTAATTTATATTAAGTGTTCAACCAAATGAAATCCCACTTGCTCGAGTTTTCAATTGTGTTTTTTTCCGTTTCCTGGCCACCCGCTTAATAAATATGATTATGAGTAGATGACACTTTTACATACATTTTTCATTAAAAATTTACGAGTTTTTCTATTATTCAAAATAGCGTTTTATTTTTTCGACCTATTTGGTTTGGAGCTAACTGAGGAAAACAAACATAAAAAACCCCATTTTTCAAAACTATAAAAAAATATGTGGTTTAAAATTCCATAAAAAATATTTTTAAGGAATATTGAAGTAGAGCCCTTTCATATAATACCATTCTTGATTCGGTAAAAAAAGTGTACATCGCAATTCTGTAAATAAAACGCAAACGCTCTCTCTCCTGCTCTGAATTTCCCTCTACCTCTTTCTCTTCTGTTCTCGTAGTGTGCTTAATAAACCTATTTATTGAAATTAATCACACTGTTGAATCCACATTAACGTTAATGGTGTATTCTAGATTTTTTAAAATTTAGGACAAAATTCTTTTTATTTTTTTCAAATTTTAGTCCCAAACTGCGTAACATAAAAAAATATATTCAAAATAGTACAAAAAACTTTAATGTTTTTTGGAATTACTTCCTTTCCTTTTCTTACTCCTTGGCCTTCACTTTGTTCCTTGTCGACTCACCTTGATTACTCTGGATTCTCTTTACTTTTGACTTTCGTTGTATCTTTCTGTTAGAATTTGTCACCCTCTCCATATCCCTGAGCTATGTCTATTTTTAGTATTTGCAGGCTGAAATCGTTCCAGTTTGAAGTCCTGTAAGGCACTTAATTTTATTTGCTTACTTCCTTATGCACCCGAATTTGTTTTCTTTTGAACTTTTAGAGTTTTTTTAAACGGGTAAGGAATTTTTATATGGGTAAGGAAAACAAAAGCGAATTAAAAATTCTCTAAAGTTTCCATACAAATTTTTGTGTTTTTTATGTGCTTACAATACAAAATTTCTTTAGACTAATTACCAGCGCATTCTATTTACTGATAGATGCATTATCGAAAAACATGAATAAATTATGGAAACCTTCGAACAAAAAAAAACAAATTCCAATGCGGGCAGTGAATAATTCACAATGTATGTATTTTCATAGAAATGTTGAAACTTTTATAGATGAAGAAATAGTGCTTTGTGTATCTAGTTGCACAAAGTTGATTTTTACGCCCGCGTCGTAATTTACGTCGTAAAAAACGAGGCAAAGCCGAGTTGGACAAAGTACGACAAGTGCGGAAAAAAACAATTTGTGCAATGAGTTGCACACAACGTTTTTTGCAATTCCGAAAACACAATTAAACAAAATTATTCTGCAACCAAATTTTTTACAATAAACATTCATATTAAAATATAAGTAAACATTTCTATTTTCAACTTAGCATTGAGACAATTTTCTATGAAACAGTGCGGAAAAATAAAACAATGCGGAAAAATAAAACAGTGCGGAAAAAAACCCCCTTTTTGGTATTGTTGACAATATCGAAATACGTTGAGTTGTGATTCGGAATTGCAAAAAAATAATTTAAAAATTGAATATTTTATTATCAAGGTTTTTGGACTTCAACTTTTAGAAACATGTACAGACTTGTTCAACAAACTTGTCTCTTAAATTTGAGGCTGATTTCATTATAATGAAATCAGCCTCAAATTTAAGAGACAAGTTTGTTGAACAAGTCTGTACATGTTTCTAAAAGTTGAAGTCCAAAAACCTTGATAATAAAATATTCAATTTTTAAATTCCTATAGGAAGTAACTGAAAAATTGATCAACAAAATAGAAGCCAACACAACTGCCAAAACACAAATTATGTAAAAAATCCCCGATACAACACATAACATTCTCACTGGCATTTTAATGTGTTATAATACATGGGTTCTATTTCATAAAAGTAGCTGCTCAAACCAGTTTTTTTAGCAGATCACCAGTTTGAGTAAGATTAGCTTGAAATCAAGCTTTCATAGGAAACATGGACGAAGTCCAATGGGATTTTTGCCACGATTGACGATGTATACTAAAGATAAAATTTTAACTAAAACGTTGTAAACCAGAAACTAAACTCTCGAAACAACGGGCTAATACAGATACGAATGCAAATATCATAAACGAAAAAAACAAAAAAAGAATAATAAAAATAATAGTAAAAAAACATGAGAAACAAAATAACATAATAAAACAAAAACCTACGGATCAAAAATAAATTTCATAGGATATGTAAGCTTAAGGTACCAGTGGTCCAAATTTAGGATCAATAGGTAAAGTAATATTACAAGTCACTAGAACTGAATGTACTAATTGAATGTAACAAAATCATATCTTAATTCCAGATCTGGAGCGAACGGGCATCCTTCTAATCAGTGTCAATGGTTCACCATTTAACCAACGACCAGCGACGGGAAAAAATTTGTTTTTGGACGATCGACTAAGCATCACAATTCTGTTGTATCAATTTTACTTTTATTTCCTGTCCTACTTTTTTTACTTTACGAACACGTTTTACCATTATTCATACTTCAGCCAAGTTGACATTGATGAAGAACATTGAGGATCTACGAATATGGCAGACAAGCCCCAACTAGTAAAGAATGGCCACTAACCTCGAACACACAGATTAATTGGTACTGTAAAGTGCTGATCATAAAACCCAGGTATGCAAAGATAAAAGTTGATCGTATTTTAAAAAATCAGGTATTACACTTTGCTTAGTGCATTTTGACTACCTTACAATGTAATAACCAACAAAATAATGCAAATAATAACAGAAGAAATCTAAACAGACAAATGATGAACATAGCATATGTTTTAACAACGTGGCATTATTTACCAAAACTTCGTCGGAACTAGAAATTTTAGAACTTTTTTTAAAAATTTGCAGAAAAACAACTAAAATGGGGTTGCCAATATTCCATGATGATATGATTCACTATTTTCCTTTTTCATTAAAGCTTAGAAATAGAGTATCCAAGCTTTCGAACAATCAATAGCATGCCATCATCAAGAAATATTCCTTAGCTAAAGTTGATGAGCTGAATAGAGAGACAGTTACTGAGAAATCAGCCGTTAACTACAAAGAGAGCCAGTGCCTCTGAGATATCATCTTGGTGAAATTTTTCGCTTGACAACTTACTATACTTCACAGTAATCAAATCGTATAAATGCCAAAAAATACCGTCAAAACCGATTAATTTCAAGGTAGGAATTAAAAACTATTTGAGTGATTTTTCAATTTAAATCAAAATTACTTCTTTTCAAATCAACAATTTATTCTCCAATATTAATTTTACTCGTGCAACAAAAACTAACCACAAAAATGAAAATTTAAAAAAAAATGAACTGAACTGAAAAGAAACCAGTTTTAAAATAAAAAAAAAACAATATATGTACAATTAAATTGAAAATTCAATAGAAAACTTATTTTCCGATTTTCATAGTATCTTCATATATACATAAAAATATAGTTTCAAAACGTTCACTGGAAAATTCCTCAAATTGTATATTTCAATCTTTGCGTTTATTTTTGTTCATTCTAATTGAAAATTAGAAAAATCATTGAATTGAATTTTTCAGATTTTCTTTTTCTCCTTTTTTTGTGGAAGTTTAAATTTGTATTACATCTTCTGAAAGTTTTTATGGGTATTCTGAGAAGGAGATTGTTCTTTTTTGCTAGAAATAAATGAAATGAGTTCAAACAACTAACATTGATGAAAATGTAATTTTTGTCTGATTGTTTTGAAAACTGTATTGTTATTGGTCTAGTTCAAAGTGTCTTGTTTAAGTATTTAGCCTAGATACCTAATGCTAATACATTTTTGTTAACTATTGCAATATTGAAGCCACAAAAAACTCTTGATTCTATAAGCAAATTATTTCATTTATATGCAACTTAGACAAAGAAGTGCCTCTGCATTCTGTTACCAAGAGAGGAAACGTGAAAAAGAATACAATTGAATCCTAATCCATTAAATCTCACCTACGCACTGCCGATGCCTAAATTTCAATTAAATCAAACAATGAGATCAGAGATAGCATGACAGTGATGTAAAGAATCAGTATTTTATGTCAAAATTCTAATATGGTCTTGATACAAACATCCGCCGCTGTGTTCAAAACTTTACAACAATCCTTGATGCAATTTTATTAAAATATTTGTTTATTTAAATTAGAATATTAAGATCTTAGTTTATCGAAAATGCCTGATTGCATTTTCATTCACGTAATTCACCTATTTTCCATTGAGGGATATGATTTGATTAAAGTTTTGATTGGTTAACATAAATTGAAGTAATGTAGTAAGCTGGTTAAAGCTAGATGTGGTTCGACATCCTTAAAGCTAATAGATAAAGAGCTTGTCAAAGTTTTGTATAATCATAGTTATAGAATACCTGAGAATCTAACATTTTGGCGACTTTGGCAGGGGCAAAGCATTCAATAAAACAAAGGACGTGGTTTAGTTGACCAGCAAGGACCTGCGATTGCAGGAAATTACTTCGATCTGAAAGACCCAAGTATTACATTCATGAGCCAAAAGTGAAATTCCTATCCCCAATTTTGAGACATTTATCGACGTTTTAGGACCTACTGATTCTAAAAAAGCAAAAAAAATGTATATCTGTATGCCTGCTGGCCGTCCGTCAGGCCGTCATTACCCCTACGAAATCTTGAAAACCCTCCAGCGGTTTTTCAAAATTTCAAAAATTTTTTTTTTCTAAAAATAGAAATACTCAAGGGACAGGTCCGAAAGGACGCTGTGTTCGATAATTGTACCGGAAGTGTGTCAAAAAATCATTATGTGTGTCAAAAATAGCAAAATTTCATATTTACTTCGGTCTGAAAGACTTAAGTATTACATTCATGAGCGTGATTAAAAATTTTTGGCTTAAAAAACGTTCATTTTAAGTGACTTCGAGTAAGAACATTGAATTTGAAGAAATATTGATGGTAGGGATTGGTATGTGAGATCAAAAACTAGATTATTGCAATGTAAGTTTGTCAAAAAAATGTTTTCAAGTGTGTCAAAAGAAAAATTTTTATTTACTTTTTTACCCAATTTTTTGAGAAAAAAAAAATTAATAATTTGTATGACAAGAAATTTTATTATTACTATTTATTCATCTATTTTTACTATATGGTACTATAGAGAATTATGGGCTTATAAATTTGTCAAAAAAGTAATGTCAAGTGTGTCAAAAAATGATTTCATTTATTTTTTTAGCCAATTTTTTTGAAAAAAAATGTAGCTGTTTTTATGACGTAAATGTAATTGAAAATGAAATTGGAAATGGAAATTTTTGAATTTGTTATAGTTTTTGAAATACTTTTGGAATTTTGAAAAAAGTTTATATTTTTGATTTTGTAATAGACTGTGCCATCTAACGCTGTTAGGGGCAATCGCTTTCAGTTCACCCCATGTCTCCCCAATTTGTTTTGCTTTAGTTAGCACCGTTTTCTTCCATGTCATGGGTGGTCTTCCAATTCTCCTTTTACCTTGTGGATTCCACTCTAACGACATCCTTGTTTTATCTTCAGCTGATTTTCTCAGTGTATGTCCTATCCATCTCCATTTCCTTTGTTTTATCTCGGTCTCGATCTCTAACTGCTCTGTCTGCCGTAGAAGTTCCTGGTTACTTATGGTGTTCGGCCAGAAGCATTTGATCAGTCTTCTCAGACATTTGTTCACAAACATCTTTAGTTGTTTTGTGATCTTTCTTGTATGTTTCCACGTTTCACACCCATACAGCAGTACTGACTTGACACATGCATTGAACATTCGTAGCTTTGTCTTTCTTGACAGGACGGATGCATTCCAGATCTTGTGAAGCATATTGAACGTATTTCTAGCTTTGTTAATACGCTGACTGATGTCTTCTTCAGTCCCGCCTGTTTTTGCTACAGTACAACCAAGGTACACAAATTTGTCAACTTCATCCACTTGTGTATTGTTGATGGTAATTGGTGTTATCTTTTTAGTGTTCAGTCTCAAAGCCTTTGTTTTTCTGATATTAATGTTGAGACCGACTTCATGTGCAAGGGTTGATAGCTTCTGTATTTTCTGCTGCATGTCAGTATGTGTGTGTGTGAGTAGACAGATGTCATCTGCGTAGTCTAGATCATTGAGCCGTCTTGTTGTACTCCATTGGATTCCATATTTGGAATTGCACCATCGAGCTTTCTCATGATACTATCTAGTGCTATTAGGAATATTAGCGGGGATAGTACACAGCCTTGTCTCACTCCTTGGTGGTTGTAATATTTATCACTTTGCTGTCCTTTGTATTGTATTCTGTTTTCAGCATCCCGATACATTTCTTTGATTAGACCAAATATTTTTCTCGGGACGCCCATTTCACAAAGTGTCGTAAATATCGCGTTTCTGTTGATTGAGTCAAAGGCGCGCTTAAAATCCACGAAGAGGAGATACAGTGGTGAATTCCATTCATTTGATTGCTATATGATGATACGGATTGTGTTGATATGGTCGATACAGCTTCATCCTGGTCTAAAGCCGGCTTGTTCATTTCTTAGTTTCATGTTAATTGATGGAGATATTCTTTCGAGAATGATCATCGCTAATATTTTCATTATTGTGTTGAGCAGAGATATGCCTTTCCAATTTTTGCATTCTTTTAGATCACACAGTTGCAACTTGAGCTGACGACGCTCTTCAATTTTCTTCCATGTATCATCACTAATCCATGGTTACCGCGATTTGTTTTGGTATCTAAGCATATCTGTAGCAGTTTTGACGTAGGCTTCTTTAACTTGTTTCCATTTTTCATCAATGCTGGTGGTTTCGTTGCTTGGTAGATTGAGCTGGAGCGATTCTTTGAAGATGTTATTTGTATTTTTGTCGATCAATCTGTTGATGTTAAATTTAATTTCCTCTGACATGACTTGTTGTGTTTTACAGCGGCTGGTTTAATTTTGAATGTTGCAATTACCAGTTGATATGGTCGCTGTGAATGTCTGCTCCTCGCTTTGTTCTGATGTCTTGTAGTGAGGATAGAAACTTCTTATTCACCAGTACGTGATCAATTTGGTTCTTCCATTTGGTGATGTCCAAGTGTATTTGTATTATGCTCTTGTGTGGGAACTTCCTATGAATAGTCGATTTGTGACACAACAATCGATGAGCCTATCTCCATTGTTGTTACGTGTTTATTCTAATGCAATTTGCCCATGACTGATTCCATTCCGGTGGTTATCGGTTCCAATTTTGGCATTGAAATCACCTTGTATTATTTTGATGTCATTTCGGTGTGCACTAGCCAGTGTTGCTAGGAGCTGTTCGTAGAATTCATCTTTTGTCGCATCATCAGCTTCTACGGTAGGTGCATAGCACTGCATGATCGTTGTATTTCTTTTTTTCGATTGGAATTTTGCTGTAATTATTCTGCTACTGATTGGTTTCCATTCGAGAAGTGCTTTCTTTGCGTTAGGTGTTGTTAATATTGCTACGCCTTGTTCATGTGTGTTGGATTTACCAGAGAACATCATGTAATTTCCTGCAGTTGTTGTTAACTCTCCGTTGTTTTTTCATCTTACTTCACTGAGTCCTAGTATCTCGATGTTATATTCTTCCATTACTTTCTCAACTTGTCCTAACCTTGATGTTTCTATCAGAGTTCTGACATTCCAGTTTCCTACTCGTGTCCGGGTACGGTAGACAAGGGTCGATATTTGATTGTTCCGATTTTGGTTGGTTTTGTTTTTCTTTCTAGTGTACGTTTCTTTAATCATTTGAATTTCTGATCCCCTTTTGGATTAACGGTTGATTGGACCATCGAATCCTAACCAGTTTCCAGGGCTGCTGGATAAGGTATACTGGCATACCGTGGGCGAAATATTCCTGCTTCAATGTGATTCAATCGTATTTCCATATTTTTTTTTATGAAGTTCCCAAACGGTCACCCGTTTAAGTTGCAGACCTTCTCAGTGTTGCTTAACTTCATTGTAAGTGATGTTGTCTTATTCACTGCTCCATCTCGCCCACATTTTACTATTAGGATATTTTTACCATTAGGATGCAGAAATAAAACCAGTCCAACCATTAAATATTCCTTTCGAATTTTTTTTTAGTTTAGAATTTTTTTATTTATGTTAGGAATTTATGTTTCATTTTAAAAGCAAAAAAAAATATATTGCATTTCATATCATTAAGAAAGTTACGGGAAGTTGTAAGAACGAATATAGAGAAAAGCAACCAGATAGTGATTTCCCAAACATCTAGAACATCTAGAAGAACCAACATCTAGAACTTCAAACCATACCTTTGAATTGAAAAAATTCCAATTACTTTTTACTTACTTGAGTTTAATTGACCTCAAAAATCCCAAATAATCTAGAACAAATGTTATGTTAAAATGGAGTGGAAGAGTGGAAGTTCTTAGCACAATTACATAAAGTGCAACCTGCTGTAATTTTTCTAACTCAATGGCAGAAGTAAATAATTTAAAGAATATTGTAAATATAGAGAATATAAATCTTTGATGTGGTTATGGAAAATTGTTTACCTCCATTGGAAAATTAGACTATTAAAGAGATGAAGCTATAAAGGGATGTAGACAAAAAAGAAAAAGAAATCAAGATATAAAGAGATAAAAGACAAAGAGATAAAGAGATAGAGAGATAAAAAGATAAAAAGATAAAAAGATCAAGAGATTAACAGATAAAGATATAAAGGGATAAAGAGATAAAGTGATAAAGAGATAAAGAGATAAAGAGATAAAGAGATAAAGAGATAAAGAGATAAAGAGATAAAGAGATAAAGCAATAGAAAGATAAAGAGATAAAGAGATAAAGAGATAAAGAGATAAAGAGATAAAAAGGTAAGGAGATATAGAGATAAAGAGATAACGAGATAAAGAGATAAAGAGATAAAGAGATAGAGAGATAAAGAGATAAACAGAAAAAGGGATAAAGAGATAAAGAGATAAAGAGATAAGGAGATAAAGAGATAAAGAGAAAAATAGATAAAGATATAAAGAGATAAAGAGATGTAGAGATAAAGAGATAGAGAGATAAAGAGATAAAGAGATAAAGAGATAAAGAGATAAAGAGATAAAGAGATAAAGAGATAAAGAGATAAAGAGATAAAGAGATAAAGAGATAAAGAGATAAAGAGATAAAGAGATAAAGAGATAAAGAGATAAAGAGATAAAGAGATAAAGAGATAAAGAGATAAAGAGATAAAGAGATAAAGAGATAGAGAGATAAAGAGATAAAGAGATAAAGAGATAAAGAGATAAAGAGATGAAGAGATAAAGAGATAAAGAGATAAAGAGATAAAGAGATACGGAGATAAAGAGATAAAGAGATAAAGAGATAAAGGGATAAAGAGATAAAAAGATAAAGAGATAAAGAGATAAAGAGATAAAGAGATAAAGAGATAAAGAGATAAAGAGATAAAGAGATAAAGAGATAAAGAGACAAAGAGATAAAGAGATAAAGAGATAAAGAGATAAAGGGATAAAGAGATAAAGAGATAAAGAGATAAAGAGATAAAGAGATGAAGATATAAAGAGATAAAGAGATAAAGAGATAAAGAGATAAAGAGATAAAGAGATAAAGAGATAAAGAGATAAAGAGATAAAGAGATAAAGAGATAAAGAGATAATGAGATAAAGAGATAAAGAGACAAAGAGATAAAGAGATATAGAGATAAAGAGATAAAGAGATAAAGAGATAAAGAGATAAAGAGATAAAGAGATAAAGAGATATAGAGATATAGAGATAAAGAGATAAAGAGATAAAGAGATAAAGAGATAAAGAGATTAAGAGATAAAGAGATAAAGAGATAAAGAGATAAAGAGATAAGAAGATAAAGAGATAAAGAGATAAAGAGATAAAGAGATAAAGAGTTAAAGAGATAAAGAGATAAAGAGATAAAGAGATAAAGAGATAAAGAGATAAAGAGATAAAGAGATAAAGAGATAAAGAGATAAAGAGATAAAGAGATGTAGAGATAAAGAGATAAAGAGATAAAGAGATAAAGAGATAAAGAGATAAAGAGATAAAGAGATAAAGAGATAAAGAGATAAAGAGATAAAGAGATAAAGAGATAAAGAGATAAAGAGATAAAGAGATAAAGAGATAAAGAGATAAAGAGATAAAGAGATAAAGAGATAAAGAGATAAAGAGATAAAGAGATAAAGAGATAAAGAGATAAAGAGATAAAGAGATAAAGAGATAAAGAGATAAAGAGATAAAGAGATAAAGAGATAAAGAGACAAAGAGATTAAAAGATAAAGAGATAAAGAGACAAAGGGATAAAGAGATAAAGAGATAAAGAGATAAAGAGATAAAGAGATAAAGAGCTAAAGAGATAAAGAGATAAAGAGATAAAGAGATAAAGAGATAAAGAGATAAAGAGATAAAGAGATAAGAGATAAAGACATAAAGAGATAAAGAGATAAGGAGATAAAGAGATATAGAGATAAAGAGATAAAGAGATAAAGAGATAAAGAGATAAAGAGATAAAGAAATAAAAAGATAAAGAGATAAAGAGATAAAGAGATAAAGAGATAAAGAGATAAAGAGATAAAGAGATGAAGAGATAAAGAGATAAAGAGGTAAAGAGATAAAGAGATAAAGAGATAAAGAGATAAAGAGATAAAGAGATAAAGAGATAAAGAGATAAAGAGATAAAGAGATAAAGAGATAAAGAGATAAAGAGATAAAGAGATAAAGAGATAAAGAGATAAAGAGATAAAGAGATAAAGAGATAAAGAGATAAAGAGATAAAGAGATAAAGAGATAAAGAGATAAAGAGATAAAGAGATAAAGAGATAAAGAGATAAAGAGATAAAGAGATAAAGAGATAAAGAGATAAGGAGATAAAGAGATAAAGAGATAAAGAGATAAAGAGATAAAGAGATAAAGAGATAAAGAGATAAAGAGATAAAGAGATAAAGAGATAAAGAGATAAAGAGATAAAGAGATAAAGAGATAAAGAGATAAAGAGATAAAGAGATAAAGAGATAAAGAGATAAAGAGATAAAGAGATAAAGAGATAAAGAGATAAAGCGATAAAGAGATAAAGAAATGAAGAGATAAAGAGATAAAGAGGTAAAGAGATAAAGAGATCAAGAGATAAAGAGATAAAGAGATAAAGAGATAAAGAGATAAAGAGATAAAGAGATAAAGAGATAAAGAGATAAAGAGATAAAGAGATAAAGAGATAAAGAGATAAAGAGATAAAGAGATAAAGAGATAAAGAGATAAAGAGATAAAGAGATAAAGAGATAAAGAGATAAAGAGATAAAGAGATAAAGAGATAAAGAGATAAAGAGATAAAGAGATAAAGAGATAAAGAGATAAAGAGATAAAGAGATAAAGAGATAAAGAGATAAAGAGATAAAGAGATAAAGAGATAAAGAGATAAAGAGATAAAGAGATAAAGAGATAAAGAGATAAAGAGATAAAGAGATAAAGAGATAAAGAGATAAAGAGATAAAGAGATAAAGAGATAAAGAGATAAAGAGATAAAGAGATAAAGAGATAAAGAGATAAAGAGATAAAGAGATAAAGAGATAAAGAGATAAAGAGATAAAGAGATAAAGAGATAAAGAGATAAAGAGATAAAGAGATAAAGAGATAAAGAGATAAAGAGATAAAGAGATAAAGAGATAAAGAGATAAAGAGATAAAGAGATAAAGAGATAAAGAGATAAGGAGATAAAGAGATAAAGAGATAAAGAGATAAAGAGATAAAGAGATAAAGAGATAAAGAGATAAAGAGATAAAGAGATAAAGAGATAAAGAGATAAAGAGATAAAGAGATAAAGAGATAAAGAGATAAAGAGATAAAGAGATAAAGAGATAAAGAGATAAAGAGATAAAGAGATAAAGAGATAAAGAGATAAAGAGATAAAGAGATAAAGAGATAAAGAGATAAAGAGATAAAGAGATAAAGAGATAAAGAGATAAAGAGATAAAGAGATAAAGAGATAAAGAGATAAAGAGATAAAGAGATAAAGAGATAAAGAGATAAAGAGATAAAGAGATAAAGAGATAAAGAGATAAAGAGATAAAGAGATAAAGAGATAAAGAGATAAAGAGATAAAGAGATAAAGAGATAAAGAGATAAAGAGATAAAGAGATGTAGAGATAAAGAGATAAAGAGATAAAGAGATAAAGAGATAAAGAGATAAAGAGATAAAGAGATAAAGAGATAAAGAGATAAAGAGATAAAGAGATAAAGAGATAAAGAGATAAAGAGATAAAGAGATAAAGAGAAAAAGGGATAAAGAGATAAAGAGATAAAGAGATAAGGAGATAAAGAGATAAAGAGAAAAATAGATAAAGATATAAAGAGATAAAGAGATGTAGAGATAAAGAGATAAAGAGATAAAGAGATAAAGAGATAAAGAGATAAAGAGATAAAGAGATAAAGAGATAAAGAGATAAAGAGGTAAAGAGATAAAGAGATAAAGAGATAAAGAGATAAAGAGATAAAGAGATAAAGAGATAAAGAGATAAAGAGATAAAGAGATAAAGAGATAAAGAGATAAAGAGATAAAGAGATAAAGAGATAAAGAGATAAAGAGATAAAGAGATAAAGAGATAAAGATATAAAGAGATAAAGAGCTAAAGAGATAAAGAGATGAAGAGATAAAGAGATAAAGAGATAAAGAGATAAAGAGATAAAGAGATAAAGAGATAAAGAGATAAAGAGATAAAGAGATAAAGAGATAAAGAGATAAAGAGATAAAGAGATAAAGAGATAAAGAGATAAAGAGATAAAGAGATAAAGAGATAAAGAGATAAAGAGATAAAGAGATAAAGAGATGAAGAGATGAAGAGATAAAGAGATAAAGAGATAAAGAGATAAAGAGATAAAGAGATAAAGAGATAAAGAGATAAAGAGATAAAGAGATAAAGAGATAAAGAGATAAAGAGATAAAGAGATAAAGAGATAAAGAGATAAAGAGATAAAGAGATAAAGAGATAAAGAGATAAAGAGATAAAGAGATAAAGAGATAAAGAGATAAAGAGATAAAGAGATAAAGAGATAAAGAGATAAAGAGATAAAGAGATAAAGAGATAAAGAGATAAAGAGATAAAGAGATAAAGAGATAAAGAGATAAAGAGATAAAGAGATAAAGAGATAAAGAGATAAAGAGATAAAGAGATAAAGAGATAAAGAGATAAAGAGATAAAGAGATAAAGAGATAAAGAGATAAAGAGATAAAGAGATAAAGAGATAAAGAGATAAAGAGATAAAGAGATAAAGAGATAAAGAGATAAAGAGATAAAGAGATAAAGAGATAAAGAGATAAAGAGATAAAGAGATAAAGAGATAAAGAGATAAAGAGATAAAGAGATAAAGAGATAAAGAGATAAAGAGATAAAGAGATAAAGAGATAAAGAGATAAAGAGATAAAGAGATAAAGGGATAAAGGGATAAAGAGATAAAGAGATAAAGAGATAAAGAGATAAAGAGATAAAGAGATAAAGAGATAAAGAGATAAAGAGATAAAGAGATAAAGAGATAAAGAGATAAAGAGATAAAGAGATAAAGAGATAAAGAGATAAAGAGATAAAGAGATAAAGAGATAAAGAGATAAAGAGATAAAGAGATAAAGAGATAAAAAGATAAAGAGATAAAGAGATAAAGAGATAAAGAGATAAAGAAAGAGATAAAGAGATAAAGAGATAAAGACATAAAGAGATAAAGAGATAAAGAGATAAAGAGATAAAGAGATAAAGAGATAAAGAGATAAAGAGATAAAGAGATAAAGAGATAAAGAGATAAAGAGATAAAGAGATAAAGAGATAAAGAGATAAAGAGATAAAGAGATAAAGAGATAAAGAGATAAAGAGATAAAAAGATAAAAAGACAAAAAGATAAAGAGATAAAGAGATAGAGATTTATTTGCAGCCTCTACTTACATAGTTCATACAATCACTTCTACCATAGTGCAAATAAGCACTACATCATCCCCCTTAAGTCATGAAAGACTGAGGAAAAAGAAGAGAAATGGAAGAAAAGAAGAAAATACAATTGAAGGTAAAACAATAATTATAGAACTAAAAGAACCAAATCGACTTAAAGAGAATTATTAACCTTCATAATTTGTCTTGTTTAATTAAAGTTAATTTATAGCAACCGTTTTTATTGATTTATTTATTTACTATTTTACATAAATAATCATTGGAAAATGATTTAGTTACCTTTATATTATAACTTATGTTAGTAAATATAAACATTGAAAAATATATCAAAATGAAGAGAAGAGAAATTCATTTTGATAGATTTGTTATCCCAATTTTTTCCTCTCTCTGCATACACTTTTGTATTAACATTATCATCTCCACATTTACACCTACAGGCGTTACGCATATATAAATGGCCTGTAGACGACGCAAGCATTTTCAAACGAGACTTTTAAAACTAAATACGTTGTTTTTATTTAAATCATGACACTAACATTGATTTAATTGCGCACCATAATAAATTTTCTCATACATTTTATAGTCGAATAAGCCGGTTAAAAATAAATAAAGCAGAAGATGATTCAGCAGATAACCACGATATTTAACAAAACACATACAAATGTGTTCGCCCAAAACTATAAATTTATTTATCTTGTTTGAAAAGTTTATATTATAAAATTATTTTAATAACAACAACTTTTGAGCTGACCACCTTACCCCACTCTCATATGCATAGAAATGAAAATCATTTAAAATTTAATTTCTCAATTTTCAAAGCTGAATCCTGAATCGTTTTTATTTTTTTTTCGAAGCGTAAAATGACTGAGCAGATTTTCTATTGAAAGATAATAAATTTTAAAATGAACTTAAGAAGAAAATTGAGGAAAATTAATTAAAGTCAATCTGTATAATTTCTTTTATACTGTTAGTTTATGTGCATAAGAAAATCATTAATCATTTTGATTTTGATTGGATAAGTGATTCGTTTCGTTATTAAAAAATAAAAACGAAAAATTGTTTAATTAGAGGAAATGTACGGGAGAAAAACAAATTGCATTGTACTCGTTGTTGTTTAACAATAATTAAATGTTGAAACTTTTAAAATGATTGTTAATTTTCTTTGAATAAAAGATTTTTCAACTTTTAAAATTAATCAATTATTTAAAGGTTTAGCACACTAAATATGAAACATTTTATAATAATTAATATACATATATACGGATGTATGTTTATCTAATGTTTCGTATATTTTTACAATTTAAATGGAAATAGATAACGCACTGAATGATTTTGATTGCACGATATGTTGATTACACGACCAATTGGATTCGAAAGAAAAAAATATTTTTTCGAGTTAACGAGTCTGGTCAGAGGTGAGGTTATGTGTTTTAAAGTCAACAGACTCCATTGGTCGGCAGGTCTATGACGGCAGGTCTATCTACCGCTGTTAGTTGAGGACCAACTATTGTGTCCAAAATTTTTTCAGCTATCTGGTCAGTCTTTCGGAAGTCAATTTCAACTACTGCGATAGCGGTACGCACAGACTTTAAGAGTTTTTTTCCTATATAATTCTTAACATATTTCCAGAGACGACACTTTAGGATTCAGCATTTCAATCCTTGAGAAATTGGGAGGGCTTTTTATCACCCTGCCCTGGGTTGCAACTAAACTTGCTGGTGGCGATTTTGAGGTGGATGGTGTCTATGAGAGGTAGATGTTTGATGGAATTGCATTCTGGCAAATATAGCCTCCATCCGGACGTCAAACACCTTTCAAGCTGCTCGTTCGTTACCGTTAAGGTATCAGCAGCTTGATGTTGTTCCAGTTCCAGGTTCCAAATAAGGTTACGAAAATTTTTGCAGACTCTTTGAATAAATGCGTTATGAGAAGAAAATGATGTTTACAAAAAAAAAACAAAATATATACTTCCGGCTTAGAAAAAGAAAAATTACCTGTTCGTTGTTTCGTGGTCACCAGTTTTGTAGGAGTAGTATTGTCCAAGCGATGATACTTGTTAGAGCTGTCCGGCGATGTAACTTGATGATGGACATGAGGTCCAATCTAGTTTCAAAGATTTCTTGTTTCTGGTTGTATCAAAAGGATCTGGTTGCCTCAGAAGATTTTTTTATAACCATTGTTTTGTTCCTATTCTTCCTTCTAGTATTCCAATGATCGATGAAGGTTCTTCGCTGTTATTTAAAAGATCTGACACTCAAAACACTATATAATTACTTTATTTAACTTCACCGATTTTACATTATCGGGTATCGAAAATCCGAAATTCTACGTCCACGCCGTGCTACCTGGGTAACGCTAACAGAATAAGGTTGGTGCAGTTGAGAGGGGCAGAGTAAATACTGCTTATACTCAATGATTCTGCACCATGGCGAGTCATTGGCACCACAAAACCAATGCAACTCAAGCGTCTGTTCTCCATGTTAGGGGCGGCTTGGAGCGGGCGTCTGTCTTGGATCAAGCGGCTCGCTATATAAACGTGCATCAAGCGTCTGTTCTCCATTTTAGGGGTGGTTTGGAGCGGGCGTCTGTCTTGGATCAAGCGGCTCGCTATATAAACGTGTAAAAAGGTTGTTTCTGGTGACCGTAAGATGCAGAACGAACCCATTCACGAAAATTTGGGTTGGGCGATGAGCTAACACCCCATTTCTGTAAAAAACTATTTGTCATGAATTCTGTACACAGGCCTCGGAATATCTCGGATTCATTATTAGAACGACCTCGGAAACTGTACCCGGACTACGATTTAAAAATGGGAACCTGGAACGTGCTGAGCCTTAGAAGACCAGGAGATCTCCTAAAACTTACAAACCAAATCGATAGCTACACACTAGATATAGTGGCATTACAAGAACTAAGATGGCCAGGGAGTGGAATCCACGAAACAGCCAAGGGGTACACTCTCTACTATTGCGGTCATGAAAATGGAGGAGAATTTGGAGTTGGCTTTCTCATACATCGTCGTGTGAATCAACATGTTATCGACTTTTGCCCAATTAATATGCGGTTATGCACAATGAGAATCCGCACGCAAAAATTTATTGTAACGATCATCAATGTTCATGCACCCACTGAAGACAAAACAGATGACATTAAAGACCTGTTCTTCCTAGAACTCGAAGAAGTCATCAATAACATCCCGCGACACGATATAAAAATCGTGGTTAGTGACTTCAATGCTCAAATTGGTAGAAATGCAGACTTAAAACACATATCGGCCCTAACAGCTTGCATCATACTAGTAACAATAACGGCTTTCGCGCAGCTGAACTGGCTATGATGTATGATCTAGTAATATCTAGCACTTTCTTCCCTCATAAGAGAATTCACAAGGCAACGTGAAAATCAAATGACGGAAGAACGGAAAATCAAATCGATCACGTCATGATTTCTAAGAGACACTCTACAAGTGTAACTAACGTTCGATCATACAGAGGTGCTGACATGGACACCGATCATATGCTTGTCATCTTTAAGTACAAGTGCAAATTATCATCTAGATTTAATAGACAAGCGAAAAAGACCGTGCGCTGGAGTGTCGAAGCATTTAAACACCTGAAAACACTGAATAGATATCAGGAAATTGTAACGCAAAGCATAGAAGAGCATGACATCCCACCTGATATGCCATTAAACATGCAAGAAGAATGGCAAACGCTACAATCAACCATTATATCCGCAGCACAAACTACAATCGGAAAACGACCACCGAAATCACGTAACGAATGGTTTGATGACGAGTGCCGCGAAAGCATTGAGCACAAATAAAAACTGCGAGAAAAATGGTTAACAAGGAACACCAGAAGCACCCAAACTGATTATCTATGCGCCAGAAAAGCCTTAGCAAAACACCTACGGAAAAAGAAACGCAAACACATGAAGAGCTGCATCGAAAACATCAACCAACATGCGGTCAAAGGAAATTCGAAAGAGTGCTTTGCCAATGCGCGGAATCTGACAAAAGATTTCCACCCAAGATCTACAGCCATCAAAAATGGAAACAACGAAATTACAACAAGTGAACGTGATGTGCTGGCACAATGGCGATCCCACTTTCAAGACCTACTGAATAGGACGAATGAAGTTCATCCTATTAGAGCAATTGCTCCGTCAAGTGAGGAGATTTTTGTCCCTTACCCAACAATAGAAGAAGTGGAAGCTGCCTTCAAAAAATTGAAAAATGGCAAATCACCAGGTATCGAAGGAATCCCTGCAGAACTATTTAAAAAGTGAGGAGCAGCTCTGGTCTCACGTATATATGATCTGATTCTTGCAATCTGGGACCAAGAAGAACTACCTACTGAATGAAAAACAGCTCTCATTGTTCCGCTACACTGTAGCTTTGTTCCGCACTGTTGAACACTGCATATAAAATACTAGCTACTGTCGTACTTGCTCGACTCATCCCGTTCGCCGAATCTATCATCGGTGACTATCAGTGTGGTTTTCGTCCCAACCGTTCAACCACAGATCAATGTTTTACTTTAAGGATGATTCTGGAAAAATGTTGGGAGTATCAGCATTCACCAGCTCTACGTTGATTTTAAGCAAGCATATAATAGAATCATCCGCGACAACCTTTGGTCCGCACTCATATGCCTTGGTATCCCAGAGAAACTTGTTTCTCTGTGCAAACTCACAACATCGGGATCAAACTGTAGAATAGTAATCGAAGGGTCAGTTTCTGATCCTTTCGATATAACATCAGGTGTTCGACAAGGTGATGCACTCGCGCCCGTACTATTTAATTTGGCGCTTGAGTACGCGATAAGAAGAACCGAATCGAGACAAAAAACTACATATATAACAAATCTAGTCAAATTCTTGGCTATGCAGATGATATTGCGCTTCTCGGACGTAGACCAAGCGATATTAAGGAAA
>CAVNZG010000720.1:0-20241 GCA_963693315.1 Diogma glabrata
AAACAATAATAAACCCAAATTTTGAGAACCCTGGGATAACCTGCTTAAGAGATATTCTCAACCTTATATTCTTTAACATTGACTGAAGCAAGCAAGGGTATCGTTGAAATAAGAGTTTCTCTGAAATTAACTTTTTTCATATTTTATTACTGTAGACCAAAAAACAATAATAAACCCAAATTTTGAGAACCCTGGGATAACCTGCTTAAGAGATATTCTCAACCTTATATTCTTTAACATTGACTGAAGCAAGCAAGGGTATCGTTGAAATAAGAGTTTCTCTGAAATTAACTTTTTTCATATTTTATTACTGTAGACCAAAAAACAATAATAAACCCAAATTTTGAGAACCCTGGGATAACCTGCTTAAGAGATATTCTCAACCTTATATTCTTTAACATTGACTGAAGCAAGCAAGGGTATCGTTGAAATAAGAGTTTCTCTGAAATTAACTTTTTTCATATTTTATTACTGTAGACCAAAAAACAATAATAAACCCAAATTTTGAGAACCCTGGGATAACCTGCTTAAGAGATATTCTCAACCTTATATTCTTTAACATTGACTGAAGCAAGCAAGGGTATCGTTGAAATAAGAGTTTCTCTGAAATTAATTTTTTTCATATTTTATTACTGTAGACCAAAAAACAATAATAAACCCAAATTTTGAGAACCCTGGGATAACCTGCTTAAGAGATATTCTCAACCTTATATTCTTTAACATTGACTGAAGCAAGCAAGGGTATCGTTGAAATAAGAGTTTCTCTGAAATTAATTTTTTTCATATTTTATTACTGTAGACCAAAAAACAATAATAAACCCAAATTTTGAGAACCCTGGGATAACCTGCTTAAGAGATATTCTCAACCTTATATTCTTTAACATTGACTGAAGCAAGCAAGGGTATCGTTGAAATAAGAGTTTCTCTGAAATTAATTTTTTTCATATTTTATTACTGTAGACCAAAAAACAATAATAAACCCAAATTTTGAGAACCCTGGGATAACCTGCTTAAGAGATATTCTCAACCTTATATTCTTTAACATTGACTGAAGCAAGCAAGGGTATCGTTGAAATAAGAGTTTCTCTGAAATTAATTTTTTTCATATTTTATTACTGTAGACCAAAAAACAATAATAAACCCAAATTTTGAGAACCCTGGGATAACCTGCTTAAGAGATATTCTCAACCTTATATTCTTTAACATTGACTGAAGCAAGCAAGGGTATCGTTGAAATAAGAGTTTCTCTGAAATTAATTTTTTTCATATTTTATTACTGTAGACCAAAAAACAATAATAAACCCAAATTTTGAGAACCCTGGGATAACCTGCTTAAGAGATATTCTCAACCTTATATTCTTTAACATTGACTGAAGCAAGCAGGGTATCGTTGAAATAAGAGTTTCTCTGAAATTAATTTTTTTCATATTTTATTACTGTAGACCAAAAAACAATAATAAACCCAAATTTTGAGAACCCTGGGATAACCTGCTTAAGAGATATTCTCAACCTTATATTCTTTAACATTGACTGAAGCAAGCAAGGGTATCGTTGAAATAAGAGTTTCTCTGAAATTAATTTTTTTCATATTTTATTACTGTAGACCAAAAAACAATAATAAACCCAAATTTTGAGAACCCTGGGATAACCTGCTTAAGAGATATTCTCAACCTTATATTCTTTAACATTGACTGAAGCAAGCAAGGGTATCGTTGAAATAAGAGTTTCTCTGAAATTAATTTTTTTCATATTTTATTACTGTAGACCAAAACACAATAATAAACCCAAATTTTGAGAACCCTGGGATAACCTGCTTAAGAGATATTCTCAACCTTATATTCTTTAACATTGACTGAAGCAAGCAAGGGTATCGTTGAAATAAGAGTTTCTCTGAAATTAATTTTTTTCATATTTTATTACTGTAGACCAAAAAACAATAATAAACCCAAATTTTGAGAACCCTGGGATAACCTGCTTAAGAGATATTCTCAACCTTATATTCTTTAACATTGACTGAAGCAAGCAAGGGTATCGTTGAAATAAGAGTTTCTCTGAAATTAACTTTTTTCATATTTTATTACTGTAGACCAAAAAACAATAATAAACCCAAATTTTGAGAACCCTGGGATAACCTGCTTAAGAGATATTCTCAACTTTATATTCTTTAACATTGACTGAAGCAAGCAAGGGTATCGTTGAAATAAGAGTTTCTCTGAAATTAACTTTTTTCATATTTTATTACTGTAGACCAAAAAACAATAATAAACCCAAATTTTGAGAACCCTGGGATAACCTGCTTAAGAGATATTCTCAACCTTATATTCTTTAACATTGACTGAAGCAAGCAAGGGTTGTAATGAAGCGCTTTCTCACTGGCGAACCAATGAGAAGGACATAGCAGGAAGCGTACCTAGCGAGATTGATTTTCAAGCCCCGAACTAGCTTCAGCCCATGGGAACGATAAAGTAACCCTGCTACTTCAGCACAAATACAGAAATGTACGCTATTTACGAGAATTTGCAGAAATGAGAAAAAAAAAATAATACAAGTGTGAAAAAGGAGACTCTGGCGACCCCATTGGCGAAAGACCCACGATCCACACGTCCAACCCCCCCACAATCACTCTCAGACGCTCACACACTCACACTTCACGCATACTATCGTTCGCCCACACATTCACAATTCACACATACCAACATTCACCCGGACATTCAATCACTGACTCGCCCTCTCACACACATTCCCACTTTTACGTTAGACAACAAAAAAAAATAAAGGTAATAAAACAAGTCCACTCACCCCATGATTAATCCTCCAGTCGTCCAAGTCCTTCGGCCTTAGCCCTCCATCAGTGATGATTCATCCAACAGGCATGGTATTACAAAAATAAATGTACGGATAATCCACTGGTGCGTGGTCAGCTCGGCAGCAATAGCAAACCAGTTGGTGTAAATATGGAGTTGAAAATATGACAGTATCAGCAAAAATTGTATATAACTAATCAGTTGCAATATCCCAAAATATTGTAAAAATGTTGCGTTGAAAATTACGATAATATCAGCAAAAATTGTATATAAATAATCAGTTGCAATATCCCAAAATATTGTAAAAATGTTGCGTTGAAAATTACGATAATATCAGCGAAAACTTTATATAATTAATCAGTTGCAATATTCCGAAATTTTGTAAAAATGCTGCGTTGAAAATACGATAATATCAGCAAAGATTTTATATAAATAATCAGTTGCAATATCCCAAAATATTGTAAAAATGTCGCGTTGAAAATACGATAGTATCAGCAAACAAAAAAACTGGTATATAAATAATCAGTTGTAATAGCCAAAATATTGTAAAAATGTTGTGTAGAAAATACAATATTATCAGCAAGAACGGTATATAAATAATGCGTTGCTATACGGTGGCAATAACCAAAAAAAACTCTATATCAATATGGCAGTAATAACAAAGACACTTCCAGGAAAGTTGCGTTGAAATAGGTATAAGATATGGCATTAGTAGCAAAAATTTGATTCAAATGTCGTGTTGAAGATACCCATAGATAAATTCAAATTTCCTTTAGGTTGATTCTTTCGCTCCCGCCCTCAATACTTTCAACTTTTCGTATTCCCTATCGACCAAGGCGATAATCAAAACAGTTATTATTCTCTTCTTTTTATTATTAAATCAAGCATTAATTTAACGATATTCTAAACAAGTAACATTTTACAATCTTGTACTGAACCAGAGCCGTTTTCGTCTGATTCCCCTTATTTTTTTAAATTATTTCTGAACAAACACTAAATTACAGGTTTATTAGTTGATTTTATGGAACTAGTAATATTTTACTTATACTATTAACCAAGCATGAATTTACGGTTGCTCACCAGACAACTTTCATATATATATTTACTATGAATCATAACAGAATTTACAGTTCTTTTCACTAAATGAATTACTATTTACATTTACTATGAATTATAACAGAATTTACAGTTCTTTTCACTAAATAAATTACTACATGCATTTACTATGAATCATAACAAAATTTACAGTTCTTTTCACTAAATGAATTACTATTTACATTTACTATGAATTATAACAGAATTTACAGTTCTTTTCACTAAATAAATTACTACATGCATTTACTATGAATCATAACAAAATTTACAGTTCTTTTCACTAAATAAATTAGTATTTACATTTACTAACAAGCATACAAGAATTTACAGGTTTTCACTAATATTATTTGTGTCAAATTTATTACGAAACATCTAGGTATGTTCAGTTTCGTTCACTGAGCAATTTTCAATTTGTTTGTTCTAATTTACTATGAGACAAGCAATTATACATGATTCTTTACCTTTTTAATCACGGCATTCTAAACAAACCGCTTTCCGCTAATTCTACCGCTATCTCAACCTCAGCAGATCCACTTGCACAATGGTTGTATTATTTAATATTAGAGGTAGCAAGTCTCCCTAATTACACTAAATCACACAATAAAATTTTATTTAAGCTATAACAACTAACACTGAACAAATTGAAATTAATGGCACATGAATCAGAAAAACGATATCCATGTCCCGCACGGATAATTAGAATTTTTAACTTGAACGTCAAAAATGCAACAACATAATGCGAATGTAATAGATTGCGCGAGTACTATGTGAATCGCTAATTGAACTGGGCGAGAGAATAAGTTACCGTGCTCATTATATAGTCAAATTTTTAATCTCGCAATAACTCGAATAAAGTATTTAGATGAGAGATAATTAATTTACATCAGATTTTCAAATTATTGGGAACTTATTATAGTTCACAAAACCGTTTGCTACTTGATAATATTGTACAAAAAATAAGGTTGGGATCCCCAATATTTCCGACACATTCATAACACGTATAATTGAATTCAAAATGAATCAAATACAGATTTGATCAATGTAGTGATGTTTAGACATTTAATAACTACATTCTGCAATATCAATACCGTGAAGTTCAGATCAATCACGGAAGGATTGTTTAAAGCAAAACACTCATACAAAGACAAATCAAATGTTTAACAAAGCAGAAATAGTGATTCGTTGTATGTTGACGATTGGAAACAAAATACACGTAGCTGTTGTGAGGTTTTGAGATTTTCGTTATTTCATTACGGTTTGTGTTTTGAAACAAAAAAAGTTCAAACTCAAGTAGTAAGGCGAGGACAATCGAATGGAAGTATAACGCGCGTCAATTTTAGTGCGTTGTAAGATTAAATTCTGATTAATTTTTAGTGATTATACGGATGATGGTTAAGGAAAATTATTAATTAATTCAAATTAACCAATATTGTGTTATATTAATGAATAAATAATTCAAGGTAATTAGTGTAATTTTCTTTCTCCCATACGTTTGTCCGGCTATTGCAGATTTAGTAGATTTTGAGAAATATAAGGAAACTATGGGTTAAGGAAACTACATGAAATATGACTATTGATAACGAAGGGATGAGAATCTATTACAAGTGGTACAGATTAATATAAGGAACAACAACTAAGGAAACTGCGACTATAATATACTATATTATCCCAGACTATCCATTACAGAACAAGTGCTTTTTGGACGAACACCTACGACCAAAAAGAAGTTGAAAAAAGGCATAGGCTGGTCGCCAATAGACCTTGTATATACATATTAGCTGGGTGAAGCACCTCGACGTACCACAGATTAGCAATCAATGCGATCAGTATTACAAACTCAGTCTTAGCAGAAACCAAGTAATAAAGTATCTATGATTATACAAAAAAAAACTTTTGGGAGGGGTATCGATAAAAACAGTATTCTACTCTATTGAAAACGATGGATAACTAACTTCTTCCAGACCCAATTTCGGGCAGATCTGGGGGATCCCGAGACTCTAGAGTCAAAGAAAATAAACCAAACCAATTTACTACCAAACTTGAGAATGAAGTAACAATTGACCTACTTTTTAATGATACATACACCAAGACTCCTGTTCTTATATTAATCAGGCTCGAACCCTTCACCTGAGAACTAGTCTCATGCTCTATTGACTAAGCTAGCCGGGCTATTACATAATTTAAATTTTAAAATTAGAAATTTAGAACCCAAACCGAATGATTCCGAAAAAAAAGAAAACTTCTGCAACCAGAAGCATGTCCTCAGGAATGAAAAACGGCAGCGAAATAGAACTGAGCAGAATCCGGGATGATTCCATTCAATATCAGACAAAAATAAATCTTCAAGAAAAATACAATTCATTACTTAAAAGCTGAATGTAAAGATGAAATACATGATCGTGAAAAGCCGTTAGCGAAAGTCCAAGAACGTCCTCGCAAATTATTAGAGGTTCAACCTATTGATGGTCAAGTAGCCGAGAAATGTCCAGAGGATAATATTTGCTTGAAATATTTGTATTTTCAATATAAATGAGAGATGGCGAATCAACAATAAACATATACCATTCAGACCTTAAGCTAGACTGTCCTTCGAATGGTAGACACCTCTTCGTTTGGGAAGCCAGGTCTTCCGGCTGATAAGCAGCGCTACCTACCAACTTTCAAACTTTGGCTTCGCAAATCTTTGTGAGAGCGCTACAGATAATTGTCTGCAGTTTATCTGCATCGCTCAAAATAATATTATGACAGAATACAATATTTTTGCTTTTGCTAAACCCCCATGAGATGAAGCTGGCGGACTGTGGGCCCTTGCAATACACTCGTCAGTGCATTCCTCGGGTAACCACAATCTCCAACCTCACCCCCTGGAGGAATCTCAATATCTAAACAAGCCAGTATTTTACCTGGCCTGAAATTAGGTTATCTGCGAATACAAGGGTCGACGATGTCGGAGCTTATTGTCTGCAATAGAACTATCAATTATTTTCTTAAATCCATTCATAGGTGATTCAATATACTTGCGACTGCCAAGATTTCTGGTTGTCAATTATTTGAGAATTTGGTGAATCAATTGATTCATTTCTACCATCATCAGCATCATAAATTTTATCATATTTTAACTTTTCCACATCGTAACAAAATCAACAGAACTTGGAAATTTTAAAACTGACATTTTTGTTTTTGAAATTTGAACCTATCCAAGCCGGTTTAAACAAATGTTATTGATACTCCAAGGCTTCAGGAACGTCCCGCTCGACCAATTCGATGTAAATAATTCAGTGATGGATTTGGAACATCAAGATTTATTATTAAATTTATATTTTCTGCATCAATTCTGCGTGACTGTGATTAGAATACGAAAGTTGAATTCTCTTATATTTTTCTAATAATCTAAGACGTTGCGTTTGCTCATGTGCGCCCTTTATCGTTAATCAATAATTTAAAATAGCGTTCGCCCGGGATTGAGAATTGGTGAACAAAGAACATTGCTTACACGAAATCAACCGGAATATGTTTTTCTATTTCTACAGTCTACAATTTCATTTCATTGAAATTATTTTCTGGCTGTGGAATTGCGTAACCAAAATTTAAATTTTAATTTAATTATTCAATCATCACCAAAAAAAATTTTCATTACCGTATTTGACCACTTTAAATATTTTTAGAGCAGAATTTAAAAAAAATTATATGGAAATTCAGCGTCTCAAACCTCAAACAGCTGCGCAATATTTTTTTCAATTCGACAATTATATTAAATCAGATGGATTATTATCTTGATATTATTTTATTACTATTTACAACTGTTTTCCAAGGTGCTGATATATGAACAGAACAAAAAAAATAAACGGTGAGATTTGAGAAAAAAGGTATACTACAAATATGGCAGAAGATGGCAATAATATAAACTGTTCCAGACCCAAAAGGTCAACAGGTCACTCGAACTACTAGGAAATGCTAAATGAGTGCAGATATATCCCTCCGGTGGGGGCGGAGAAATTAATAATTTCAACCGATAATAACAAAAAAAAAATTGATTTATATCAAACTTAAAATCTACCATGCATTAAGGAACACAAGAATAAAAAAAGTACTAATACGACTTAAATTTAAAACAAACAAAAATACTATAGCTGTGTTGTTGTCCTGGTGGTAGGTTGTAATATTGATAATTTGATGTATTCTCGGTAAATAGTATAAATTTTTTTTTTTTCTTTATAATTTGATGTCTTCTAGGTAAATAGTATAATTTTTTTTTTTTCTTTATAATTTGATGTCTTCTATGTAAATAGTATTTCCTATATGATTGGATATCTTGATTTCAATATTTCCCTTTTTTTTATATATTTAGGTGGATCCTACAATTTTGAGAGAAAGAAACAATTAATACCTAATATTATCAGCAAATTGAGTTATTTATTTATTTATATTTTTTTTCTTTTATATAAATATTTATTCATTTATTTTTATATAAACAATTATTTATTTAGTATAGCCTTTTTTTTTGTATGAATGTTTATTTATTTATTATAATTTTTATGTATGAATATTTATTTATTTATTTTTTTAATAAATATTTATTTAATTATTTATTTACTATATTTATTTATTTACTGACGATGGACGGACGGACCAATCAAGGGGGGAGTTCACCACACCTGGGGTTGAAGATGGTGATCGCCAGTCTTTCTTAATATTTTTTTGTTGTTTTAAGGTTTTTAATTTGGGACCAAAGAAAAATTTAAATAAACTACGTTAAGGGATGGGAACAAGGTAAGGGAAAGGGAACTAGATGGGATGGATAAGGATGGGATAAGGTATGGTGGGAAAGGAATAAGGTGGGGTATGTGTTGTCGGCATGTCACCCGGATGACAAGTGTCGCTGGGATGGTCAGAGGGTATACCCTCTGCACCATCATTCAATCAAACGACACCCCTCATCCGCGATCCAAACCGACGACACATACGGGGAGGTGCTATGATCCGAGCTAATCCAATTAGCTCACGACATGAAGGCTAGGCGAACTCTTCCCTCAGCAGTTGATATCAGACTGCCTTGGAAGATGTTCCCCAGTATCATTCGTGAGAACTGGACAATTCGGATCATAGGGTGCTAACGCTCCAGGGAGGGGACTCTAACGTTATGGAGCTGTTAGCCCAGCTGAGAATCTCACTGTCACAGCGAACCCAAAGCATGACCAGATGACCAGGATGGATGTGATAGGCGTATACGCCATTTCACAAATATCTAATCCTGGCACCCGGCCACCCCTGGCATTCCCCGTGCCAGTGAGAAACTCAGCCGTTACTAGGGTCCGTGGGTTTGTAAAGCCCATTGAGAATGATCCCGAAGAATCATTCTCACCCTTGCGTTACAAAAATACAAAAAAGGAATCATTGCTGGAGGCGTAGGGACGCAACTCCCCATCAAAGAAAAGTCTGAGGAATCTCAGACTTCCTTTGCTCCTGCGCGTTTGAAGCAGGGGATTGCTTCTACGCCGCCAGAGCCTCTAACTATTATATGGTGGATAATGAAAATTTAAAAGAGAAAAAAAAATTTTAACAAAAATTTTTTCCAAAGTTTTTTGTAATTTGAAGGGACTCCTCCAGAGTCCTACACCGCTGTAGGGACCCTTAGAGAAGCCCCACGTTGGGCGCCAATTTGTAATGAAGCGCTTTCTCACTGGCGAACCAATGAGAAGGACATAGCAGGAAGCGTACCTAGCGAGATTGATTTTCAAGCCCCGAACTAGCTTCAGCCCATGGGAACGATAAAGTAACCCTGCTACTTCAGCACAAATACAGAAATGTACGCTATTTACGAGAATTTGCAGAAATGAGAAAAAAAAATAATACAAGTGTGAAAAAGGAGACTCTGGCGACCCCATTGGCGAAAGACCCACGATCCACACGTCCAACCCCCCCACAATCACTCTCAGACGCTCACACACTCACACTTCACGCATACTATCGTTCGCCCACACATTCACAATTCACACATACCAACATTCACCCGGACATTCAATCACTGACTCGCCCTCTCACACACATTCCCACTTTTACGTTAGACAACAAAAAAAAATAAAGGTAATAAAACAAGTCCACTCACCCCATGATTAATCCTCCAGTCGTCCAAGTCCTTCGGCCTTAGCCCTCCATCAGTGATGATTCATCCAACAGGCATGGTATTACAAAAATAAATGTACGGATAATCCACTGGTGCGTGGTCAGCTCGGCAGCAATAGCAAACCAGTTGGTGTAAATATGGAGTTGAAAATATGACAGTATCAGCAAAAATTGTATATAACTAATCAGTTGCAATATCCCAAAATATTGTAAAAATGTTGCGTTGAAAATTACGATAATATCAGCAAAAATTGTATATAAATAATCAGTTGCAATATCCCAAAATATTGTAAAAATGTTGCGTTGAAAATTACGATAATATCAGCGAAAACTTTATATAATTAATCAGTTGCAATATTCCGAAATTTTGTAAAAATGCTGCGTTGAAAATACGATAATATCAGCAAAGATTTTATATAAATAATCAGTTGCAATATCCCAAAATATTGTAAAAATGTCGCGTTGAAAATACGATAGTATCAGCAAACAAAAAAACTGGTATATAAATAATCAGTTGTAATAGCCAAAATATTGTAAAAATGTTGTGTAGAAAATACGATATTATCAGCAAGAACGGTATATAAATAATGCGTTGCTATACGGTGGCAATAACCAAAAAAAACTCTATATCAATATGGCAGTAATAACAAAGACACTTCCAGGAAAGTTGCGTTGAAATAGGTATAAGATATGGCATTAGAAGCAAAAATTTGATTCAAATGTCGTGTTGAAGATACCCATAGATAAATTCAAATTTCCTTTAGGTTGATTCTTTCGCTCCCGCCCTCAATACTTTCAACTTTTCGTATTCCCTATCGACCAAGGCGATAATCAAAACAGTTATTATTCTCTTCTTTTTATTATTAAATCAAGCATTAATTTAACGATATTCTAAACAAGTAACATTTTACAATCTTGTACTGAACCAGAGCCGTTTTCGTCTGATTCCCCTTATTTTTTTAAATTATTTCTGAACAAACACTAAATTACAGGTTTATTAGTTGATTTTATGGAACTAGTAATATTTTACTTATACTATTAACCAAGCATGAATTTACGGTTGCTCACCAGACAACTTTCATATATATATTTACTATGAATCATAACAGAATTTACAGTTCTTTTCACTAAATGAATTACTATTTACATTTACTATGAATTATAACAGAATTTACAGTTCTTTTCACTAAATAAATTACTACATGCATTTACTATGAATCATAACAAAATTTACAGTTCTTTTCACTAAATGAATTACTATTTACATTTACTATGAATTATAACAGAATTTACAGTTCTTTTCACTAAATAAATTACTACATGCATTTACTATGAATCATAACAAAATTTACAGTTCTTTTCACTAAATAAATTAGTATTTACATTTACTAACAAGCATACAAGAATTTACAGGTTTTCACTAATATTATTTGTGTCAAATTTATTACGAAACATCTAGGTATGTTCAGTTTCGTTCACTGAGCAATTTTCAATTTGTTTGTTCTAATTTACTATGAGACAAGCAATTATACATGATTCTTTACCTTTTTAATCACGGCATTCTAAACAAACCGCTTTCCGCTAATTCTACCTCTATCTCAACCTCAGCAGATCCACTTGCACAATGGTTGTATTATTTAATATTAGAGGTAGCAAGTCTCCCTAATTACACTAAATCACACAATAAAATTTTATTTAAGCTATAACAACTAACACTGAACAAATTGAAATTAATGGCACATGAATCAGAAAAACGATATCCATGTCCCGCACGGATAATTAGAATTTTTAACTTGAACGTCAAAAATGCAACAACATAATGCGAATGTAATAGATTGCGCGAGTACTATGTGAATCGCTAATTGAACTGGGCGAGAGAATAAGTTACCGTGCTCATTATATAGTCAAATTTTTAATCTCGCAATAACTCGAATAAAGTATTTAGATGAGAGATAATTAATTTACATCAGATTTTCAAATTATTGGGAACTTATTATAGTTCACAAAACCGTTTGCTACTTGATAATATTGTACAAAAAATAAGGTTGGGATCCCCAATATTTCCGACACATTCATAACACGTATAATTGAATTCAAAATGAATCAAATACAGATTTGATCAATGTAGTGATGTTTAGACATTTAATAACTACATTCTGCAATATCAATACCGTGAAGTTCAGATCAATCACGGAAGGATTGTTTAAAGCAAAACACTCATACAAAGACAAATCAAATGTTTAACAAAGCAGAAATAGTGATTCGTTGTATGTTGACGATTGGAAACAAAATACACGTAGCTGTTGTGAGGTTTTGAGATTTTCGTTATTTCATTACGGTTTGTGTTTTGAAACAAAAAAAGTTCAAACTCAAGTAGTAAGGCGAGGACAATCGAATGGAAGTATAACGCGCGTCAATTTTAGTGCGTTGTAAGATTAAATTCTGATTAATTTTTAGTGATTATACGGATGATGGTTAAGGAAAATTATTAATTAATTCAAATTAACCAATATTGTGTTATATTAATGAATAAATAATTCAAGGTAATTAGTGTAATTTTCTTTCTCCCATACGTTTGTCCGGCTATTGCAGATTTAGTAGATTTTGAGAAATATAAGGAAACTATGGGTTAAGGAAACTACATGAAATATGACTATTGATAACGAAGGGATGAGAATCTATTACAAGTGGTACAGATTAATATAAGGAACAACAACTAAGGAAACTGCGACTATAATATACTATATTATCCCAGACTATCCATTACAGGGTATCGTTGAAATAAGAGTTTCTCTGAAATTAACTTTTTTCATATTTTATTACTGTAGACCAAAAAACAATAATAAACCCAAATTTTGAGAACCCTGGGATAACCTGCTTAAGAGATATTCTCAACCTTATATTCTTTAACATTGACTGAAGCAAGCAAGGGTATCGTTGAAATAAGAGTTTCTCTGAAATTAACTTTTTTCATATTTTATTACTGTAGACCAAAAAACAATAATAAACCCAAATTTTGAGAACCCTGGGATAACCTGCTTAAGAGATATTCTCAACCTTATATTCTTTAACATTGACTGAAGCAAGCAAGGGTATCGTTGAAATAAGAGTTTCTCTGAAATTAATTTTTTTCATATTTTATTACTGTAGACCAAAAAACAATAATAAACCCAAATTTTGAGAACCCTGGGATAACCTGCTTAAGAGATATTCTCAACCTTATATTCTTTAACATTGACTGAAGCAAGCAAGGGTATCGTTGAAATAAGAGTTTCTCTGAAATTAATTTTTTTCATATTTTATTACTGTAGACCAAAAAACAATAATAAACCCAAATTTTGAGAACCCTGGGATAACCTGCTTAAGAGATATTCTCAACCTTATATTCTTTAACATTGACTGAAGCAAGCAAGGGTATCGTTGAAATAAGAGTTTCTCTGAAATAATTTTTTTCATATTTTATTACTGTAGACCAAAAAACAATAATAAACCCAAATTTTGAGAACCCTGGGATAACCTGCTTAAGAGATATTCTCAACCTTATATTCTTTAACATTGACTGAAGCAAGCAAGGGTATCGTTTGAAATAAGAGTTCTCTGAAATTAATTTTTTCATATTTTATTACTGTAGACCAAAAAACAATAATAAACCCAAATTTTGAGAACCCTGGGATAACCTGCTTAAGAGATATTCTCAACCTTATATTCTTTAACATTGACTGAAGCAAGCAAGGGTATCGTTGAAATAAGAGTTTCTCTGAAATTAATTTTTTTCATATTTTATTACTGTAGACCAAAAAACAATAATAAACCCAAATTTTGAGAACCCTGGGATAACCTGCTTAAGAGATATTCTCAACCTTATATTCTTTAACATTGACTGAAGCAAGCAGGGTATCGTTGAAATAAGAGTTTCTCTGAAATTAATTTTTTTCATATTTTATTACTGTAGACCAAAAAACAATAATAAACCCAAATTTTGAGAACCCTGGGATAACCTGCTTAAGAGATATTCTCAACCTTATATTCTTTAACATTGACTGAAGCAAGCAAGGGTATCGTTGAAATAAGAGTTTCTCTGAAATTAATTTTTTTCATATTTTATTACTGTAGACCAAAAACAATAATAAACCCAAATTTTGAGAACCCTGGGATAACCTTGCTTAAGAGATATTCTCAACCTTATATTCTTTAACATTGACTGAAGCAAGCAAGGGTATCGTTGAAATAAGAGTTTCTCTGAAATTAATTTTTTTCATATTTATTACTGTAGACCAAAACACAATAATAAACCCAAATTTTGAGAACCCTGGGATAACCTGCTTAAGAGATATCTCAACCTTATATTCTTTAACATTGACTGAAGCAAGCAAGGGTATCGTTGAAATAAGAGTTTCTCTGAAATTAATTTTTTTCATATTTTATTACTGTAGACCAAAAAACAATAATAAACCCAAATTTTGAGAACCCTGGGATAACCTGCTTAAGAGATATTCTCAACCTTATATTCTTTAACATTGACTGAAGCAAGCAAGGGTATCGTTGAAATAAGAGTTTCTCTGAAATTAACTTTTTTCATATTTTATTACTGTAGACCAAAAAACAATAATAAACCCAAATTTTGAGAACCCTGGGATAACCTGCTTAAGAGATATTCTCAACCTTATATTCTTTAACATTGACTGAAGCAAGCAAGGGTATCGTTGAAATAAGAGTTTCTCTGAAATTAACTTTTTTCATATTTTATTACTGTAGACCAAAAAACAATAATAAACCCAAATTTTGAGAACCCTGGGATAACCTGCTTAAGAGATATTCTCAACCTTATATTCTTTAACATTGACTGAAGCAAGCAAGGGTATCGTTGAAATAAGAGTTTCTCTGAAATTAACTTTTTTCATATTTTATTACTGTAGACCAAAAAACAATAATAAACCCAAATTTTGAGAACCCTGGGATAACCTGCTTAAGAGATATTCTCAACCTTATATTCTTTAACATTGACTGAAGCAAGCAAGGGTATCGTTGAAATAAGAGTTTCTCTGAAATTAACTTTTTTCATATTTTATTACTGTAGACCAAAAAACAATAATAAACCCAAATTTTGAGAACCCTGGGATAACCTGCTTAAGAGATATTCTCAACCTTATATTCTTTAACATTGACTGAAGCAAGCAAGGGTATCGTTGAAATAAGAGTTTCTCTGAAATTAACTTTTTTCATATTTTATTACTGTAGACCAAAAAACAATAAAAAACCCAAATTTTGAGAACCCTGGGATAACCTGCTTAAGAGATATTCTCAACCTTATATTCTTTAACATTGACTGAAGCAAGCAAGGGTATCGTTGAAATAAGAGTTTCTCTGAAATTAATTTTTTTCATATTTTATTACTGTAGACCAAAAAACAATAATAAACCCAAATTTTGAGAACCCTGGATAACCTGCTTAAGAGATATTCTCAACCTTATATTCTTTAACATTGACTGAAGCAAGCAAGGGTATCGTTGAAATAAGAGTTTCTCTGAAATTAATTTTTTTCATATTTTATTACTGTAGACCAAAAAACAATAATAAACCCAAATTTTGAGAACCCTGGGATAACCTGCTTAAGAGATATTCTCAACCTTATATTCTTTAACATTGACTGAAGCAAGCAAGGGTATCGTTGAAATAAGAGTTTCTCTGAAATTAACTTTTTTCATATTTTATTACTGTAGACCAAAAAACAATAATAAACCCAAATTTTGAGAACCCTGGGATAACCTGCTTAAGAGATATTCTCAACCTTATATTCTTTAACATTGACTGAAGCAAGCAAGGGTATCGTTGAAATAAGAGTTTCTCTGAAATTAACTTTTTTTCATATTTTATTACTGTAGACCAAAAAACAATAATAAACCCAAATTTTGAGACCCTGGGATAACCTGCTTAAGAGATATTCTCAACCTTATATTCTTTAACATTGACTGAAGCAAGCAAGGGTATCGTTGAAATAAGAGTTTCTCTGAAATTAACTTTTTTCATATTTTATTACTGTAGACCAAAAAACAATAATAAACCCAAATTTTGAGAACCCTGGGATAACCTGCTTAAGAGATATTCTCAACCTTATATTCTTTAACATTGACTGAAGCAAGCAAGGGTATCGTTGAAATAAGAGTTTCTCTGAAATTAACTTTTTTCATATTTTATTACTGTAGACCAAAAAACAATAATAAACCCAAATTTTGAGAACCCTGGGATAACCTGCTTAAGAGATATTCTCAACCTTATATTCTTTAACATTGACTGAAGCAAGCAAGGTATCGTTGAAATAAGAGTTTCTCTGAAATTAACTTTTTCATATTTTATTACTGTAGACCAAAAAACAATAATAAACCCAAATTTTGAGAACCCTGGGATAACCTGCTTAAGAGATATTCTCAACCTTATATTCTTTAACATTGACTGAAGCAAGCAAGGGTATCGTTGAAATAAGAGTTTCTCTGAAATTAATTTTTTTCATATTTTATTACTGTAGACAAAAAACAATAATAAACCCAAATTTGAGAACCCTGGGATAACCTGCTTAAGAGATATTCTCAACCTTATATTCTTTAACATTGACTGAAGCAAGCAAGGGTATCGTTGAAATAAGAGTTTCTCTGAAATTAATTTTTTTCATATTTATTACTGTAGACCAAAAAACAATAATAAACCCAAATTTTGAGAACCCTGGGATAACCTGCTTAAGAGATATTCTCAACCTTATATTCTTTAACATTGACTGAAGCAAGCAAGGTATCGTTGAAATAAGAGTTTCTCTGAAATTAATTTTTTTCATATTTTATTACTGTAGACCAAAAAACAATAATAAACCCAAATTTTGAGAACCCTGGGATAACCTGCTTAAGAGATATTCTCAACCTTATATTCTTTAACATTGACTGAAGCAAGCAAGGGTATCGTTGAAATAAGAGTTTCTCTGAAATTAATTTTTTTCATATTTTATTACTGTAGACCAAAAAAAACAATAATAAACCCAAATTTTGAGAACCCTGGGATAACCTGCTTAAGAGATATTCTCAACCTTATATTCTTTAACATTGACTGAAGCAAGCAAGGGTATCGTTGAAATAAGAGTTTCTCTGAAATTAATTTTTTTCATATTTTATTACTGTAGACCAAAAAACAATAATAAACCCAAATTTTGAGAACCCTGGGATAACCTGCTTAAGAGATATTCTCAACCTTATATTCTTTAACATTGACTGAAGCAAGCAAGGGTATCGTTGAAATAAGAGTTTCTCTGAAATTAATTTTTTTCATATTTTATTACTGTAGACCAAAAAACAATAATAAACCCAAATTTTGAGAACCCTGGGATAACCTGCTTAAGAGATATTCTCAACCTTATATTCTTTAACATTGACTGAAGCAAGCAGGGTATCGTTGAAATAAGAGTTTCTCTGAAATTAATTTTTTTCATATTTTATTACTGTAGACCAAAAAACAATAATAAACCCAAATTTTGAGAACCCTGGGATAACCTGCTTAAGAGATATTCTCAACCTTATATTCTTTAACATTGACTGAAGCAAGCAAGGGTATCGTTGAAATAAGAGTTTCTCTGAAATTAATTTTTTTCATATTTTATTACTGTAGACCAAAAAACAATAATAAACCCAAATTTTGAGAACCCTGGGATAACCTGCTTAAGAGATATTCTCAACCTTATATTCTTTAACATTGACTGAAGCAAGCAAGGGTATCGTTGAAATAAGAGTTTCTCTGAAATTAATTTTTTTCATATTTTATTACTGTAGACCAAAACACAATAATAAACCCAAATTTTGAGAACCCTGGGATAACCTGCTTAAGAGATATTCTCAACCTTATATTCTTTAACATTGACTGAAGCAAGCAAGGGTATCGTTGAAATAAGAGTTTCTCTGAAATTAATTTTTTTCATATTTTATTACTGTAGACCAAAAAACAATAATAAACCCAAATTTTGAGAACCCTGGGATAACCTGCTTAAGAGATATTCTCAACCTTATATTCTTTAACATTGACTGAAGCAAGCAAGGGTATCGTTGAAATAAGAGTTTCTCTGAAATTAACTTTTTTCATATTTTATTACTGTAGACCAAAAAACAATAATAAACCCAAATTTTGAGAACCCTGGGATAACCTGCTTAAGAGATATTCTCAACCTTATATTCTTTAACATTGACTGAAGCAAGCAAGGGTATCGTTGAAATAAGAGTTTCTCTGAAATTAACTTTTTTCATATTTTATTACTGTAGACCAAAAAACAATAATAAACCCAAATTTTGAGAACCCTGGGATAACCTGCTTAAGAGATATTCTCAACCTTATATTCTTTAACATTGACTGAAGCAAGCAAGGGTTGTAATGAAGCGCTTTCTCACTGGCGAACCAATGAGAAGGACATAGCAGGAAGCGTACCTAGCGAGATTGATTTTCAAGCCCCGAACTAGCTTCAGCCCATGGGAACGGTAAAGTAACCCTGCTACTTCAGCACAAATACAGAAATGTACGCTATTTACGAGAATTTGCAGAAATGAGAAAAAAAAATAATACAAGTGTGAAAAAGGAGACTCTGGCGACCCCATTGGCGAAAGACCCACGATCCACACGTCCAACCCCCCCACAATCACTCTCAGACGCTCACACACTCACACTTCACGCATACTATCGTTCGCCCACACATTCACAATTCACACATACCAACATTCACCCGGACATTCAATCACTGACTCGCCCTCTCACACACATTCCCACTTTTACGTTAGACAACAAAAAAAAATAAAGGTAATAAAACAAGTCCACTCACCCCATGATTAATCCTCCAGTCGTCCAAGTCCTTCGGCCTTAGCCCTCCATCAGTGATGATTCATCCAACAGGCATGGTATTACAAAAATAAATGTACGGATAATCCACTGGTGCGTGGTCAGCTCGGCAGCAATAGCAAACCAGTTGGTGTAAATATGGAGTTGAAAATATGACAGTATCAGCAAAAATTGTATATAACTAATCAGTTGCAATATCCCAAAATATTGTAAAAATGTTGCGTTGAAAATTACGATAATATCAGCAAAAATTGTATATAAATAATCAGTTGCAATATCCCAAAATATTGTAAAAATGTTGCGTTGAAAATTACGATAATATCAGCGAAAACTTTATATAATTAATCAGTTGCAATATTCCGAAATTTTGTAAAAATGCTGCGTTGAAAATACGATAATATCAGCAAAGATTTTATATAAATAATCAGTTGCAATATCCCAAAATATTGTAAAAATGTCGCGTTGAAAATACGATAGTATCAGCAAACAAAAAAACTGGTATATAAATAATCAGTTGTAATAGCCAAAATATTGTAAAAATGTTGTGTAGAAAATACAATATTATCAGCAAGAACGGTATATAAATAATGCGTTGCTATACGGTGGCAATAACCAAAAAAAACTCTATATCAATATGGCAGTAATAACAAAGACACTTCCAGGAAAGTTGCGTTGAAATAGGTATAAGATATGGCATTAGTAGCAAAAATTTGATTCAAATGTCGTGTTGAAGATACCCATAGATAAATTCAAATTTCCTTTAGGTTGATTCTTTCGCTCCCGCCCTCAATACTTTCAACTTTTCGTATTCCCTATCGACCAAGGCGATAATCAAAACAGTTATTATTCTCTTCTTTTTATTATTAAATCAAGCATTAATTTAACGATATTCTAAACAAGTAACATTTTACAATCTTGTACTGAACCAGAGCCGTTTTCGTCTGATTCCCCTTATTTTTTTAAATTATTTCTGAACAAACACTAAATTACAGGTTTATTAGTTGATTTTATAGAACTAGTAATATTTTACTTATACTATTAACCAAGCATGAATTTACGGTTGCTCACCAGACAACTTTCATATATATATTTACTATGAATCATAACAGAATTTACAGTTCTTTTCACTAAATGAATTACTATTTACATTTACTATGAATTATAACAGAATTTACAGTTCTTTTCACTAAATAAATTACTACATGCATTTACTATGAATCATAACAAAATTTACAGTTCTTTTCACTAAATGAATTACTATTTACATTTACTATGAATTATAACAGAATTTACAGTTCTTTTCACTAAATAAATTACTACATGCATTTACTATGAATCATAACAAAATTTACAGTTCTTT
>CAVNZG010000722.1:0-36058 GCA_963693315.1 Diogma glabrata
TACAGAAATTTAAATTTTTCTTTGTAATGGCCACAACCAAAGCTCTCAACTTCAAGTGGCCGGGGGCACCCCTTAGAGTTGACCGATTGATTTCAATTTTTACACATAATTTTTTTATTGGTATTGACACGAAATGAGAGGGTGTCGCACAAAAAAAAAAAAAAATTTTTTAAGGGTCCAGAACAAAATTTCTCAACTTTAAGTGGTCGGAGGCACGTCTTAGAATTGACCGATAGATATCAGATTTTGCAAATAATATTTTTATGAGTATTCACACGAAATGGGAGGGTGCCGCAAACTGTACAATGAAAAAAAAAATTCTAGTGCAATCTAAGGGCCACCCTAATATATATATATATATATATATATATATATATATATATATATATATATATATATATCAGTGGCGTTTTCTCTGGGTGTTCTAGTCGTTCGCCGAACGACTTGAGAAATATCCATAAAATATTCAAAATGGCTTACTAAAATAAATTCAGCTTTTAATATTAAAAAAGAAAGAAACACTTTTCTTGCAATAAATGAAACAAATGTACATATTTTAATAAGCAAATAGAAAAAAAATACAATTGTTTGTGTAAGCCATAACATACTTAATCTACACTGCATAATACACAACAAAGAAGAATTTCCCCTCAACTTCATTGTTCATTAGATTTATGAACAGAAAAGCAACCGAACCCAATTCCTTGTCTCGCATATATAATTCATATACGCAGCTTAAATGAAGCAAAAAGGAGAATAACTTTTTTATATAGAATAAATGCATTCAAAATGTTCGTAATTTTTACAGAACCCAATAATATTCAATGTATACATGTTTTTATATTTTATATTTAACACTACATACGCATTAAATATTCACTTACAATACACAATAGCAAGAAAACAAATGGAATGAAGTAAATACTAAAGATGTATTTGTTTTAAAATAATAGTTTTATGTTCGTTTAAAAATCAGAACATGATACGTAATACGTTTTACATTGATTTTAACTATGTTCGATTTGACTGAAGCAATTGATACAACTGAAAAATTGAATGCAATTGTGGTTGGCTATTCAGTTGTTTCAGTCAAATAAAGGCAGAAGAAAAATAAATGGATATTTGTGTACTTTAGGTTCAAAAACGATCTATTCCACTTTACGAGTTTTCAAGATAAATGAAAAAAACTTTTTATTTTGAAATAATTTACAAACTCGGTGATTTTATTGTTTAATTGGTTTCTTTAGGGATTTTCCATTAATTTGTTTGAAGTGTAAAATAAAGTAGGTAGTCAAGTTAAGCTGGTATTTTAGAAACCATTTTGGAATAGAGACGTTTTGAAACTTACACAATGGAATAAGTTCGTTTTGAAACTTATTACTATTGGAAAATGTATTTTTTCAAACTTACATTTTGAAATACTATCGTATTGATTGATAATTTGGTTTTCTGCCAAACCGCCGACTTTTCTAATTTCGAAACCAAGAATATTTTACAACGTTGGTTGATTTTAGATAATGCAATAAAACAAAATATTGATTTTTGATATATCTATATTATAGATGTTATATCTTTTTTAAAATAAATAATAATGAAAAACTATATATGACTATATATGATAAACGGAAGGCATTTAGCGGCACTCTCATGGTGGCATTTTTGGACCTTGTTTGACCCAAAAATATTTTCTGGAAATGTTGTGGCAAGCAATCTCTTGGATAACTTCGACAACTGGCTATAAACGGGTATCGGTTAAGAGGCTAGAGCCTTAACACTGTTCAAATCAAAGTGTTATAACGGCTGTTTAGGACGTAAATTTCTATCATATTTCAAAAAACCAGATAACTGAAATAAAAAGCTTTTTAGCTATCTGCAATCAACAATGTACAGGTACAACGAAATTTTGCGGTACTTTCACTGTCGTATTTTTTAACCTACACCAAAAACATTTTCTGGAAATGTTGGGGCAAATAATCTCTTACTGGCCTTACAACTGGCCAAATCCGGTTACCAGTTAAGGGGCTCGAGCTTTAAAGCTGTATAAATCAAAGCATTATAACGCCTGTTTGGGACAAAATTTTGAAACAAAATTGCTGGATATTAAATATTTGAGTATACTTCTATTCTTTTTTGAAAATGCTAAACATCTGCAGTGAAGGGCTCCAAAGTAATCGGTTCCAACAAAAACCAACACCATCAAAAGTTTTCATCAGTTTTTCTTCACGTAATAACTTGGAAATGGTCGAAAAATTTCAAATGACGGTAAAAATGAAAAATTTTTAATTATTGCAAATGAATGAACACAAAAATTGGTTTTTTCCTGAAACAATGAATAATATGATATGTCTTTGTTGATTTTAAGAAGCTGACGTTCTGAAAGAAGCTGAAAGAAGAAAACGTTCCTAAGTTGCATAGTTGTACGTTTGCTCATAATTAATTTTATTTGTAAAGTTTGTTTGATAATTCTGTTTGTATAATTAGTGTGTTTACGTAAACTAATCTGATTAATCCGATTCTACAAAAATCTGTATGACAACGAAATCTACATATTTCTTGCGGATATCCCACCGCTTGAACTTTGTCAGATTGAATTCAATCGGATTCAATCACACACCGCGGCTGTTCGCTGACAAACTGATTAGCATTTACTTACTGGATAATGGATATAAAAACTGATGCAAGCTGCAATAAAAAATCTACCACTTTAAAACAAATATCACGATCGACTGATATTTGAATACGAATATTTTGAAATAAAGGATTTCGGTGCCAAACGCATGTTTTGGAATAGGCATGTTATGTTTTTTAAAGACATGATTCTTATTGGAATAGATTGTTTTTGATTGCAAAACAATTGAAATGGAATAGATTTGTTTTGTTTCAAAAGCTATGACGTAATAGATTGCTTTTGAAACGTAACTGGAATTTGTCACCCAATTTTCTCAGAAATAGATAAATATTTTTAAATTTTTATTTTACTGATATGTTCAGTTTAATGGAAAGAAGCGAAATCAATTAATACATAACTCAAAAATTTTAAAAAGTGGAATTGATCGTTTTTGAACCTAAAGGACACATTTAAAATTTTTTTTAACCGACTTCAAAAGAGAAGGAGGTTTATGTTTAATTTTGAGTTTTTTTTTATGTATGTTCACCGATTTCTCAAAAACGGTTTGTTCGATTTGAATGATTTAAATTTTATTCTATTGAGGTAAGTTTCGAGATGGTCCCATATTTTTTTCTATATCGTGAAAAATATCGTTTTTCAGAAAATCGAGAAAAACTGTATATTTTTATGTATATTCCCCGATTTCTCGAAAACGGCTCATTGTGTTCTATTAAGGTACATTCAGAGGTTGTCCCATTTTTTTTCCATGACGTGGAAAAAACTATATTTTTTATGTATTTTTGCCGATTCCTTCGAAAAAGCTTATTTTATTTGGTTGGTTTGACCTGCGTTATATTGCTATAGATGCCAAGGTAGTCCTAAATAATTTTTTTTGATAGAAAATATTCCGTTTTTTTTATAAAAATCGGAAAACCATGATTACTAGATTTTCATCGATGAATACTTGCCGGGATTTTAAGTTATTGCATCAAAAACGCTTTCTGACATGCTTGCTAACAGACATTTGCTTTACACTAAAAATTAAAAATTAAAGAGTCTTTTAAAAAAGAAAATAGAACCGATTTCAGAAGAAAAACACAAAAAGTGAAAAATAACTCAATTGTGGCTTGGAGATAGAAATTTTGTTGTATCGAACTACAGCCAAAAAAAAAATTAAGCCTTTAAACAGGGTTGTTGTATTGTGGAGGTTGTTTGTTATAATAATTTTTACAATAACTTTTATAATATAATAACAACTATAATAATTGTAATAATTGTAATAACGAATAACTTCTATAATGTGATAGTTTTGTTTAATGGCTTAATTTTTTCGCTGTTGTTAGATTATAGATGTAACTAAATTTTTGTCTCTAGGCCACAATTGAGTTGTTTTTCACTTTCTTGTGTTTTTTTTTCTGAAGTCGGTTCTATTTTTTTTTTTTAAGACTTTTTATTTTATTTTGAAAACGATCAACGTAATATAATTTTTCAACAATGCGAAACTACTACCTCAGAACAGTAATAAATTGTGTTGTTTAGCCAAATATCAATAATTTAAATTGCATGGTGGTAATTTTCTTAAATTTGTAAGAGGATTTAAAAATTATTTTAATACAAAGACATGGAAGAGACGTTTTGCATCATTAACGATTTGAAGGCAATATCTTTTGCTGGGCGAACTATAGATGAAAAGAAATGTATATTACGAAATGGAAAGCGAAAGCCTGTACCGGAATTACCAAATATGGAAACCAAATGCACTTCAAAGCGACAAACATTCACTCGGCGTTTAATAATTTCCAGTTATAAGTCACCTGAGTGGTTGACAGGCAGCTTACTTTTGAATAAACTGTTTTACTGGCCTTATGTATTGTTTTACAAAACAGTCAGAAAAGTCTGTTTGGAATTTTGACGGGTTTTCGAATTTCATTTAAGCATTGGGATACAAAAGCATGGAAAAAGTAGAACTTAGATTACGAAAATGTAGGCATTTAAAACGTTGTGGACTATAAGATTAGATTTAATTTTAGATGAGCAAAGTCATATATCAAGACAAAATTACAATGAACTGATCAGACGCAACAGAAATTTGTTAAAGATGTTAATAAATATTGTTTGTTCATTGTGTAAACTCGCATTTAGATGCCATGACGAAGGCACGAAACATTATAACTATATACAATATACATACAATAAATACACACATATTATAACTACATAACTACATTCAACAAAAACGAACACCTTAAAGAAATATTCAGGAAACGCCACTGATATATATATATATATATATATATATATATATATATATATATATATATATATATATATATATATATATATATATATATATATATATATATATATATATATATATATATATATATATATATATATATATATATATATATATATATATATATATATATATATATATATATATATATATATATATATATATATATATATATATATATATATATATATATATATATATATATATATATATATATATATATATATAACGATATGAGCTATAACGGAATTTACCGGCACTCTCACGATCGCGTTTCATGACCTATAACAAAAATTTTTTCTGTGTACGTTGCGGCAAAGCATTTCTTGGACAAGTTCGCGAACTGGCCATATCCGGGTACAGGTTAAGTGGCTAGAGCCAAAAAACTCGAAAAATCTAGGACGTTATAACTTCCGTTTGAATCATAATATTTTAATAAAATTTATCAATATTGAATATTTGAACATATTTCTATCATTTTTTTCCAAATGACAACCTTGGCGTTCCAGGTTCCTGAAAAATCAGCTGTTTTAAAAATTTAATAAACTTTGTTGTCCTTGAGTTGGCTGAAAATGGCCAATCTCACTTTTGAATATGTACGCATACGTTAACTAAAACATAAATCTTTTCAAAATTTAAAAAAAAAAATAGTTCAAGTCTAGAGGTTGAGACACCACGACTGTTAGAACAAAAACAAACGCAAACGGCCATGCCTTCCTCATTTTTGAGCTTATGTTATTTAAACTCATATTAACTATGAGATAAACTTTTCAACTATAACCTCAGAAATTTTCAGCTTTCTAACCCAAGAGGTCTCAATGTAATTAGCATTAAACCTAATGCATGTCATTCAATTACAACAACAACTTCCTTTAAAATATAAAAATATCCCATAGAAAAAATATTAAAAAAATTTTCTTTTGTTTTTTTTTCAGTTTTTAGTGTTTATCGCAAAAATTTAAAAAAAAAATTAAAACAAAGCTGAGTCATTATTGTTTAAAATTAAGGAATATTTTCTTATATGCATATTGATTACACATTTACAAAAGTCTTCCTAAATTGTAGATATTTGAATTATTTGAGGTGTAAAAGTTGTTTGACAATTTTAGATTATAAATTATGTGTAGTGGTGTTGTAGGTATGACGTTGAGAGAACGTTTATTTGCTTTTTGGTGGATTTAATATGTTATTAAAAGTAGTTTTAACCAAATTAAATAAAACTGTTCCGAAATCGCATTGATAAAGTAGTTTCCGTTAATGTATTTAGTTTGGTTTGATAAATTTTTTGGATTATTCTGGACTTGGACTATTCTACTTAAATTTTTTATTTAAACTAATCTGAAACATCCAATTCTATTTGTACACAAAGCTGTCTGGTCCCGAAATCTACCTATTTCTAGCGGATATACGTGCCGCTTGGACTTTTTTAATTTAGCCTTGAAATATGTGTGCCGTCAAACAAAACTACCGACTAACAACAATATCTTGTCAATAAACTCAGTACAGATGACCGCTTACGCTCGGCCGAAGTATAGCTGTTATTAGTGAGACTTTCATGGCGCTTGAGAGTGGTGCTAGAAAAATTAGTCTGCAAATTAACTACGATAAAACCAAACATATGAATGTTTCAAGAGAGGCTGAAAAGAAAGATTTTATGTGCGGTGATAAATGAATTGAGGGAAATGAATCTTTTAAATATTTGAGATCAATGCTTGACTCAAACAACAGCATACTAACAGATATAAAAGCTCGAATCGCTGCAGGGCAGGTAATCGAACTTTCTACTCAATTAAGCCTCTCCTTGGATCACCGTATGTATGAACTAACACCAAGCTCAAGTTGTACAAGACATTGATTAGACCGGTTGTGATGTATGGGTCACAAACGTGGACCCTTACACAAAACGACGAATCGCATTTATCTGTATTTGAGCGTAAGATCCTATGCTACATTTTTGGTCCACTTAAGGCAGACGATGGAGAGTACAGAACCCGGTATAACTTTGACACCAGAGACCTTCGTGCGGGTCCTATATAATAGGTTGTATCCGTTCTAATAGGATTGCTTGGTTTGGGTATGTTTTGCGAGCCGACTCACAGTCTGAAATGATTAAAAAAATGTACGTTAGTACCCCAGGGAGCGGACGACCGCGAGGTAGACAACGACTACAATAGGAGACGGACGTAATAAACGACCTTAAAAAAATCGGCTGCCATGGTAATTAGGTGCGAATGACCGTGGTGAATATTCAAAGCTGATTAGTCTGGCAACGCTCCTACATGGAGCATGAACGCCAAGAAAAAAAATGTTTTGTTTGATTTGATTAGGTTATGTCATTGTCTTTTCTTTATCTTTGTCTTAAACAAACTCAACACGGAAGTATTGTAATATGATTAAAAGTTAAAATTTTGCAATCTTTTTTTTTGTTTCGCTAATTAAACACTTAACATACCTCACCAACGCACACATATGTTCTCAATATAAAATTTAGGTTTCAGCTTCTCACACTGCAACTTTTTATCGCTTTGTTTTAAGCTAGCTTTCATGAAATTGTTCATCCTCGTTTTATAGCAATACACTAATATCTAGACACATCTACGTTTAAAAGTTTTAGATAGATCCTAAGAATTAAACCCAATTAACACGAGGAATTCCGAGCAACCACGACACAACGTCATTTTGCGATCTCAAAGTCAGTCTCTGAAATAATAATAAACGAAATATGTAATGATAATAGGTCAGTTAATACATTTCAAATTACAACTTAAATATTCAGCTACATTAGTCATTTATCCTAGTTATAAAAGTATTGAGAATTGAGATTAATTTTGTACCAAATGTTACTAAAAAGGGCCAACACAATTAACATAACCCGAGCGTCGTTTCTTGGATAGTCATATTTTTGATTTTCTCAATTTCTCTCTGTATGTTAACATAAAATTTTATTTAATACTGAAGGGATTATTTAATATTGTTTCGAAAACGACAATGTTTTTTTTTGAAGATTAAAACAATAGAAATTCGAAAAATAAAAGAATGAAATATGTTTTTATAACTGTTGAAACATATTACATTCGCGTATGGTCGAGATGGTAGTGCACTTCCCTCCCACAAACTTCCCTGCCACACTTTAGTTTCGAGCATCTACGCGACTAATTATACAAAAAAATTATATAAACAACACAATAGATCACTCTAAAACATGCTGTAGTTGACAAAGATGTTGGGGTACTAGAACTGATTCAATACCTTGTGTGTGAGAAAAAAAAGTATTGAAAGACGCAAAAGTATTGAAAGTTTCTGAAAGTTGCAAATCTATAATTGCGAAACCGAAAGTAGGAGTTACCATACTCGAGACTGTGTCATGATCTGACTCTTTTATTTCGTAAGATGGATCCCAAATGATGGATCCTTATCTCATTTTAAAAAAGAACGCTAATGTTTCAACATATACTACTGGTGCAGATATTATGAAACTGATCGTAAAATTTCGAGTTGTGGTCCAATTAATTGAGTCTGCAACAGCAAACAACAGTCTCAACTGAATTGAAGTTTTTGATTTAATTTATTTACTAGCTTTTTTTTAATAAAATGTGTTGTGTAGTAGGAGGCGTTACAATATGTGTCACAACAACACATAAAAACCTTTTAAGACTAAAGTCCCAGAACAACATGCGTTCTAAGGATTGATTTTGTGTTAAATAATAGATAACTCAACAACAAATTCTATCACATATAAAATATGACATAGGCCAATATTTCATGATAGAAAATAAAATAAATATTTAGAAAATAAAAATAAAATAAGAGATAAAAAGCCAATTTCTTTTAAAAATTTGCAGGAACAAAACTAAAATGGGGTTGCCAATAATCCATCTAGTTTCATAATCATTGATTATATGACACACTGTCTTCCCCAATGATTAAAGCCCAGATATAGTTAAATGAGGGCTCGTTTCTTCAAGCAAACAACAGTGTTCCATCATAAACGATTATTCCATAGCTAAGATTGAGGGTAATAAGCTCTATATTTGACTAGAAAACTATTCATCAACACAGAATACTAACCAGGGTGCAAACTTTATATAAGAACCTGAGAACAACTGTCTAAAAACTTCATATAACCTATATTTTACAAACTATGGGCGTAGCTGGCAAATTCAGCTCCACAGCAAGGCATCAGTTTAAACAGCCAGCAAAACATTTTCTTTGCGGTGTATAATAAAAACTCAGTCATCTATATTGTCACATACATAAAAAACAAAAGTCGTAAGATATACATATAATATAACGTATATTTGTAAACAAGGTTCAACTCAATTTTCATTATTCAAACACTCCCTTTTGGAATTATTAGATATCTAGAAACAATCTTTCATCGTGAGCTCATATAAACCTTCCACCTAAAATATATCTAGTATCAACCAAAAGAGCTCTTTCGCTTGCAGAAACTTAAAATGTTGTTATAAGGTAATGTTGTTTGTTAGTTCTAAAAAATACAATGATGTGAGTCTTGAATTGATACGTTGCATGATTTACGGTTGTTATATGTTATATCACAGAGCTATGGACCAAATAATTACCATATCAACAAACGAGGCTCGGTTACACAGATAAATTCAGTCTTTACTACTTGGAAGCGAAAACAATGCAAGCTATCATATGCTTGCTACAGCTCCAACAAAGCTTGGCCACCGTATACTATCACTTCAAAGTTTCAGGTGGTCAAAGACCAGTGAGCGTTTAACTAAAATATGGATTGTTTTTGTTCGTTCCTACATTCGTTCAATAGCCTATTGCCGGCTCTGATTCCTGCTACCAAGTGCTCAATCGAGACTTACATTAACTGAAATTTATTTCAGTCTAAATATAAAGGTTATATTGGGGTTAACATTTTCACCTCAATCCAGTAGTGATGTATGGGTCACAAACGCGGATCTTTTCACAAAATTTGAACGTAATATCTTACGCTACATTTTTGGTTTACTTATTATAGAGGGAGATTACGATATAAATTTGATATGAGGCACTTTCTTAAGCTTCTGTTGTAATTGGTTATATTCGCCCCATCAGAATTGCTTGTTTCGGGCATTACGAGCCTGATCTCAGCCTAACTCTTGCCCAAATAAAACCTTAATTTTATTAACTTACACCAACATTCACATCGTTTGTCTAAAATAAAGTATTAAGAACAAAGATCTTTAAGTCGTAATTCTCCTCGAATTGTTCCACTCAGAGTTCGATTCAAAAAAATTGAAGGGCACAAAAAATTTGCGGTACGCTAAAAAAAATTAACATCCACAAATAAACCATAAACGGACAGTAAGAAACCATAAAAAAGATTTTGCTTGTTCATCGATTTCACCTATATACTATCATTTGTTTTATCAGATAGGAAAAAACCAACAAACACTATTTTCATAATCTATATTTTTTTACTCTTCTCTAAGGTCACAGCAACTAAGTAAAGATTTTGATCTTGTAAGTTTACGAAGACTAAAAGAATTAATTACACTATCTAGACAACAAGTTATATATAATATCTCATACTCATACACAATATACTTTTTCTATTTGAGGGAGAATTGATCGCGAATCTCTTTAAAATTTGTTTCTAATCAAAGAATCAAACATGCGTTAAAACGCCAAACTAGCTCCAGAGTTAAAAGTCACCAAATTCGCTTACTTACAATAAAATAAATTGATTGAATATTTAAAACCAAAAAGTATCGACTAATGACGGTATTCAAAAATATAATAAACAAAATGTTAATTTAATTATTCTAAAAATTCAAACATAGAAATGTAAAGTTGTTTAAACACCAAAGATCAATTTATAAATGCGTAAGCCTTCAAACTTAACAACACACAAATATTAAAAAAAAAAAACTCGCCAAAAACCAATTCAATGATATTCGTCATCAACAAAATAAATATTGGAATCAAATAATAAAAAACCAACTCATTAAATTTTAATTAGTCGATAAAAATGAATAAACAAAAAAATTATCAAACAACTGCTCAAAATATTTATCCTTAAATCGATCACTTATTTACTTTTTTGTATCATTATCACTTAATATAAACCAAAAAAAAAAAACACAAAAAATAAAAAATTAGATCACTCGATCATATCACTATAAATGATCAATTCACAATATTTCCTGTATTAATTTATTTCTTAATTTTCATATTCTTTTCTATAAATTCACTTTAACTTTAATTTTAAAAAAAAATGATTCACAAAAACAACAATTTTCACAACCGAAAACCGCGAAATGACCAACTATCGATCGATTTAGCAAAAAGTCAAAAGAAATTGGAAATTTCCGTTCGAAAAGACCCTTCGCCTCGAAAAACCACGAAGCTACTGATATATCATTAAAAAATATGTTGAAAAAAAATCTGTTGGCCTATTCTCTAAATACTAAAAAATTAATTGTCTCTTCATATATTCTCTATCTTAAGATCACGTTTTTTTATAAAACTTTAATTGTGTTAGTTATAAAAGAAAACCGCGGAAAAAAGTTTAAGCTTAACGCGAGTGTACTTTATTTTGTTTTTTTACAATTCATGTTATGAAGAGATTGAAGTAGTGAGCCTACATAAATAGAGAGTGGACAGGTAATTTTCGAAGTGGACTGTTCGAAAGAATTCAATATGGCGGCTGGACTGTTCGAAAGATTTTTATCAAGGTATTAGTGCGTATATTATACTAGATATTATTAGTTGTCATTCTAGTTGTTAATATTGTAAGTTTTGTTTTTGTGATTTTGTAAAAGTTTAAAAAAAGTGTATAAAAGCTAAAAAGTCTATAAAAGCTATAAATGAGAGAATAAAACCGATTCGTCTCCCAACTCTAAAACAAGCAAACCAAAGTTTTCGTAACAACATAACAAAAGTTTCAGGATTTGGATTGACAAATAGTAAACTTTAGGGGAAAATCGAGTTATGGAGGTTTTTGTTAATTATTTATTTATTTTAGGCGGTTCCGTTTCGCAACAGTTACAGCAAACAAGTATACGAATTATTTCAAACAATGAATGTGCAAGAGTTTATTCTTCTGAGGTAGTAATCGCATCAACTATTTGTGGTCTAGGACTTGAATTGCCGAATCAATGTACTTGTAATGGTGATTCAGGAGGACAATTAGTATTAATAGAAAACGATGGTTATACTCAGATTGGCGTTGTGTCGTTTGTCTCATCAGCTGGCTGTAGTAGTGGTAATCCTTCAGGGTATATTCGTACGGCATCATTTCTTTCTTGGATAAACAAAATAACAGGAATTGAAATTCACAACTAATAAACATTGCAAATAATCAAAAAATATTATTAATAAATTTATATAAAAAAAAAAATTTTCCCAGAAACGAATAATAAATAATTCTATATTACCATGCTAACAAAAATAAATACAAAGCCAAATACAATAAAATATATAACGTTGTTAATAATGATTGTGGTGGGGTTGGTGAAGTTTCCTGTATGGATTGAGGCGGTGGAGTTTTTTGTTTATCAACTCCATTCATCATTTTTGGTTGAACACCATTATTATTTACTACTTTATTCTTGTGTTTCTGTTTAGATGATTCGTTTACTTTAACACCACTGATTTCTGAATTATCATCAATTTTTAATTTTTTTCAAACGATGAAAATGTATTTTCATTTGCTTGTACTTTAAGAGAGTTTTTAGAGAAATCACACTTTGCCGATCTTTCGCTTTATTCAGAACATCACGAGCTAAAAATTTACGATCATTACAAATTTGACCGTTTTGATTCATAAAATTATTTATAAAATTAGGAAGTGATTCCCAACTTGGATCGTTCCAGCCGGGAGTAGATTTACAGCTTTCATAAGAACTTGCATATTTTCCGATGTCCACATTGCCGTTTTATCAATTACTTTAACTGATGAATTTTGATTAGATGATGATTCAGATTTAGTTTTATTTGAAAACAAAGCTCTACGTTCTTCTTCGATTTTATTCTCGATATCATTTAATGTTTTCATAAAAATATTCCGACTACCTTTTAGAAGTTCTCTGTTGAATTCAAACAATTACAGGTTGATGACCTTCAGTACTACAATCAATGAAATGAAATAAAATCAACACTAATATTAGAGAAACTTATTTTGTGTATCTTAAATTTTGCACGAACATGAGACTATAAAATATTTACCTAATATTTCATAAGCCCTTGTTATACAGGTAAAGTAATCATCTTCTGTTTTAATATAGCTTCTCCTTGAGCTTTCCTTTTTTCCGGATGATGTTTCAAAACAATTTTCCTATACGCTCTTTTAATGTCATCGTCAGACGCATTATAACTAAAAAATAAATGTTAATATTACTCCAATATAAAATTATGATCACTTAAATGTCAATAATTACCGATGACTTTTTAAACCCAAAACAGCATAATGATCTTGATCTTGCTATTCTTTTGGATTCAAACTTCTTAAATAATCAACATCAATAAATATATCGAGATCTTGATCGGAAACCTTTATCGATGAATTCTCCGCATTAATCAAGCCTTTTCCATCGTTCAAGTGTCTTGTATGATATTTTATGTTATGTCTACCAACATTTTGTATTTGTTTTACAATTAATGGACTTATTAATGAAACCGTTCCAATATTCCGACTACTATTCTCCATTATCATCAAAATACAGAGATCTGATTGCACAAAATAAAAAAAGAAAACCGCGGCTTTAACCTCAAACACGTGGGATATTTTAATTATAATACATACAATTAAAACATTCAAAATTCACTAATAGCACTTAAAGCATGTAGGATTATAATAACTTAATTAATTATTATAAAAAAAAATTTGATATTTTACATAATAATATCATTTTCACGCTTTATATTTCGTTATATAATTATAATGAAATGTGAGTTTTAAATGTCAAATGACTTTTTTTGTTTTTGTTTACTTTCGAAATGGCGGCCATATTTTTCGAAAAGCTATGGCGATTTGTATGTATTGGTACGAAATTTTTGACTTCGTTTTCATTTTTACAGATAATTTAGGATTTATAAATTTTTTTCTTCTCTACAAAATTTAATTATAATTGCATATTAAGAGGCCCAAATGATTTTTTTGCAAATCTGAGATAATAAGCATTTTATTTAAAATTAACGGAAACTAACGGAAACTGTCAGTTTCAACCTGTCCACTCTCTATTTATGTAGGCTCACTAGATTGAAGAGAATAGTTTTTAAATCGGACTTTTATTTTATTTCTTATTTTTTTAATGTTTTGCAATCTTGATCTTCTACATAAGATTCTTTTCTATATAAGAAATAAAAATCATATGTGACTTGGTTTTTTTTTGTTTTGTTTAATTTTATTTTACTTTATGACTCGTGCGCGAGAGATTTAACTTAAGTTACTTTAACTGATTTGTATATATTTTTTTATTTCTTTATTTCTTATTGTATTTTTCACTATTTTTTTTTTAAAGAATTAGTCGTTCATCATCACAATAAATTGTTAGTTTATGTTTTTGAAGAAGGAAAGAAAAATGTTGATTTCATGTTTGATCAATTAGAAAAAACATTTTATAATTGATTTTCTTCGTTCTTTAAGTTCTTACTTCCTCTCACCTAACTAGAGTAAATTTAAGATGTTGCTTTAATTTGTAAAAGTCTGTTTAGTTTTCTTGTTGTTATGGTTTGAATATGCTATTTTTGGAAAAATTGTTGATAGAAATATATAAAAGCTTGTTGATGAAATTCGTGTTGAGGACAATCGACGCTGCACCCGACTATTTTAGATCAACTTAATACTTGGCATACAAGTTGTTTAGAAAAATATTTTAATTCAAATTTAGAGGTATCTTTGAAAATAAAATAGAAGAGATTGGACTCACTCGATTTAAGCGGTTTTATGTTCGTTGAAAAAGTAATTTGCTGCCCTATTGAAATAAAAATATATCGTAAAGTTTTAGCTTACATCGTTAAAAATATTAAGATAATTTTTAAAGATTGCGCTGATGTCATAGGTCATGGATTTTTTGAACTTTTTTCCATAGTATGAAAGTTTCAACCTTACCTTTACCCTAGATAATTTTTAAAGTGTTTAATTTGAAATCAGGGTGATCCGAAAGATTTGTGGAATTTTAAAGTCAGGGCAATTTTTAAATTAAATTACTAGAGAACGTTAATATACGTTGGAAATGTAATTGACTGGCCTATCAGCCTATCTAAAAAATTCACAGTAAACCTTTTACTTAAAGTGTTAAAAATATTAAAAAATAAATTTTTTAAAGATGGCGCTTATATTCGAATTAAATAGGCGTTATACTAAACTTCTACAAAATTGTCTTAATCCACGTAATTAAGATCAATAAGATCAAAAAGACATTGAGTAACTCTTGTTTTTTGTTTTGATTTTTCGAACAAATTAAATAAAAATAAAACATAAAAAAAACTAATGTTTAAATTCTGTGCTATAATGGATAGTCTGGACTAATGTCTGAACATAGTGTATTACAGTCGCAGTTTCCTTAGTTGTTGTTTCTTATATTAATCTGTACCGCTTGTAATCGTTTCCCATCCATTCATCATCAATAGTCATATTTCGTATAGTTCCCTTAACCCATAGTTTCCTTATTTTTCTTAAAATCTAACTAGATCTTCAATGGCCGGACAAACGTATGGGAGAAAGAAAATTGCACTACTTACCTTGATTTATTTATTCATTAATATAACATAATATTGGTTAATTTGAATTAATTAATAATTTTCGTTAATTATCATCCGTATAACCACTAAAATTTAATCCTACAACACCCTAAAATTGACGCGCGCTATACTTCCATTCGATTGTTCTCGCCTTACTACTTGAGTTTGAATTTTTTTTTTTAAACACAAACTGTAATGAAACAACGAAATTCTCAAAACCTCATAACAGCTGCGTGTATTTTGTTTCCAATCGTCAACATACAATGAATTACTATTTTTGCTTTGTTAAACATTTGATTTGTCTTTATATGAGTATTTTGCTTTAAACAATCCTTCCGTTATTGAACTGAACTTCACTGTGCTGATATAGTAGATTGTAGTTTAATAAATGTCCAAACATCATAACATTGATCGAATCTGCATTTAATTCATTTTGAATTCAATTATAAATATTATGGATGTGTCGGAACTATTCTGTGTCCAAACCTTATTTTCGTACAATATTATCAAATAGCAAACGGTTTTGTGAACTATAATAAGTTCCCAATAATTTGAAAATAGGATGTAAATTAATTATCTCCCATCTAAACACTATATTCGAGTTATTGCGAGACTAAAAATTTGGCTATATAATGAGCACTGTAAATTATTTTCTCTCTTAGCTCAGCACCAATCTCTCATGAATGACAAAATTATGGATAAATTTTGCATTCATGCATCTTTTCCTTATATTTAAGCTAAAATGTAAGTAGAAAAATTTTTTATTAAATTAAACTTAGTTTTGTTAGTGCAATTAGCTTGAAAATTATTTTAAATGTCTCGCGTCCCGATAGTGTAATTTAGAAAAAAAAATTATTTATATGTTTGTGTTTTTTTTGAAAACAAGATAATAAAAAAAAAATCATATATGTTTTGTGCGGTAAAACCAAGTTACAAAAAAAATCTTAAAACAAAAATTTTAAATGACCCTGTAGGTTGTCTCTTAGTTCTATTACATTTGTTTTTTGGTGTTTGGACGGCTGTCAGTGGTGTATGAGATTTTCGGACGTTTGGATTTTGTTGGAGGAGTGTTTTTCTTTTACTACGTCGGCAGTTCTCAACAATGGAATAAAATTCACCATGAAGATGACGATCGTGAGTGATTGTGATACATATTACTTGTGATGGACGTCTGGTCCTGCATTTCGCGAAATTGTGCCAATTTGGATAAAAATACCACGTCAAACCTTTGGGCATGGCTGACATTTTGGATAAGCGCGAAAAAGGATTAGTAAAGGTACCAAAAATTTTATAAAACTGTGAGAATTTATTAGGGACCTGCATAATTCGCTTAACGAATTAGCTTTCTGTTCTAAATACCTATTCCGTGTTCCGATAAATTGTGTCATCATTGTTATTAAATTATTGATCTTTAATCGAGTGAATATTTCAAACATATTAAATATAAATATCAAAAAAAATCATTATCGGTAACTATAAATTATACAAATGTACGGGACTGGCATAATCAACTTAAAATATTTATTACCGTGTTTAGTTAAATTGTGTCGTCATTGTTCTTAAATTATTGAACTTTAGGCTAGTGAATATTTCTAATTTATTAAATATAAATACAAAAAAAAAAAACAAAAAAATCATTATCTGTAAATATAAAATATAAGAATGTACGAGACTGGCGTGATGAGTTGTAAATAATTATTACCGTGTTTATATAACTTTTGTCGTTCTTGTTATTAAATGATTAAACTGTAATTTAAAGAATAGTTCAAATATATCTTAACTAAAAATAGTTTATTCAACGATTGGGATTATACAATTATTCACCGATTTTGATTGCAATTGGGTTCCATGAATTTGAATCCAAATTTGGTCAACGCTTTTGACTGCAAATTTATTCAACTATTTTTACTAATTTTATCAACGCATTTGATTACAAATTGGTTCAACGTCATTGTTTATAAATTTAGTCAACGCTTTTGACTACAAATTTATTCAACTATTTGGATTACTAATTTTATCAACGCATTTGATTACAAATTGGTTCAACGTTATTGTTTATAAATTTAGTCAACGCTTTTGAAGGACAAACTGACTCACGATTTTAAATACAAGTTTATGCAACGCTGCTGATCACCAATTGATTCATCGTTTCTCCATAACGTTCGCGACATACAAAGTATTTTTGCGAGATTTCAAACCTGAACAACGTGCTGATGGAGGGCTGATGGAAGCAGAATAGGAGGACGGGGTTTAATCATGGGGTGAGTAAAGTTATTTTATTACTTCGGTCATAATGTTAAAGGGGTGTGAGTGTGTGTGTGTGTGTGTGTGGGCGTATGTGAGTGAACGTATGGGTTGGACGTGTTGAACGTGGGTCTTTCGCAACAGGGGTCGCCAGAGCCTTCGTTTTTCCACTTGTATTTCTTTCCATTTCTGCAAATTTTCGTGAATAGCGTACATGTCTGTATTTGTGCTGAAGTGGCAGGGTTACTTTATCGTTCCCATGGGCTAAAGCTAGCTTGGGGCTTGAAAATCAATCTCGCTAGGTACGCTTCCTGCTATGTTCTTCTCATTGGTTCGCCAATGAGAAAGCGCTTCATTACAGTGCATATAAGGGGATAACTCATTTTGCTAACTTTTCAGGAGCGCGATTTTAAGATTAAAACTCCTTTGTGATAAAATTGTATATGTGTAGATTGAAATAAATACCGGGATATGACGCGAAATTTTTAGCTTTGTCATATTTATTGATTGTTTTCTATCTCAGATTTATATTTAAGGAGTTATCGTGGATTTAACGTCTTATGCTCTTTTGTCAAATCAAATTTTCTGGTGCATCAAATAATAAGTTGAGTTATTTCTATTTGTCAGAATAAAAATACTAATTTTAAATAAATATCTAGCCTTATGCCTTTATAGGCACCAACTATTATTTGACAAAAGGAAATAACTTATTTTATGCTTAACAAGTTTTAAATTTTTCGTTTGACAAAAAGTAATATCTTCAGATATTTATTATTTTTATATCAAATTTTTGAGTTATTCCCTTTTGACAAATTTAAAATAAAGTGTTTCTGAGTTATTCCCTTTTGCACAGTGTTTTAGATTTTACATCAAAAGTCGTAGGTGAAAACGGTAAAGAGCAAAATGTACTCCTAACAAAGGCGAAACCGAAAAAAGCGGAAAGGCATAATGTCATAACTCGAGTTATCTCCATATGACTTATTGACACAGAATTGATATGTTCTTAAAACATAATAAAATATTTTCATTGGAAATTTGGAAATGTTTTAGATGTAATAAGTATATATTAAATATACATGATTTCATTTTATTTATACAAAAAGTTACATGTTTTCTTTGTTTTCGGGCAAACAATCGTTTGGTAGTTATTGATTATAAATTATATGTGTTAATATTGTAATTGTGTTGGAATCTACGTAGAACGTTCATATGTTCTTTGGTGGATTTGATATGTTATAACTAATTTTATCTAAATTAACAAAAATTGTCCCAAAATTGCATAGATCAAGTAGTTTTTTTAAAGCTCGTTTGATAATTCTGTTTGTTCTTAGTGTTTTTATATAAACTAATCTGATAAATCCGATTCTACTTGTATACAAAACTGTCCGTTTTCTTATTTTTCCTCTTAATGTTAGAATTGCTGGACTTGTTTTGTTTTAAATTTTGAATAACATAAATGTAAATGTTTGTCGAGTCTCGAATGAGAGATCTTTTGGTCGGAACCGAATAGAGATTCCCGATTACGTTCAAGATAATTTCTTATTGGATAAACAGTCCAGTGTACTTACAATTGGCACCAAAGCAGGGACAGTAAAACCAGTTTGTTTTGTTTTTGCTTGATAATAGTTTAAGTAAAACGCGAAGGACAGCGTTGTGAAAGGAAGTGTAGGGAGTGTGAAAAACCAGATCCTGACAGTCATGGTTGTCTATTTAAAGGGTGGTCTGTTCTGTAGAATTTTGTTCTACAATCTGTTCTGTAGAATTTTGTTATTACAAATCGATTAGAAGGCACCATTAATTTTAATCAAATTGATGTTCCCAGTATATCAAGGCGCATGATCTAATTTTCGGAACGTATGATATTCCGATTGCACAAAATAATAGCTGCAAGTACAACTTTCGAGATTATAAAATGGCAATATTGATGATATTATCCAAACGATTCTTGTACAACCATGGGAACAGTTTTCCAATCTAACAAATTCTGATAATTTATTAGAATACTTCAATAACACTATTTACAATATATATGAATACTTAATTCCATTAAGAGAAGTAGAAGCTAAAGTTGAATTAAATCTCTGGTTTATTAATATAATTAAAAGAGCAATAGTTGAACGCAATGTTGCCTATAGTAATGAAAGAATTCTAGAAGTGATGCGAATTTTGATATATTTAAGCATCTGAGGAATAAGGTAAGCAACTTAATGATATATTCCAAAAAAGATTATATGAATAATTTCCTAGAACCGGGTTTTAGCTCTAAGGAAATTTGGATACGTTTGAAAAATGATGGCATTATTCTAAGAAGAATGTAAAAATAAAGTTTTCTCCGAATGAAATAAACTTGGTTTTACTATGAATTCGAAAGCTTCAGATAATACACTAGGGAATCCATCTATGATTACTGACTCCCCTAGTATACAAATAAATAATTTTTCATTTCAAAATATTATTCCAACTGATGTTGTCCAGGCAATAAAGTCCATAAAATCGAATGCAGTTGGGTTTGATAAAATCCCGCAAAAATTCATGAAACTTATTCTTCCAAGTATAGCCCCTTTCATTAATCATTTGTTTAATTTTATCCTTACGTTCTCAGTTCCAAACGGAAAATAGCTAAAATTATTCCTATTCCAAAAAAATCTAACGTTAAATGTATTATAGAACTTAGACCAATCAGTATTTTATCCGCGCTCTCAAAAGCTTTTGAAGATCTAATTAAATTGATTCCCGCAGCGTAATAAATTCAAACTTATGTCTAAATTTTAGTCCGGTTTACGTAAGGGTTGTAGTACCGAAATAGCACTTCTTAAAGTAACGGATGACATAAGGAATTCTCTAGATAAAAAAAAATATTTGTGTAAATATTGTTAGACTTCTCCAAGGCATTTGATCTTGTTGATCATAAATTTTTGTTAGATAAACTTCTGAAATATTCCATGTTTTCGTCGAGTGCTTTACTATTGATATCATCATTTCTTCAGCAGCGTACTCAAAGTGTAGTTTCGGATAATATTTGTTCTGATTTTTTCTCAATCATCTGTGGTGTTCCTCAAGAATCTGTACTAGGCCTGTTACTCTTTGCTATGTTTATCAATGATCTGCCTAATGTACTCAAATATTGTTATGTGCATCTTTATGCTGGTGATGTGCAAATTTATACCGATGGACTGGCGAATAATATGTTCAGTATAGTATCAAAAATAAATCTAGATCTTGATAGTATACTTTCTCTGTGTTTTAATTTTTAAAACTATAAAAACTAAGGAACCCAGCTACTTGTTTGAAAAATTAAACCTTGATAATCGACGTAGTGAGCTATTAAATCGCATTAGTTTACCCAATAATCGAATGACTATAAAAAATAACTCGCCTTTTGTGTATGGTCTTACTATTTTTAATAAACTATCTCCTAGTATCAGACAATTGAATTCAATTCTGCTGTTTGAAAAGAAATGTTTTGAAGCTCTTTGTGCACTTGATAATTGATGAGTGTTGAATATTAGTTGTGATGAATGAGAAATGTTTGAGGTGGGGAAGGGTAAGGGAGAAAGGTAAGAGGGAAATGTTAAATGGAAGAATTTTTGTTTGTTGTTTCATAATTTTACTTACTAGTTTTTAGTAGTTTTATGCAGGATTTATAAAAAATACTTGTATTGAATTCTTTTTTTTTGCTTGTTTTTAAAGTACAAATAATCAATGAATATTGGTAACTAATGAATAATAATGAATAATAATAATTAATGAATAATAATTAATGAATATTGGAATAAACTATTTACAAAATAGATGTACGATAAAAAAGGCTTGGCCTTATGTATGCATAATTGTTGAATTAAATAAATAAATAAATAAATAAATTTGGCCAAGCCAGTCAGATCTTACATGTTAATTGGGGAGGGGGCTCACAAGTGCGGGATTCTTGCTCAATTGCCATGATTTGGAAATCTCTTATTCTCTTAAAAAGTTAAATAAATAAAATAAAATATATTGTTTATTTAATATACTAAATAGATTTTTTTTATATAATAAATAAATAAACAAATATATAAATAAATAAGCTTTTTTTCTATATATTTATTAAATAAATAATTAAATAGTTTCTTTTTTTGGAAATAAATAAAAAATCTTCCTTGTTATTAAAATGAACTATTTATAGGATATTTTTGTAGATTGTTCTTAATTTCAACTGCAATTTTTGCTGTTCTTCTCTCTTTTCTCTCTATCTCTGTATTTCTTTTTTTTTTTTAATGCTTAGCTCGCATTAGAAAATTTATTAAAATGCCAGTCGTTTTTCCTGTGGCTCATCCATTTTTTGGGTTGGAGGACGCTTATTTGGCTGTAGAGTGTTTACTAGGAGGAGTCAAGGCCAGTGGGGGAAGTTGGGTGTAGGAACTGCGGGAGAATGCAGTAAATCCTACGTTTTGATTAGGGCCTTCACATGCAAGAGACTTGTTGGGGGAGTCTGAGTTGATAGTGACTGCAACTTTCATGCTTATTAGAGAGGTGAGCCTGGATAATCTTGGATTCTCAAGTTGAATGTTCAGTTCTCATCTCCAATGCTATCACCAAATGTTCAACCTATCCACGCCAGTGGCAATGTAGTCTCTATCAGAAGCGATACGTGAATTTGGACTTAGAAGACAACCACACCAGACACAAGAACAGAAATGCCACGATTTCAACAGCCGAGTACAAGGGCGGCTGTTTCCGCACGTGCAAATCTGGGTCCAGCTCTAAGAGCTGAAGATCTTTTTTTTAATCCACCCTTGTCTCCACCAGATTATAACCGATTTACACAAAGTTACTATAGTACTGCTCTTGCATTGCCGTTTGTGGGGTACAGAAAGGAACGATAAAACAATTTGAACCATTTGACTCTGCCAGGAGAAATCGTGTAAGCTAAGATGATCTCAAGTCAATAGCCCCACTATTCCTCAAGGTAGCTTGAATTTAACTCACGAACACTTGAATTTAACTCATGAACATCAAGCATTAGTCACTTACCCAGTGCTTAGATAGGGACAACTGAGGACTTTCGGAACCCTTACAGATGACAAGATGGTATTGCGTAGAAAGCGTATGAAGCGTATTTAAGTACAAGTACAAAAAAAAGCGTATTTGAGTACATTGTGGAAGTTAGGGTGTTACACCGTCGGTTGGAACATTCGTTTGTTGAAAATAAAATGATTGATATTGCCGAAGAAGGGCTAAGTGCAGATCTAAAGAATGCTATCCTAGTGGCCAGTATAGCTTCAATAGACGAACTTCAAAAGATGTCAGAAGCTCAAAAGATTATGATCTGCACTAGCTCCAACTAGGTCAACAGGTTTATGAATCAGTGAACTACAACAAATGAACGATGAATGGAAAGCTTACAATTTCAGACCGATTTGTGTGCTGCAAAGGCCAACGATGCTGTCTTCATCTGCTCAGAGGAGGTCATCAGCATCTACGGCTAATATTGTCTGCTTTAAATGTCGCGAAAATGGACATCGTGCTCCGAATTATCCTAAAAAACAAACAAAGTTGTGTTGTTGGAATTGTCACAAACCCGATTTGATATACCGAAACTGTCCGGATTTAAACTATAGACCGGAAGTACGATTATAGAGAACAGTACTCTTGGGTCACAATACAACTGCCACGAGGATCGAAACAAGAATCTCAGTTTTTTTCAGATTTATTCAATGCACGAAAACTTACATTCGGCACCTTCAACGTTGTTGTCATTATTGTAGGATGATTTCGGATATTAGAGATTCTCGGTCGCACTTATCATTAAAACTTTTTCAAACTTTCTAAAACTTGGTCGCACTTATCATTAAAACTTGTGAACACTATTAATATTTGAACTTGTGAATATTTGAGTTCACTTTTAATATTTGAGTCACTATTAATATTTTGGGAAGAAATTCCTTGGAGTCTGTCGCTATATCTTAAAGTTACTTTACATCAATCATCCGAATGGCAGATGGTACAATTAATAGAATTTTAGGATATGTCGATGTACTTATCACTCTGAATGGCTTCACTAAACCAATGCGATTCCAAATTGTTCCTCGGTTGCATGAAGAGCTCTACCGTTGTCCCGGTAGCTCGATCGATTTCTGGGAGGCTTTTGATGTTGTGCCTTCTTTTGTCGGTAAACGAAGAACATCTCAAGTATTAATCTCAAGGCAAGGAGAGGATTAAGCCAATTTCTGGTATTTATCACTTTGGGTAAACTTGTGACTGACTGTCGGCACACGCACGTTTGTTTTTTGAAGGTTTGGCTGTTTAGTGACTTTGGAGATATCAACGGGCATATCAAGCAGTTAGTAACGTGGGATGAATTATATTCAGCATTGCGTGAATAATTTAAACATTTGCAATCGGATGAGAAAAATTCGAGATAAAATGAGTTCTTGGAAGCAACACCTTGACGAACTATTTTTATGTTCATGAAAAATAATTTGAATATGGACCACTGGTTGATTATCAAGAGAAGTTATTGTGTTGTTGAGGTTATTGCAAAATAATCTGATACAAGATTTACAGAAGGAATTTGTACCCATTGTTCGTAAAAATGAGAAGGAAAACAGTCCACTCAAAATTGAAGTGGAGACTTGAAATGCCGACAAATGAGACCCGTTTCGGCAAAAGGACAAAATGAGTTATGTTTCTTGCTGGAATATTTTTCTTCCTTCTAACAGATCGATTATGTTTATTTATATTTTATATCATCAATTTTTAGAAGTGTAAATTAAACACAAGCGCAGTGTAAATTAAACACAAACTCTTTATATAACTACAAAACTAACACGAAACATCAATACGTTGCCGCAAAATTTTTACAGATTATAAATTAACGTAATTTGGTGAAAAGACGATACACTCAGCAAAATACTCAAACAGCAATTTCAGCAATACCAATTTCATGCAGTTTAATTACATTTCATGCGTCACACAAATAATTAATTTATTTTTTTTTTTCAAAAACGGGGCCTGATTGAATTGATTTCAAAAAATTATAACAAAATCAAAAACTCAAACTTTTTCCAAGATTTGAAAAATTATAATAAAATCAAAAATTCCAACTTCCTTCAAAATTCCTAAAGTGTGTCAAGTGTGTCAAAAAATCATTTCATTCATTTTTTAGCCAATTTTTTGGATTTGTATGACGTAAATGTAATTGAACATGATTTTATTTTTTAGATTTGTATGACGTAAATGTAATTGAACATGAAGTTGGACATGGAAATTTTTGAATTTGTTAGTTTTTGAAATATTTTTGGAATTTTTGAAAAAGTTTTATTTTTTGATTTTGTTATAATTTTTGCAATAATTTTAGGATTTCGGTAAAAGTTTGAATTTTTAAATCTGTGAATTTTTGAATATTTTTAGAATTTTGAAAAAAGTTTGTATTTTTGATTTTGTTATAATTTTTACAATGTTCTAAGAATTTTTGAAAAAGTTTTAATTTCTGATTTTGTTATAATTTTAGAATAATATTTTTAGAATTTTTGAAAAAAGTTTTAATCTTTGATTTTGTAACAATTTTTAGAATATTTTGAAAAAGGTTTAAATTTTTGATTTTATTTAATTTCTACAAAATTTTTGGAATTTTGAAAAAAATATGAATTTACTTCGTTTTGATTTTGTAATATTTTCTCGAAACGCTAAATGAGAGGTTTTTGAGTAGATTGCTGATTGCATCATCTTTTCACTAAATTATATTAATTTATGATCTGTTATAATTTTCCGGCAACGTATTGATGTTTGGATATGTGTTTAGATTAAAAATACATGTACTTTAACAAAAGTTATGTTTCATATACATCGCTGCCCAAAACTAAAATGTCCTCGTAAAAGTTTTTTGCCAAAAACTATATCAAAATCCTTAACCCAAACCGAAGTCTTGATAACCTCAGAGCTGTGAGATTTCTTTCAGCCCCTTCATATTTTATATATAGATAACAAAAAAAATGTATTGCTACTACGTTCAAAATACTATTAGACCAAAAACGCAATTTTTTAAAATTAGTTTTTTATAATATCAAAACAAACTAGAACGGTGTAAGCCGATACGAAACTATCAAAAACCAAGAGAAATAATATGGTACATTGCTGAATATAACAAAATATCACTAAAAAGCGAGAGAGAGGGAGAGAGAAATTGGTCTAAGACACCTGTGTGTCAAATTTGTATATCAAAACTTTTTGACCTTCATATCTCGGGTTACAATTGACCTGCGGATCTAAAAATAAAACTTTTTTCTATACATACGAATTTTCTATACATAAAAATGACCAGCTCAGATTTTTACAAAATTCATCTTAAAAGATCAATTTTAGAGTTATTAAAAATTTAATTAACAACAAATCTGATTATGACCATACATTTAATATATTGTAAAATAATTAACACAATTTGTTAACACCTTAAATATATTAAACTGTTATCAGTTTGAAACTAATTTAAATTTAGATATAATTTTCCGGAAACTATTAATTAGTTATTGCATCATTTATATTTTGCATATTAAATATAAGAACAAATCAATATGTTAATTGTTTTTATAACAATATATTTTCTCACGCGATCGCTAATAACTCATGAATATTTATAAATCTTTGTTATTTACAGTTATAAATAAAATCTCATTAACCCCTTAGAATTTTTGACAAATGATTTTAAATCTAATCAATTTCGTCCGAATAAGTACATACAAGGTTGGGCTGGTATTATAATTGTTTAAGACTTCTTAGAAGAATTTTCCAACCAAAAAACCGCAAAACTACTTCTCAACCCAATTATTTAATATATTGATTCAATCGAAGCTAAAGTTAATAATAATGAACATTGACGCGAACAAGTAACGCAAATATTTCTTAGAAATAATAAAACCATTTTCCATTTAATGAAAACCAATTTTGTTTTGTCTAATTAAATTAAGTTTTAATTTAAGACTTTAATAAGAAAATAAACGGAACATGTTTGTTTATTTTTATGCTACTTGAATCTGTGATATTTTAAAGGAATTGGTAATCTAATTTGTTTGTGTAATATAAAGGGTCAATGTATTTAGAATTAATTACTATATATTATGTATAATCAAAAAACACCAACTCTACTTCTGTATTACATTAAGGAGGATGGTTGAACGTTAGTTAGATATATATGAAGCTTGATTATTTGAAATACACTTTCTAATTTCTCAAGCATTTGAAGCGCTTTTTTCTTCAATGTTGAAAGTACGTACAGAATTTTTAGTAGACTCATTTTGGAGGCAAGCAAAAGTGTGGCATAACCTAAGAATAGACAATTACCTACATTCAGAATGCTACATTTGACTGGCTCTCAGTACTGTTGTCAGTGGTATATGCTTAGAGTATATACATATAAATATAGAGAGAACATAACTTTAAAATTGTATGAAGAGAGACATAAGAAATCGTGTTTGCTAATATGTCATATTCAATTTCTCATTTCGCCATTTGCATTTCTGTTTATTTACAACAACCAACTATTGTATTAAATTATAAATTAAAAACAATTAAATAATTTAAAACGAAACAAAAAGTACAATCTATTAGTTTTAGTTGTGCTAATTTTTATAAAATGAATGAAAATAATTACGAGAGTATTTTACATTTACTGTGTTATTTCCAGTGAATTTTATAATAGTAAATATTTTATTATTTTATAATGCCCATGTGCAAATATTTAAGTTATGTATACATTCTACTAGCTGGCGACCAACTTTTCATTATTGTGTAGTTTATTTTTAATAGATAAAAGATTAAAATTTATATGTTTGGTTAGAATCAAATCCTAATCTGTCATTTTTCTTATTTCTTTTTATATAGTAGCAGTGAGGGAGAAACTATTATTTTTTTGTGGTAGGTTTTTTTCTTATAGATTTAAAAGAAACTCGCAATAATTGTACAATTTTGAATCAAATGAAAAATTTACGCACGTCTTTGGGAAGACAAACCGGTTTCTCTCTCAGAGAAATAAAGGAAAACAAACAAACAAAAAAACGGTTTGACAGAAGATCAGTCACGATTAATATTAGTTATGGTGGTCGGTTGGGTATATGGTATCTCTTGCTAACTCTTATTTACAAAAAATTAACAACAATTTTACCAATGATAAATCCAAACATTTTTCATATTTTTCACTAAATAATATAAAAACTTGGACCTGATCATTTCCGATTTCCTTATCACTTTGGTAATCGTTAGTATGATAAACAAATTAATACGTGTTTTTTATTTTTTCACTAGTTTTGTCACAGGGTGGGTCGAAATATTTAGAGAAAATTAAGAGACAAGAAAAGATTAAAGTTAGTTTTACCCGAACGGGTTAACCGATGTCAATAAATATTATTATAGGTTTGGTCGGTTAGCACGTCCACCATCTTGACTTATTTCGCAATAAGTCTTTATATTGCAAGCTTTTAAATTTATTAATTTTATTTAAAAATTTAAATGCGCCTCCAATACGCTACAGCGTATAAACTTCTCTTTAGCCTGATATAACTATAAGCCAATATCACTGATAAGGGGGTGTATGTGGCGTATCTTAATTTAAATTTATTTTTTGTTCAAGTAGTTTCAATTTTATTGAAAAATAACGCCTGTTTTCGTTCTTTTTCAGTTGAATTTTAATGTAAATAAAAAATATTTTTTTAGTTTTTGTCTTTTTAAATTTGTTTTAAGGTTATTCAAACGGGCAATATTAATATTCATATTTAATAAATGTGGTCGTTTTTATATTCAACAGTTTTTATTTCTTCAAATTTACTCACTTTATTGGTATAAAGAATAAATTCAAGTTTATCCTAATTACTTTTTCATTGCTAAAGAAGATTTTAAATTTAAATAACAATTTTAAATTTCTGTGAATTTACTTAGTACATATGAACATATGTAACTGTTAAAAAAAGAGAAAAATAATAATAAATATTTAATATAACTGATTCTACTTATTTTGAATAATTTTTTTAAATAAAAATTAGATTGTGAATATCTAAACAACACATACGAAAATCTTTTACATTAAAAACTGTTTCAATTTCCCAATATACGAAGTTCTTTTTTTTCGTCTTTCGAAATCGGCATTTTTATGATAAATTCACGTTTCATGAGCTCTACTCTCCTTAAATGTCCAACTTGTTGGTAGTCTTACTTTCAGTTTCTGAGCCCCTTTAAACTTTTAGCTGCAACTTTTGTGTAGCATTCTTAGTAAACCGGTTAGATGAAACAAAAATTTTTCCTTCAAAACAACATCATAAACCAATCAACTACCGCTACAATTCCAGACCTCAACAAAAATATACTCATAAACAACAGAGACTAAGTAGATTTTTTTTGAATAAAAGGAATTCAAAACACATTGCAAATTTATTACCAAAGAAAAACAATTTTTCTATTCGATATTGAATTTGTTGCACAATTACGCGCTTTAAAAAATGTAACTCGTATGTAATTAATTGTACAATAAATCAATATAAATGTCTTAAAAACTTTATCCAAGCATAATTTTAAAAGAAAATTAACTTATGTTTATTAGTTGTTTAGTTTATTAGTTGTTTGCTTTTAGGTAGATTTCATATAAAAATCTACCTATTGCAATGGGCTTCATCTCGGAATTTCGGAAAAATTTTGATGCCAAACGACTATATGTGATAAGCGGAGATGGAAAAACAAAAAAAAAAAAAATTATATATATATATATATATATATATATATATATATATATATATATATATATATATATATATATATATATATATATATATATATATATATATATATATATATATATATATATATATATATATATATATATATATATATATATATATATATATATATAACGATATGAGGTATAACGGAATTTAGCGGCACTCTCACGGTCGCATTTTTCGACCTACACCAAAATAATTTTCTGTGTATGTTTCGGCAAATAATGTCTTGGACAAGTTCGTGAACTGGCCATATCCGGGTACCGGTTAAGCGGCTAGAGCCTAAAAAGTCGAATAAACTAGGGCGCTATAACTTCCGTTTGAATAATAATATTTTAATAAAATTTAAAAATGTTGAATATTTAAACCTTTTTTTATCATTTTTATCCAGATGACAACCTTGGCGTTTCAGGTTCCTCAAAAATCAGCTGTTTTAAAAATTTACTAAACTTTGCTGTCCTAGATCTAGCTGAAATGGCCAAGCTCATAGTTGAAAACTTTTTATCACGTATTTAAAATATAAATCTTTCCAAAATTTTCAAAAATAATAGTTTAAGTCTAACGGTTGAGACCCTAGGGCTGTTGAAACAAAAACAAACGCAAAAGACAATGCTTTCATCATGTTTCAGTTTATGTTATTTAAATTCATCTTAGCTTTTAAACATATTTTTCAACTATAGCCTCAAAATTTCAGCTGTCTAACCCAAAAGGTTCCATTTTTATAAGCATTATAATGCAACCCTTACAAGAAAAATATCAACCCATTTAATACCATAGAAAAATTATCAAAATCTCTTTTGTTTTTAATTTTTATACTAAGTAACCGTTTGAAAAAAGATTAAATAAGAACAAAAAAACACAACAACAAAAGATGATTTTGAAATAAAATTGTTTGATAATGTTTGATCATAAATTATGTGTGATGGTATAATTGTAGTTGTGACGTAGTTCATTTGATCTTTGGTGGATTTAATATGTTATTAAAAGTAGTTTAAACCAACTTAAATAAAACTGTTCCGAAATTGTATTGATGGAGTTAGTTCGGATAATGTATTTAATTTGGTTCGATAATTTTTTGGAATTATTCTTTTTCTATTTATATTTTTTATTTAAACTAATCTGACTTATCTAATTTTTTTCGGACACAAAACCGTCTGACCCCGAAATCTACCTATTTCTAGCGGATATACCTGCCGCTGGGATTTTTTTAGTTATAAATGTTATGAGATTCAAATTTCAATAGAAATAAATGGTTAGGAAATAAAACTTATGGAGTATAATACTAATAAGCCATTTTGGATGTTTATCATCCCATCATTAATTTGATTAATTTAACTTACCTCACTTTCCTAATTGACAGCCGATCTACGGGCGAAATTTTTACGACCACAAAAATAAGATGTGATTGGTGTTGTAAACTAACAATATTTTACAAAATACTGACGAATAAATCACTGTCGCGGTATGATAAATAATGATACCAAATCGTTCAACCTAATCTTAAGCATAACAAGTATATGTTTCCACACATACTAAAGTTGTAGAAACTTTTTTGTTTGTCCATAAATCAAAAGAGATATATTTGGGTAATATGTTGACAAAACATGAAAACAATATTTCGCTGTCAAATTTTATCACGATTATTATTTTCATCTCAAATTCTAATGATATCATGCTTCAGACATAGATATGCGTTTATGTTTGGATAACGAACATGTGTGTTTGTTAGTTTTGGAAAAGATTTTGGAATGAAAATTTTGTGTTTGAAACCTTGAGATATGAAACTATAGAACATGAAACTATTAGAAAAAGGGTTCGGACTTGAGGCTCGAGGTTCGGCACGGGGTGCTGGAACTCTTGAAGCTTGGAGCGTAGAACTTGGAAGTTTCAAACTTGAAACTTGGAACTAGGAACTTACAAATAAGAACTTTTAGCTTGGAACTTGACACTTTGGGACTCCAAACTTGCAACTTGGAACTATGAACTTGGTATTTGAAACTTGGATATTGCCATATGGAACCAGCAACAAGGAACTAGTATTTGGAAATTTGAAAGTTGAAACTTGCAACTTGGAACTTGATACTCTGAACTTAGCACTTTGAACTTTGAGCTTTGAACTTAGGACTTGAAATTTGGCACTTGGAACTTAGAACTTGAAACTTGGAACTTTTTAGCTTGAAACTTGGAACTAGGAACTAGGAACTTGGAACTTGAAACTTGGAACTTGGAACTTGGAACTTAGAGCTTGGAACTTGGAGCTTGGAACTTGGGACTTGGAACTTGGAACTTGGAAATTGGAACTTGGAACTTGGAACTTAGAGCTTAGAACTTGAAACTTGGAACTTGGAACTTTTTAACTTGAAACTTGGAACCAGGAACTAGGAACTTGGAACTTGGAACTTGAAACTTGGAACTTGAAACTTGGAACTTGGACCTTAGAGCTTGGAACTTGGAGCTTTGAAATTTGAAATTGGAACTTGAAACTTGGAACTTAGAACTTGGAACTTGGAACTTGAAACTTGGAACTTGGAACTTTTTAACTTGAAACTTGGAACTAGGAACTAGGAACTTGGAACTTGGAACTTGGAACTTGGAACTTGAAACTTGGAACTTGGAACTTAGAGCTTGGAACTTGGAGCTTGGAACTTGGAACTTGGAACTTGGAACTTGGAACTTGGAACTTGGAACTTGGACCTTGGAACTTGGAACTTGGAACTTGGAACTTGGAACTTGGAACTTGGAACTTGGAACTTGGAACTTGGAACTTGGAACTTGGAACTTGGAACTTGGAACTTAAAACTTGAGACTCCAAACTTGCAACTTGGAACTATGTACTTGGTATTTGCAACATTCAGCTTGCCATTTGGAACTAGCATTTGGAAATTTGAAACTTTGAAACTTTAAAACTTGGAACTTGGAGTTCTGAACTTGGCACTTTGTACTATGAGCTTTGAACTTTGAGCTTTAAACTTGGGACTTGGAACTTGGCACTTAGAACTAAGATCTTGAATCTTGGAACTAGGAACTTGGAACATGGAACTTGAAACTAACAACTTGGTATTTCGAGCAGAAGACTCAAGAATTGGTAGTAAAAACAATAAAGATATTGAACTTCTATTCTAATATCTAGATTATTCCACATATTTTGAAAATCTGCTTATACTTTTCTAACTTATAAATCCAATGTTATTCAATATTAAACCCAATTTTCAAAGATTCCTTCGATAAGAGTTAATTTTTGACATACAAACACAGAAAACAATTTAACCAACTACAAATCAAAAATAAACAAAATTTTTATTGTTAATCGTAAATATTGATGTTCTTCACCACACCTGTGAAATTCTGGTAATCTATAATTAATTATTTTTTTTATACAAAGAAAACAAACTTGAAGAAAATATATTGCTATGAATATATTGTTTTTTCTCACGAAGTGGATCAATTTAATTTCTAATAAATTATACCTTAAAAATCAATTAGATTCGTGTAGAAGAAGGTATTTAAGATTTTATGTTGAATTAAAGAAACATAAATTTTTTAATTGAATTAGCAAGAAAAAATGCTTTGGAGAAAATAAGGTTGTAGTCGTAAACATTTTGTTGATATTTAAAACAATATATCGTCGCTTTAATGTGTGTAGTTTCGAGATAATTGAGTTTAAAGATTTTTCGATTTCTGATTTTCGTAAACTCGGCAGCACTATTGAATGAATAAAGATATTGGAAAAAATATTTCTACCAATTACTCTTGACTAATTTCCCCACAGCATATTAAAATTTCACATTGGTACCTGCTGGTTTTTCTACCAAAGAGGTAAAAAGTCAATCAGGTACCTTATACGTTATTTCATATTTCATATACGATATTTCATTCTGCATGGAAGTACGATTAAGCCTAAAACTAATTATTATTGAAATAACGCATTATATTCTTATAATTTTAGGTAGATTTCATATAAAAATCTACCTATTGCAATGGGCTTCGTCTCGGCATTTCGGAAAAATGTTTGTGCCAACGACTATATATGATAAGCGGAGACGAAAAAACAAAAAAAAATGTATATATATATATATATATATATATATATATATATATATATATATATATATACATATATATATATATAAACGATATGAGATATAACGAAAACGACCGGCACTCTCACGGTCGCATTTGTTGAGGTAGATCAAAAAAATTTGTTGTACATGTGTGTTGTATTAATATCTCAATCAGCAAAATCCGACACGTGGTTAAGTAACTAGCGCCCATTTTCTAAAAAAAATAGTTTTTTAAAACCGTTATAACGGCCGTTTGGATAGGAATATTTTAAAAAAAATTAACAAATTTAGAATTTTTAGAATCTTTTTTATCAATTTGTTTTAAAACTAGATCTCTGCAGTTAGAGTTTGCTGAGTGAGCGGCTCCAACAAAAAAGCTTGCAAAAAAAAATTTTTTTTGAAACAACCGGCACTCACACGGTCGCATTTGTGGAGCCAGATCAAAAAACCTTTCTTAAAAATGTGCGCTTTATTAATATCTTGAACTATTTCGTAGATCAGCCAAATCCGACACATGGTTAAGAAACTAGAGGCTTTATACTAGAAAAAACTCTGTTTTTTAGATCCGTTATAACGGCCGTTTAAATTCTAATATTTTTAAAATCTTCATAAATTTAGAATTTTTGAAACCTTTTCAAACAGTTTCTTTCAAAAAAAAGACCTCTGCTGTTGGAGGTTTCTGAGTGAGCGGCTCCAACAAATAAGCTTGTAAAACACAAAATGCGTTTGAATCAACCGGCACTCTCACGGTCGCATTTGTGGAGCCAGATCAAAAAACTTTTTTTAAAAATGTGTGTTTTATGAATATCTTGAACAAGTTAGTAAATCAGCTAAATCCAACACATGGTTAAGAAACTAGAGGCTTCATACTAGAAAAAAAGTCTGTTTTTTAGATCCGTTATAACGGCCGTTTGGATACTAATATTTTTAAAAACTTCATAAATTTAGAATCTGTGGAAACATTTTAATCCGTTTCTTATAAATATAAACTTCTGCAGTTATAGGTTTTTGACTTGTCGGCTTCAACAAAAAAGATTGCAACAATCCATAACTACAATTTCCAAAAACCTTATAACAGTCAATGCAAAAAATATAAAAAGGTTTGGATAGAAGAAATTAATTTTTTTTCTTAGAAATAAACTATTTTGATATTTTGCAGTAAATGGACGACATATGATATAGCGTAGGTTTGTGTCATAAATTGTCACACACATGTTCTGTGGTAGATTTGATATTTGTTTGTTGCAAATTGGATAGATATAGTTTTGCTTATATGTAGCTAATTTTCTTTTTAAAATTTGTTCAATATCTGTTTGTAATTATTTTGTGTTGTTTAAACTAATCTGATGCATCAGATTCTACTGGCACACAAAACTGTCTGATCTCGAAATCTACCTATTTCTAGCGGATATACGTGCCGCTTGCACTTTTTTATATCATGTAGTCATGAATGATGCTTATACAATATTTTAGATTTACCATTTCGTTTGGCGATCGTAATGTATGTAAAATATACGACACTGATTTTACCCAAGTTATTATTCTGTAGGAATTGGAATATCGTCCATGCATTTACGCTGTTTCATTATTTAACTAAATTCAAATGTGCATGTACGTTAATTAACAATATATTAATTTTCCTTCCCAGTTATAAAATAATTGGAAAATGTTAAAACGCCACTCTATAGACATCCTTATGGGGAATGCAGCGCACCCATTATATAATAACAACGCATAAATGGCAAAATTTATTTCATTATTAAAGCGACGATATATATATATATATATATATAATATATATATATATATATATATATATATATATATATATATATATATATATATATATATATATATATATATATATATATATATATATATAATATATATATATATATATATATATATATATATATATATTATATATATATATATATATATATATATATATATATATATATATATATATATATATATATATTAGGGTGGCACTTATTTTCTTATTTTGCATTTTTGAAGGGCGCCGGTCAAAATTTTGTTCCTTTATATATGTGTAACTAGAATCTGAAGCTTGGGCTCAATTGAACAATTTTATCACGTGGCACTTTAGCTCAAAGTTGAGAAATTTAAAAAAAAATATTTCTTATCAACTTAAAAATTGGAAAACTCGAACAAAATAAGTAAAGGGACCGTCACTGTGACATGCCTCTGGCTCTTTGTAGTATACGTGCTAGAACAAGTTGGGTCTCGTGCAACCTGTCCGTCCCTATATAATTTAAAAGTGTCTGTCAATAGGTGTGACGCAATGTTAAATCGAAAGACACTATTCATATAACATAATGACAATCTCTTGTTACTTTACGCAAATAACTTATTTAATAAGTTTAATAGAAAAATTAAAGAAAAC
>CAVNZG010000722.1:36258-98374 GCA_963693315.1 Diogma glabrata
TTTTAATTTTAAAAATATGGCTTCCCCAAACAATTCTCCCTCGCGTCCTGTCTCACCTGTGAATGCCTTGGGTGTTAATGAAGCACCCATGTTAATGACTCATCAGCAGTTAGCTGATATTATCCAAGGAAACTTGCAACAGTTCGCCCATCAACAGTTCATGGCACAGCGGCAGATGCCACCACCTTGCTCACAACCTCCAACAACTGAACCAGATGTACAGTGAGCAATATTAATTTTGTTAAATTTAAAGCTCCGCAAAATTCGTTTGACCAAAACGCAATTGTTTAGTTCAGGATGTTGGAACTAAAATTTTTCGAATGTTAGAATGTTCGAATGTTAGGTCGGAAATGACCAAATATTCACATGCACGATTGCACAACAAATTGGCACCGTTGCTCTTTAAAGAGATAGGTGATACTCCTTATACTACCTTTAAGACGGAGGTAATTAAAATTTTGGGCGACGCTGTCGCAAAGGGACGCTGTCGCATAAGGCAAAAATTAATAATATTTTGCATAAATTAGTATTAGGTGATGAAAAACCTACACAGTTGCTAGCTGAATTCCGAATTAACGGTGCTGATATGACCGATGGCATTATCAAACAACTTTGGATGGCACGTCTTCTTGAAACTTGTTTTATCGCCTTTCGAAAACGATTTACCATTAACGGTGTTGGCAGAACGTGCCGACAATCTTATGGAAACGTTGTCACAGAGACAAATTTTCCCAATGAACTACTTCTACTTCTGCACAATCAACTAACTCCATCCGATTTCATCAAAGTGCTTCTCAACATAAAAAAAATCGAAATATTAATGAAATTCTTAATAATTTTAAAACGCAAATGCTGAGTGAAATTCACTCGATAGTAAATGCTGGTCATAGGCCGCGCTCTAAATCTCGTGATAACCGTCGGAGTACTTCTAGATCAAAGTCTAGAGAATTAAAAATTAATTCGGACATTTGTTTTTACCACTCCATATTTAAAGACAAAGCACAACGCTGCGTCACTGGATGTTTTTTAAAAAGGTTTAATATTTCCACAACATTTTTAAAATCACATCCATGCACATGTAGTAACTTAAGTGAATACAAAGAAGCCCCCAAAATTGTAAGTTGTTTAAAGGTAGTCAACGATCCAGCAGAACGATGCACAAAATTAATGGAAGAGTTCAACGATAAAATAACTAAAGATGAAGATCAAAAACAATTTTTGTTAAAGGTAAACAATAAGCAATAATTAAAGATAATTTAAGCATATATAGAATGAGAATTAATTTTATTTCATGCGTTTTCAGACCGTTTAAGACTACCGTAAGAAATATCCGAAATCTGCTACATTGCAGGATTTGAAAAGGCCTTTATAATTTTGTTAACATTATAAAATACGTTCCTGTTTTTAAATATTAAATGATACTTTAGAAACTATTATACGGTTTTGTTTTTAATACAGACTCGACTATGTGAAAATTACAAAAAAATTTGTATGTAAGCGTGCTTAAGAATCAAAGTCGCCACGTGTTAAAATTGTAATAGAGTGGTGAAACTTTGTCAGTATTCTTAAATTACCCAAAGGAACAAAATTCCGGCCGGCGCCATGCCAAAATAAAAAAAAAAAAATCACCCATACAAATAAGTGCCACCCTAATATATATATATATGTATATATATATGTATATATATCTATATATATATATATATATATATATATATATATATATATATATATATATATATATATATATATATATATATATATATATATATATATATATATATATATATATATATATATATATATATATATATATATATATATATATATATATATATATATTATATATATATATATATATATATATATATGAGCAATTTCACGAAGATTCAACAACGTTTTGACTTGACCCTTTTTAATTTTGATTATTTTTTGTTTATAGATAGTCTTTGATAAATAAAAAATATAAGTTCTCTTAAATTTTTTTTTTTCGACCAGGGGTCTTCACAGGGTGCCCCTCAGGTGCCCCTCAATTTTTGTTATTTTGTGATGTGAGTGCATTTTGACGAGCGTTTGTAGAAAAACTACTCAATCGATTTTCATAAATGATATGTCGTTGAATAGGTAGTAGAACAAAGTTTTTAAAAATGTACACTGTTAATTTTTTGAAATAATTTTTAACGGTGTAACATAAGAAAAAAATGGTGTAATTGAAAAAAAGATGGCATAGCCTTTTTTTTTTTTTTTTAACTAAATTGAAGCTTATTTTATATCTAACAACTTGTGAAAGTTTAGGACTAGCATCATTTTTTGTTTTAGAGATAAAATTCGTTGTGCATATGACTGTCGGGAATCAGTTTTTTTTGTTCTGAAGGAAAATTATAAAAATGGCGATTTTTAGATTCAGATTTTTTTTTATGTTAAATATCAAATATTTTATTATTAAATGAACTTTTTAAAAAGCAATTTCAGTCAAGTTCAGCAAAATTCTGCGACATTTTGACTCGACCCTTGTTAATTTGGATGTCTAATATTTTTTATTTATCAAAGACTATCTATAAACAAAAAATAATCAAAATTAAAAAGGGTCAAGTCAAAACGTTGTTGAATCTTCGTGAAATTGCTCATATATATATATATATATATATATATATATATATATATATATATATATATATATATATATATATATATATATATATATATATATATATATATATATAATATATATATATATATATATATATATATATATATATATATATATATATATATATATATATATATATATATATATATATATATATATCTGAAGGTTGGAGGTAAACTACACCAAGTCACGTTTATAAAATTTTACAGGAGAGCCAAAAAACTGTTTGAAAATCACAAACCCTGCTATATCTCTATAACTGCTTCCCTTACCCCGAAAATTTTTTTTACTGTGTAATTTTTTTTAATTTCCATGATATCCTTAATTAAATTACGTCACATTATGTAACGTTTTTTTTTAAAAAGGACTTGGTGTGCTTTACCTGACAATGATGGATCTTAGTATTCCCAAGTCCCTTGAAACATACAGCACCAAGTCCAAGACAATTGTACATAAAAGGTGTTTCAAAAAATAATGTTAAAGGCTTTTTTTATAAACTTTACTTCAAAATACATTATTAAACAATGTAAGTTTAACGTTAAAAAACGTTTAAAATTGTTTACATTTTATAAGAAACTAAAAGAAAGATGTTAAAACCTAAAGACACATTGACTAAGCGGACTTGGTGTTATTTACCTCTAAATACATTGTTGTCATCTACAACACCATTTAGTCATAAACAGAACTATGTACACTTGATGTTATTTACCTCTAAGGGCTTTGGACTTGGTGTCAAAATTTGTTCACTTGACGTTCTTTACCTCTAAGGGCTTTGGACTTGGTGTCATTTAAAATTGTTGTATCTCAAAAACTACACTAGTTAGGACTCAGTGCTATTAACTCCTCGGTAGAGAACAAAATCCTGATTCTAACAGTATAAAAAAACGTATTTTGAAAAAAATGTGACTTGGTGTAGTTTACCTCCCACCTACAGATATATATATATAATATATATATATATATATATATATATATATATATATATATATATATATATATATATATATTTATATATATATATATATATATATATATATATATATATATATATATATATATATATATATATATATATATATATATGTATATATATATATATATATATATATATATATATATATATATATATATATATATATATATATATATATATATATATATATATATATATATATATATATATATATATATATATATATATATATATATATATATATATATATATATATATATATATAGGTATAAATGTTTTTGGTCAGGGTAATATTTTTATAAAGCTAAATTAAGTACCTTTCACACAAAAAAAATTTACTCAAATCGAACAACCCGTTCGGACACAATTTAACTTTAATATTTGATTGTAACTAAATTTGTTAAGAAATTTCGTGTCGCCCTGTGTCAAAACTAGCGAAAGAATAATAAAATAGAAGGCACATATTAAATCTTTTTTATTGTACTAACGATTACCAAAGTTTGAGAGACATCGGAAAAGGTCGGGTTCAAATTTCTTATTTTATCGACGTCTTGATTTGATTTTCCATCAGGTTTGCTCGAGGCGAGTCGAAGATTTTTTTGATACTTTTAATGTTCAGCTTACACTGTTTTTCTGACACCTCAAGAAGTAATTTGGGTGTCACAATATTAAATCACATTACTAGAAAAGGTTAATTAGTATACCAATACAGCAGACAATAGTTCCTCTGGAGTCGTGTGTAGTGAGTGGTACTTCCTGAAAAGTTTATTAGATGTGTAAAGAAATATTTATGCTTTTTTTTTTTTGTAGTGACCGGCAAATAAGAAATACATAGTTATTCTTTGAGTGGGTGATGTGCTGTTGTAAAATTTTATATGATGTTCTTCTCGAATAAAAGTATTCTTGGTGCATACATGAATTTTGTTTTCGTTTGTTAAAGGAAGACAATGATCCATATTTGTTTGTGAAGTGTAGTAAAATTGTAATAAAACTCTATCATTAAGTCTTATAAACTACAATTTTATTATTTTTTTTAAAGTTGGTTATGATTTATATGTATAAAAAATATGCTTCAATTTTTCACACTTTAATTTTTTTTAATAAAATGTGTTGTGTAGTAGGCATTACAATATGTGTCACAACAACACATAAAACCTTTTAAGACCAAGGTCCCACAACAACATGCGTTCTAAGGATGTTAATGGACGCACATTTTTTTTGTATTTTTTTGTTTAACAATGAATAACTAAACGATAAATCCTATCACATATAAAATATGACATAGACCAATATTTCATGATAGTACATATAGAGAAAATAAAAATAAATTAAGAGATAAAAAGCAAAGTTGTTTGCAAAAGCAAACAGCTTGCCATCAACAAGAATTATTCCATAGCTAAGATTGAGGGTGCTAATGTTGATTGAATACAGTTCATCTGGCAGCACCCCTAAGATACCAACTTAGCTAGTGATATCTCACTATTATTATCAGTGGTATGTGATATCTCACGTGAACTCATATCATATGACATATGCCAATAGCAGGGACTGAAGTACGCGGGGTTGTCACACTCGTGGATCAAAACTAAAAAAATTAAAAAATCAATAAAAACTGATTCCTCCGTGCTGAAAAACACACTATCATTTATACTTAGGTGTACATTACCTAATTGTTTCGGTAACATTGTCCAGGTAACGGATCTTGATGTTAAGGCTTTCTGTTATGACTATTTTGTATATAGGAACTATTAATCACTAAGCTAATTTTAGAATGCCATACGCACAAGGTGAATCAAGTTTGACCTATCTGGTAAACATTGAAGTAGTGCACCACCTTGAAATTTGATGATTGAACTTCGTATTTTGAACAAAATTTTGCCTAGTGAATAACAAAAGAAATTAATTATATTTGAACAGCGTCTTTAGTATGTATCAGTAAAAAATTTATTTAATTTTTGAATTTATTTTGTATTGTAAGATGATCAAATATCTGTTTTCGTGTTGTAATTAAATTATTTACATAATTTTTCAAATACATTTGTATGTATTGTACATTTGTAACATGAATATTAAATTAGATCATCAAGTTTTGTGGTGGGAATAGTTTATATAATTGTTGTGTATGTCAAACAATTTTTTATTTATTTCATGAACATCAAACTAAGGCAATGAATGTAATGCTTGCTTCCAAACCATTAGAAATGATATATCTGGCACGATCTATTTTTTAATTTAATTAAGACATTTATATTATGTGATGTACTGTTTGGCAAGTGAAATGATTGGAACACAATTTTTACATGTATTCTGTTATATGGAATAAATAAATATATGGAATAAATAGATAAAAAGTTTGCGAGCAGAAATGTGTGTTGCACTTGTCTGGATCCATACGGTACTGATGTTGGAGCTGGTTTTATAATTAATGTCATTGTTGCAATTACAAAACTCTTAAGAACTGTAACCAACCGGAATACAGTCACTGGTCTGGTACCATATGAAGGAGAAATAACTGAGTGTATGAGGAACAACAAAACTGTAAATGGCTGAGTGTTTTTCTCTCGCTATTTACTCTGGCGTTTAAAAAATTTGGACTTATCAATAGATGCAAAAAATATTTCAATTCATATAGACAGTATAGATATACCATGTTAATAAGCCTCTGTAAAATTTTTTATCAAAGCCTAAAGTTATTGAAAGTTTCAAATTCGCATGCTAGAACTTTAAGTTACTGAAGTTTAACATGAGTCATCTAAATACAAACTCTGCCATTTTTAAACATTTTGGATTTTGATGAAACCTTTTATCTCTTAAGTAGAACTCAAGCAACAAACAGGTTAATAACCTAGGATGTGAGACCCTTCAAACAGCTGCACATTGTGTCAACCTATACATAGTTCAAATCGTCCGATGGTTATTTTTCATCTTTTCAACATCACAGTATGCTTATAAAGCGATTGTTATACGCGAATCTATAAAACGATCTAACGAGATAGCGTATGCTGTTTACCTCAGACTACATAATACAGAATTTGATAGAATAAAAAAAATTAAACGGTTTGCCTATATCAAATTGAGAGGTGTTGTTGGTAGTTGATAACTTTTATACCACTCGGCCGTGTATAGGAACAAGTTATCAGAAAAGATGCGCAAATGAAGCAGTTTTCTAAACTTCCTAAGCAGATTGTTAACGCTTAAAAATTCTTGGTTTTATTATTATTTGTGTATCTGAACTGTGGCCAATAAATCCACTTTTATAACTTGTAACAGACAAAAAGTATTTGGAAATAATTTGATTATATAAATAATTTAGGTATTTTGCTCTCAGTTGTCAAATCTGAAAGAAGAAACTTCAAGCAACGCATAAAACTAGGAGTTCTATATAGAGCAGTCCTTAAATCTTATAATATGATTGAGTTGAGAAATATGAAAAGTAATGCTTATAGGTGCTACTATACAGATAGAGGATTCTTTTAAAGCATCAAGATTTCAAAAAGTATTATCAAACAGTTCTACCATTCTGAAATATCTCCAACGATCAGTGGACCACCTCTTGTATGAAGTTCCAGAAACTGATATTAGAATACCATTTTCCGGGTTGCTTTGAGATCTCTGTGAGCATGGCACTTGGAACATGGACAAATAAGGCTTTGCAAACAAACCATTAGTACAAATAAAATGTTCCGCATTGTTAAAACATTTAAGCCTATTAAGTTTGCCGGACCAGATGGTATCATCCCACGGACCTTCAAGTAACCATAAATCTGCTCGTGTTTGGGGTGACAATTATTTTCGAAAACAGCCTTGTACTATGTCACATGGAGAAATGGAGAAGTCACTGAACAGTTGTATTGACTTCCTGCTTAAAAAACGGATCATCACATCTTGTCTCAGTGAGTTTTACAGATGATTGTGCTGGTGGCGTCCTAAACATCCTGGAACTATCAGTTTTTTTATATTGTTTTTGTTTAGATAACATGTATCCATCATGCACAGTAAAAAAATTTAATATTTAATTCAGGCACAACATTTTGGAGAAGAGGAGTGGAAAGTGAAGGAGCACGAAATGCAAGGGGTTAGATAGTAGCGGCAAGGGAAGGATAGGTGTAAAGCGTTGGTGTATTTACTTTTAATGTGACAAAGTTAGTTTCTTTATGTTTAGCATAAATTTTTGAAGTTTGTAACTAGGCCGAAAGACAGCGGACTCTAGAGAATTCCATAAAGCGGTTGTTCGTGGAAAAAAAGACGAGACATACTGCTCAGTTCGGCCAAAGAATGGTTGAAGCGAGTGCTCATGGGAGTTTGTTGATAGACAATTTATCCGCGAGAACTGACGTCGTAGAGGCATTACCGCATTTATCTCAGCTGAATGCTTACCATAGTAGTATTTATAAAATACACAGAGGGCTCTTATATTGCGTCTATGATCGAGGGAATTCAGAGAGTTTGTTATATTAGCGTCATCAATTAACTTGCATGCCCGGTTTTGAATTCTATCAAATGCGACTAAATGAGTTTTTGCTGTCCCTGCCCATACATGGGAATTATATTCCATATGGGGTCTTAAAAAAGCTTTATATATAATCAGAAATTTAGAAGGAGTAAAGTAGAATTTACTTCTTCTTAGATAACCTAAACATTTACCAAATTCATAATGCAAAGTACTACATTGTTTAATAGACCAATAGACGTAGACCTAGAATCATTCCACACAAATCACTACCGGTTTTCTTCTTTGGAAGCACAACCACCTAAGTTGAACTATCCAACTCCTATTGGAATCAGCCTGACTGTCATGAAAACTCGTGCTGAATGAAAAATTACGCTGGTTAACGCAGAAGGAGTGAGGTAAGCTACCAAAGCGTTTTACTTATGAAAAAGCGACATTAAGTTAAGCTTTACCACGTAGCAAACAACTGTCTACCATCTCATATCGAGATTGCCTTGTTCACTATTGCCGCTATTATTGCCTCGTCCACTCTCACCTAACTCTCATCTAACCTAATCCATTACAAATATTTCATATATTTCATCTTTTTAATTAAATATAACAAAACTAAAGTTTATAGCTAACAATGTAATTGTTTTATTTTTATTTTCATTTCACGTTTTCTTTATTTTATTACAAAATAATAAATAAGAATTAAATTAAATTTAAATTAATTAAAAATAACTTCGATTATTATCTTAGACAAATTTCTCGTCAAGACAAGTTAATTTGAGGTATTATGTGCTGTAACTAATTTTTTTTAGAGCTAAGATGGAAAAGTTAAATTTAAGATATAAATGTTCTTTCGTGATTCGAATCACTTGATGAAAATATGTTTATTGTGATAGTGTTTTAAGGAAATGATTTACAATTAGGTTCATCCCCATAATGTTTGTTGTTTTCGCTTTTAAATTTTATAATGAAATCGTCTTACTTAGTTCTCTCAACTCGTCTGTTTTTATAGATTTTAATATTTGATATGTTTAAATTCAATCCCCATCGATTTGTAAACTTTTTTCATAATAATATGAGATGGAATGTCTTGTGACAAAAATGATTCCATTGATGGGTGGTCTAGGTTGGAAAAAAAAATATTATTGAATAGAAATATTTAATTTGAAAATCGTGATGATTTGATACGTTTGTAGGACACGATGTGAATTATAATATTTTTTTAAATTTGTTTGCAAGCATGATTTCTACAGGTTAGATATTTTCGTTCAATGCAGTTTTAATGTGAAACCGAAAACAATAGTCTACTTTCGGCTGTCTTTTGAAGAATATTTGCTTTTGACTCCATTTATTCGAATATTATACGTGAACTGGTTCCTAAAGGTTCAAAAATTGTACTTTTACTAAATAAAAGCATTAAGATTTATCTGAACTGATTGGCGTCTTAAGAATGCTAATTCTGAATTGATGTTACTAAAGCTGCTAATTCTTTACCAGTTGACAAGGATTACATACAATTTTTTTCATTTTTTATCTCTACTAGCTAGATAAAGCATGCGAGTCCTTATCTCTAAGTTTGAAATCAAGTCTTTGCTCCAAGTTTTTTCTTTTGTCTGCTTCTGAGAATGAATACAGTTGACAATACCTCTCCCTTTTGTCCTGTCCTATAACGTACAGAATCTATTACAAAAAATTTACTTTAAAATACCATCTTCTTTGTAGATAGTATTGCCATTATCATTATTCGCAAAGGTTTTTATCAAGAATTTCAATAACTTCTTAGTTTTCCCTAATTTTAATTTCGATTGTACAATACAAATATTTCATAATTATGCAAAAATTTTGTAACGACCAACAAAAATCATTTCATAAATAATATCTGACCGTATACAACGTTTCACTGTGATAGTCAAATGATAGTCAATTTATAGAAACATGTTTAATGAATTTAGTTTATTATTTTATAATTTTAAATTTAAATTTTATTTCACTGACGCACTGAAAAAAAAGGAGGCTTGTAAAACTAACATTTTTCCAATGTTAATTGGCAAAATGTTAAATTTTTAGGCATGAAATTAAAATAACATTTTCTTTAACAAAATTATAAAAATTCTTAGCATATTTATGCATAAAATGTTACTTTTTTAAACATTTCAAACTTTTAACAAATAAATTGTTAATTTAATATTGAAATTTTAATGTTGATCGTCCATGTCATTTCTACCTTTTCTATTTAAAAAAAAATTTGTCGAATTTTGAACATGATGTATCCTGTGTACGAAATAACAGTAAATTAAATTAACCCAAAACTGCCTGCTATATTGAAAGTATATTATTAATATTCGCAAGTCTTATTTTTTTAAATATAAAAAAATATACGGATTTTGTATAATTATTTATTAAATGGTATACGTTTTACGGATTTGTTTTACTTTTTCCAAAAAATTGATAATTGCTGGAAATTGAAATATTTATGTTCGTAGTGGGTTAAGTAATTAACATTGTAAAGGTTAAATTTATGCTGAAAAATGTTAAAAAAGGTTCAAACAAAATCACATGATAGCAAATGAATCCTCAGATTGTGTAGAGTATTTGAACAATTAACATGCGTTATAATTCTTTTTAAAAACAAATAATTTTGTGTATTTAAGTAGTTTATATAGTGTTTCATGAGCGTATAAGTGCTCAATTTCTAAAATATAGGCGAAAATGGCAGAAAATGGTTTTGTGAATGCCATTAGAGTGTTGGATAATGAGTACAGTTATGAAGATGTATATTACGAGCCAAGGAACGATGCGGCTATTACATCAAATGTGGCTTTTTCTACACAAACAACCACGGAGGGAGTGGTTTTAAATTTAGATACTTTTCATGAATCAAATGAAACTACTGTAAGCGTTTCACATGACCAATTCGCTCTTTATGATTTGATTAAATCTTGGAAATTTGATGATGAAGTATATAATACTTTACAAGGTAAGCAAAATTATATTTATCGGGTATTTATCGCTCATAAATTAAATGTTTTAATTAACAGTAAAGTTGTACTGTATAGAGTTGTTTAATGTGCTATTGGTTAATTTTCAGAACACAAAGTTACATACGAGAAACTGCTCTATTTAAATAAAGAAGATCTATGTGACCTGTTTCCTCATGTGGGGATTAGAATTGAATTTAGGGAGAAGTTATTCGCTTGGAAAAGCGATTGCAAAATTTTCTTTATTCTATTTTTTTATAAATTTTTTCAATTTAGGATTCTGAATTAGATACCATTTCCGTTGATTCTAAAACTTAAAATTGGATGAGTTCTTATAATAAGTCTTGTACTTACAGTCGAAATAAAGCTCATGAACATCATAAGGTGATCGAAAACACTATCTTTAATTTGTTTATATTAATAAGGTTTATTTCAGCATGTCAGGGATATATTAACAAGTAACAAAGATAGGCAATCGATTTTAAATTTTTACAAGAAAAATTCCAGTTTAACAGAAACTTACCGCAAGGAACTTGTGAATCTTATTATAAAAGAATATTATGATTCAGAAATGAACTTTACTTTTATCCCTGCACCGAATGAAATGATAAAAATTGTTGAACAGATCCTAGAAGTATTCCCCACTGAAGATAAGGTAATTGGATTATTTAATGATTTTTTTTATTTTTATGTCCTCTTTTTCGTGTGCAGTTAAATAATTTTATACTTCTAATAGGAGATATATTATATTCCACAAAAAGAAGCTAATAGTCCTAATCCCAAAGGAAAACTTATTAATAGATTCAGAAATATAAAGCATAATGAAAATGGACAATCTAGTGGACCGATAAAAAAGATTTGCCGTCCATCAACATCATTTGATAACGTCGACAGCAAATTTAATAACACACCATCAGAAATAGAGGATTTTGTACATAGTATAGAGGTAGCTTCTATTCAGCGAGAAATGAAACTGACGAAAGCTTTTAATTCAAGCAAAGCTTTAGACGATTGGGACAAAACCTTTTCTGCTAGGCAATTTTTCATCAAAAATCCAATCAACACAGTTGAAAGAGTCTTTGAAGAATGGCCATATCTTATTTCGGCAGATGGTTCAAATTTTGTATGTAAATGTTTTACCGATTTCATAATAACTTAAAAATTTCATACAAAATTTTTTGTTCCTTTCAGATTGATTTTGATTTTCAGAAAATGTTTCCCGGAAAGAAACTTAATCTTTTTGAAAAATGGGAAGAGTTTTTATCAAAAATTCTTTCATATTACGATAAAGGCACAATCAAGGATAAATCTTGTATTGAAATCTATGAGAAAATGAAGCAAAATGATGTTAACAACGGTAAATATTACCTATAGTTGAAAAACAAAATATAAAAAAACATTTTTTCACAGATTCCAAGGAATACATTCTAGCAAGATTACTTCATTCCATTTTAAAACCAGTTTCAAGAGTTTCAATAAAAACTCAAAATGATGCAAATTTAAGTTCAGCATCAAAATCGAGAAATAACTTTTACCACCCTTCAATCAAAGATGGCCAAGAATCGTTTGCCGTTCATTTACGAACAATAAACGATCTCGAGAGGGTTCGGGATGATTTAATGGATAAATGTTTATCAAAAAATTTTCATATGCAACCATATATTATAGTAGTTGGAACCGATGAATTTTCATTGGAAGAATTTTATATTAACATTGATACAACAACTTTAAAAATTAGAAGCTTTGTTCATGCTTTAGATACATGCTTCAAATCATTTTTTGTTCTAAATTTACAATATCCGATAGAAAGTGAACTAGTTTGGCTATTTATACAAAAATATTTTTATGAAATATCTCTGAGCAGTGACAAAAAAAGTCCAGCTCTTTCTGGACTAATTAAGAATTTAAAAAGTTAAAATTATGCTAAAATGTTTTAGATGTAAAATTTTTTTTGTAGATTTAGCCAAACTGTGTTCTCATTTTAAATTATTTCATGGATATAAGTTAAATAGTATGTACAGATGTGTTCAAAATCAGTGTTTGCAATCATTTTCAAATTTATCTTCTTTTAAAAAGCACATTAAGTGTAAACATCTTAACCATTTTGGTGGTTCAAATAACTTTAAACAAACTCCTAGACAAAATATGACAAATTTTGAGGTTTTAGAATCAAACTCTATGAATTTAAATAAGTCAAATAGTGATGGTATTGAAAATTCACTAAATAATAGCTATAATATTGTAAAAGTGTCTAGCACAAACATATTAAACTTTAGTAATAAGCTTCACAAAAATAGTAATTTCAATAGAAAAGACATTTAAACCATACAACAGGATATTCAAGATTTAATATTAGCACCTCTGATTCTCAATTTAAAACAGCTTATATCGGAGTCCGCTGAAAATTATACTCAAATTGAGAAACTACTAAAAGTTTATTCAGACGCATTTCAAGATATTAATAGCGACTACAAGTATTTAAACTGCTTGTTAACAAACGAACTTTTCGTATATCCTAAAAACTTCAACATAAATAATGAGATTACTGAAGTTATACTCCAAGGAAAGCCGACTTTGGATTCAAGTAATGTTAACGGTTGTATTATGCCTATTTCATTTCAAATAAAAAAGTTTTTGAGCTACCAGATATTTTAAGAGTTACTTTACAAAACACAATTATTCATTTAAAAAACAATGATAATATTACACATTACGTAAACGGCAGTGTTTTTAAAGAACAAATTAAAATGTTTCCCAATAAAATAGTTATTCCATTAAACTTATATATTGACGATTTTGAGATTAACAACCCTTTGGGAAGTCACGCTTCAGAAGATAAAATTACCGGGATATACTATTCTTTTCCTAGTTTACCACAACATATTTTATCTAATCTTAATTATATATTTGTAGCCGCATTTTTTAAATCCAAAGATAGGACTACATACGGCAACGATGTAGTTTTACAGACACTTGTTAGAGCTTACATCTTTAGCTGAAACTGGATTAGAAATTTTAGTAGATGATAAAAAGTTCCAAGTACATTTTGTAGTAGGTCTTGTACTAGGGGATAATGCGGGCTTAAATGACATTTTGGGGTTTGTTCGAAGTTTTAATTCATTTTATTACTGTCGTGCGTGTAAAAGAAGTAAATTTGAAATGCACAATGATTTTACAGAAGTTTCAGAATCTCTAAGAGACATAGAAAACTATAAAAATGATGTGATTAAAAGTGATTTTCAAAATACTGGTGTTAGAAGTGAATGCATGTTTAACAATATACCCACTTTTCATGTGACTAATAATTATTCATTTGATATAATGCATGATATTTTTGAAGGCATTTGTAGATACGACCTTTGTAAAATATTACTAGAACTAATTTTAAAGTATAAATATTTTACATTGGACATATTTAATTACCGAAAGCAAATGTTTCATTATCAAGAAACTGAAATTGGTAACAGATCATTACCAATTTTAATTAATCAATTGAAAAACAATAGCCTTAAAATATCTGCTAGAGAAATGTGGTCTCTAATACATTTTATGCCATTGTTAGTAGGTGATCTTGTCCCTGAAACAAACAAAGTGTGGTTATTTTTTATAGATCTAGTTAAATTAATTGATATCGTATTGAAATCGTCTTTTTCTGATATAGAATTGAATGAATTAGTAGAAATTATTGAAAAACATAACAAATCATACTTTTTTATTTTTAAGGAAAATTTGAAACCTAAATATCATTTCTTAGTTCATTATAGAACAGCTATTCAAAAATGCGGTCCTTTGAAATATACTTCCTCGCTTAGATATGAAGCTAAACATTTAAAATTTAAAAAGTATGCTAGAGTTACGACTTCAAGAAAAAATATAGCATATACATTAAGTATTAAAGCTGGTTTAAAATTTGCATATTTTATTTCTTCATACTCAAATGACATAAATGAACATTTAAAGATTGAGTCTGGACAGTTGACAAATCTTAACTTAAAGGACTATTTCAAAGATTTAAATGATGTTAACTTTTTTGATATAGACATAAATAATTGCTTTGTATGTTCTAGAATTTCTTATAAAGGAACTTTATATAAAAACGGATATTTTTTGACCGTTCAAACTAACGAAAATATTACGCTTTTTGAAATAGTCGATATGTTGATAACGAATTCAAAGAAAGTTATAATAGTATGTTACTCTATTGAAATTATTAAATATTTAAGTCATTATCAATCCTACTTAGTAGGAAATAGAAATCAAAATATAGTATTTTTAAATATTGACAAATTTGCAGGGCCTCCAGTCCATATATATTATTTACCAAATGGAATGAAACTTATTAGACTGAAATATTTTTAAGCCTTATATAGTTACATATTTTAAAATGTTTATTTTATAGAATTTTGAACTAATGTATTATTTTATTTTCTGTTATATCTTCTATTATATTAAATAAATAAAATTAAAAAAATCATAAAAAAAGTATTTCATTTTTGGCCAAAATTGTTCCAATTAAGAAAAATAATGAAAATAAATAAATAACATTTAATTTGTTAATTCTACTTTTTTAACTTAATAAAACATCATTTTTTAATGTTGTTTCAAATACTATATATTAGCAAATTTTAACATTTTAATGGTTATTAACATTTTTTATTCACAAATCAATATTTTTTTCAAAGTATTCATTGTTAATTTAACACTTTTAATACACAAAATCAACATTTTATAAATGTTGAATGATTCATGACGTCATGATTCATGACGTTTTCGTTCTTAATTAAACTAGGAGGGCCCGGCGTGCTTCGCTACGCTTATAAATAAAGTTTTTGCGTAGACATTTTGTTGACGTAGAAGCAATGATTTCAAAAAGTGGTAATGAGAAATGCTACCATATAATTTTTAATTTTTCTTTTTAAATATATGAATGAAAAATAATCAGAACTCTAGCTGATCAGTTGGGATATATGAAAAATTAGCGATCAAATAAGTTTTCAAGTAAGCTTCGCTAATTTTTCATATATCCCAACTGATCAGCTAGAGTTCTGATTATTTTTCATTCATATATTTAAAAAGAAAAATTAAAAATTATATGGTAGCATTTCTCATTACCACTTTTTGAAATCATTGCTTCTACGTCAACAAAATGTCTACGCAAAAACTTTATTTATAAGCGTAGCGAAGCACGCCGGGCCCTCCTAGTATCTATTATCAAGAGATGCACCACGTACATCAACACTCATACCATTATCACGTCGACGATACAAAGGATAACCATTCACAGATTCTTTAGTATTTTCAGAAAAAGGTTTTGGAAAATTCTTACTACATTTACCATCTCTCATACAAACAGAATTGGGATTTAGAGCACCACATGGTCCATGCATCATATGACGTTTCACATATTCATGTAATTTAGGAAAAAGAATGGGATCAGGGATTTCAGTACATACAAATTTATTAATCATTTCATTTCCATCAATTCTATCTTCATCTGATAAATTTAACAAAATATGGGCATGCGGAAGACCACGTTTTTGAAATTCAATGGTATATATAAGTGCTTTGACAGAACCGAAAATCTTTTTTTTCATTAAACAATCTATGAGCTCTTTAAGTTTCACTTTAAACACACGCACAACAATATCAGGACGAAAATTCGAAGACTCATAATTACTCAAATTATCAACAATTTCTGGCCATTGAGGATTACATGTCATTGTTATAAATAAAGAAGGTTTACCGAAATGTTGTACAATAGACATTGCATCCAAGTAATTTTGATACATGTTACGTGGTGAACCGGTGAAAGAAGATGGCAAAATTACTTTACGACCAACTACTTGCATATTATCATCGCCATTGCGATTTTGATGCAAGAAATCTGTTAAATTATTGTACAAATCAGCACGAAGAGCAGATTGATTTGAACGAATGTAATGAAGCCGTGTACCTTCGATACGAACATACATATCAACAATCCATTGAAGAAATAATTTTTGAGAACGATGCAAAAGACTAAAACCATCACGTATAGCAAGGCGATAAGATGCATATTGCAACATTGTAACTTTTGTACGTGACACATTAGCACGTGAAGTTGAAACTAAATTATGTGGAATATTAACGTGCCACCCAGTATCACCATTTGGAAACAACAAAGGATAAGCTAAAGGATCCAAAGAAGAATCAAGGACAGAAACAGAACGAATTTCATTTGCATTTTTTGAAAAAACAATCATATTTCTTTCAAAAGGTGGTTCACCATCATCATTTTTAAAAATAGCAGCCACATCAGTTTGAACAGCATCATTAAAACGACGAATATCACATTCTCTGTTAACTTTTATAACCATTGACACATCAGCAGTAACATTCTCAGGTCTTTCACAAAATTCATGCATTGATTTGAAAGAACGAACAAAAGGATTCACACGATCTAACTCAAAACCTATCTCACGCATAAGAAAAATTTCACATACATTGGTATTTCTATTCATTCTCATATTAGCAGCAGTATCAACATCATAAAAATATAATTGTGCATACATTGGAGGTCGACCATAAGCAGGAATTAAAGCACCAGTACGATGATAAAAAATATTATGAATTTTAAAATGATAAATACCACGTGCAGTAGAATCCGCTATATTACATTCAGAACTGATCATTGCAAATGCCGAATTATAGGAACGAATATTTGAAAGAAAACTTTTAGAACGTTTTTTTATAGCATTATCATTTGAATTCAATCCTTCGAAAATATTAGAGAAAAATGCATTTTCAGAAAGAGGAGGTAAATTGACTTTGCCTTTATGGCAACACAAAGAAAACGCTTCATTATTATTTGAAGTAACTTCTCTTGCAAAATGTTTGGCATGACAAAAATGACAACTCATATCCAAAGCACCACAAACATACGAATCAAAGTTACCTGGAATCACATTCAAAGCACACTTGAACGAATCTCTCAAAATTACAAAGGGAATTTCATCATTCACCACATTCAATTCTAAATCATTCGCAACATTCATGACACCATTCATGACACCGTTCATGACACCATTCATATCATCAACATTCACTTCATCATTCACAACAACATCAGCAAAAACAAAATAATCGAAAAATATCGAAAACCGTCCTTCTTGAAAGATAAAAGACGACTAAAATATAAAATAAATACGACGACTGAAATGAATATAAAATAAATATAAAAATTTTCGTTTTTGTTATTCGTTGTTCGGTTCGATAGCTAATATATAAAAAAGAAAAATTTTAAAGCATTGTTTTAAAGCAAAAAGAAAATTGTTTTTGCATGTATGTAAACTTATAATGCATATGTATAGAAAAAGTTTTCCGTATATAATAACTTTTTTATTTATGATCCGAAAAATCCCAAAAATCTTTAAAATCTAAGTTACACTAATATCAGTTAGCAGTGAAAATTTCAAATGAATCAAAATTCGAATAAAACAGCCTAATGCTCCACAAAGTTTTAATCTAGCGTATTAATATATAAAAAAAAGAAGATAAATACGAAATTGAATCAACAAATTTCAAGGTGGTCCGCTACTTCAGTGTTTACCAGATAGGTGAAACTTAATTCACCTGGTGGGTATCACGTTCTAAAATTAGCTTAGTAGATACTGTGCCTATATAACATATAGTAGTATAGGTAAAATATGCATATCAGTAGTAGTAACACCAAGCCTTAACACCAAGTTCGTTACCGGACAAATGTTACCGAAGCAATTAAACATGTACCTAAGTATAAATGATAGTCTGTACAATTGAAGTGTGATGGACCTTTTTTTTAGTGTGCATCACAATAACCATATGCACAGATTCTTGGCTATGTGACTGACAATTAGTATTTTAATAACTATGCTGTTGAATTGCATTTCATGTGTTCTAACAGTCAGTACAAAACTAATGTCTTCTACGAATAGTCTAGATCGCAGGTTAAGCTTCAGTGCCTATTTTTATGAAACAATTTCACAATGACCCACAACAATTCTAATACTCAAACCAATATACACATACGATAAAGCATAGCAGGTCCTTGACTTAATCCTTTAAAGGTCAACTTGAGTGTGTAATTCGTACTCCAATACATGCGTTTGCTGGTTATTCCCCAGGATAAGCACAGTGCAACATGCGCATTATGCTTTTCTTCTTCTCCCCCATCTTTAAAGATCTTAAAAAATTGTTGAACTGATGCTGCAGTCTTCATCGTATTTTTGCAGAATCTCAGTCAGGTCAGTGATTTGAGATGTTTGATACACACAAATTTTCGCTACACAAATGATACACCAACAAAACGACGGTTTACTATCAAACATTTACATACTTTTTTTTTTTTTTTTTTTTTCAATAAAATGTGTTGTGTAGTAGGAATTACAATATGTGTCACAACAACACATAAAAACCTTTTAAGACCAAGGTCCCACAACAACATACGTTCAAAGGTGTTGATGGACGTAAATCTTTCTTTTTTTGTATTTTTATATTTTTTAAAGAATGGATAACTAAAAAAAAAAAATCCTATCACTGACAAAATATGACATATAGACCAGGGTAGAAGCCTTTAAAAATAATAAAAAGTAAAAAAAAATAATAGTAGGATGAAACCCATTAGAAAAGGAGGAGAATATTATAAAAATGAAAGGAAAAATAATTTACGGGCGATCTGAGGTCGGGAAGGAGAAGGGGTGAGTTTTTAAGGGTAAAAAACAGTTTATCTCGATTTCCGGCAAAACTAAAAGTCCTATGGAAAAAAGCTACATGGCAAGTTGTAGGTAATAAAAAGATCTAAAACTTTTATATCGACACTTTTTTCACATAACCTCAAAATTTATGCGAAAAATTCAAAAAATTAAGTTTTTGGTTTTTTATTTTTATCTTTTACAAAATTTTTTTTTTTTTCACGAAATTTGTTGAAAACTTACTTTATTATGTCCCAAATACGCTGTAATTTATTTGATTTGAAATTTTTATTTGTTCACCTTATTTTGAATTAATATCGAAAAAGCACCCTAATTTTCAATCGAAAATTCACCCGTCAAAATATCAGCTTTTTTCAAAAAGTTGGTATGCTTTCTGTTCGTTGAAATCTCTAATTTCCGATGGTGAAAAAAAAAATATATTACTATAGTAAATCTTCTCAGAAAATGCAAAAAATGAATTGAATTTTCGATTCAAAAAACCATAGTTTTTGGTTTTTCATTTTTATCTTTTACAAAAAAATTTTTTTTTTTCACAAAATTTGGTGAAAACTTACCTTTTTATGTCCCAAATACGCTGTAATTTATTTGATTTGAAATATTTATTTTTTCACCTTATTTTGAATTAATATCGAAAAAGCACCCTAATTTTCAATCGAAAATTCAATTCATTTTTTGCATTTTCTGAGAAGATTTACTATAGTAATATATTTTTTTTTTCACCATCGGAAAGTAGAGATTTCAACGAACAGAAAGCATACCAACTTTTTGAAAAAAGCTGATATTTTGACGGGTGAATTTTCGATTGAAAATTAGGGTGCTTTTTCGATATTAATTCAAAATAAGGTGACCAAATAAAAATTTCAAATCAAATAAATTACAGCGTATTTGGGACACAAAAAGGTAAGTTTTCACCAAATTTCGTGTAAAAAAAAAATTTTTTTGTAAAAGATAAAAATAAAAAACCAAAAACTTGGTTTTTTGAATTTTTCACATAAATTTTGAGGTTATGTGAAAAAAGTGTCGATATAAAAGTTTTAGATCTTTTTATTACCTACAACTTTGCTATATAAATTTTTTCCATAGGACTTTTAGTTTTGCCGGAAATCAAGATAAACCGTTTTTTACCCTTAAAAACTCACCCCTTCCCCTTCCCGACCTCAGATCGCCCGTAAATTATTTTTCCTTTCATTTGTATAATATTCTCCTTCTTTTCTAATGGGTTTCATCCTACTATTATTTTTTTTGTTTTCAAAAATTATCGACCCTGGTCTAATAGGCCAATATTTTATGATAGAATAGCGAAAATAAAAGTAAATTAAAAAGTAAATAGCAAATTATTACAAAAATTTGCTGAAACAAAACAAAAATGTAGTTGCCAATAATCCAGCCGGTTGCATATTTCTTGACCCTGTGACGCACTCTTTCTTAAAGATTAAAGCCCACACATAATTATATGAAGGCTAACTTCTTCAAGAAATAGCGTCTCATCATCAATGATTATTTAACAGCTAAGATTGAGGGTGCTACCGTTGACTGAATACAGTTCATCCGCCACCACCCCTAAGATGTCACCTTGGCTAGTGATATCTCACTGCTATTGCCAGTGGTGTGTGATATCTCACGTCAACTCGTATGTCAATAGCAGGGACTGGAGTACGCGGGGTTGTCACACCCGTAGATCAAAAATTAAAAAAAAAAAATGTCAAAATTATAAAAACTGATCCCTCCATGCGGGAACTTATTCGATCCCTTGGAACGATACCTTGTTTGTTATTTTTAGGATTTTTCAATATTTCCAGGATTTTTTTTAAATAGAAGATATATTCATGGAAAAAATTTCAGCAGGCTTGTCTTTCACTTGAAGTTCAAAAAATTAGCTTTATGGAGTTTAATTAGACTGGTGGTCTAGATTGAGAATTGTCAAGTAATTTTGTTTGAAAATGATTGACATTGACCTTTATAAGCTACAAATTTACCTGCTTCGGGAATATTGTCTATATTTTATCATGCCATTAGATACAGTAGCAACAATTACAATTTTCCAAACGTAGTGGCAGACACTGGTAATGAAGAACTCACGTAAATATCGAGTTGCCAATCCAGTTGAATGGTATAAGAAATGGACATAGCAATCGAATGTTGATATAAAATTTGCAGAAGGTCTTAGGCCACCAAGATTAACCTATCGATTATGAGCAGCGAAAACCAACAGAGACAACAAAAAACATAAAAGTCGTCATTTAAAAAATTTTACATCCCTACAATGCAGCAAATCTACCAGAGAGGGATCTAATGTTAAAAATAAGTTTAATCAGCGCTGTAAAGAAGTAGCCACAATAGTAAAGTTTGAGTAAAAAATTTCAACATCTTGGTGAACACAAAAAAAACCAAAGACAATTATAAAACAACTTAAAAGGAAATGAACCGAATGTCTTAGATACGAAAAGGGAATGGTAGCACGATAATTGCTTTAGGGCTACAAATCTTTCTGCAGTAATATATTTATATGCAGTAGTATAGTGAAACATGTTATCGACATAACAATGCCGATTCACAAAGCTCCAAGCAGATAACTATTACTTGTTCTAAGCATATGGGTAGATAAATAAACTTGCCGATTTTGTTTTGGTTGCATAAGATAGGTATATAATTCAAGGTTGTTTTCAGAATTGGCTGTACAAAGCTCTTACTGACATGAGATATCGTAGAAAAAGATTGAGAAAAAACGCATTCTGTGTTGGTAATGGTCTATGGTAGATAATGTTATGGCATTTAAATAATGCAACACACTAGCAACGTTTAAACGGTTAATGGAATGTGTTCCTAAAGCTTCACATTGAAAATTGCATAAATAAGGGATTGGAAACTGGGGTTGTCATGAAAAAAAAACAGGTCAACGAGCACTAAAAGAACGGTAACAAAGGTAAAGGTAATTACGAAGCACTTGTAAAAGTGATTTCTGTCGACTGCGGTGAATTGATACTTAACCGATTCTACGCAGTCGACTTAATTCTTATCGTTCGTTATATCTATGCAAAATAAATAAATAGTTCTTTTTCTTTCATTTTTTTTTTTGTTGTTGTCTTTCGTTGAGTTTTGACCGATATATACTTGGACGAGTGTACAATTGTACATATTGTGGCAGTTTCTGAAGATTTTTATCACTTGAAGTTAATTTTAAATTTTTTAAAAATATAAGTGTTGTGAAAATTCATTTAATGTTTTATATAAAATTGATTCAAATATGCTTTTGTTAGATAAGTTTTTTTAGCCGGATTAACTCGAATAATTTAAATAATGATTAAAAACTTTTTTATTTTTTTAAAACAATTACAAACACCGTTTATTACTCACTTATTTATTATATTTTTTCTACCGGTTTCGATGTTCAAAAAATCATCGACTGGAAAATATTTTGCAATTGCAAAATATTTTCCAGTCGATGATTTTTTGAAAATCGAAACCGGTAGAAAAAATATAAAAAATAAGTGAGTAACAAATGGTGTTTTTAATTGTTTAAAAAAAATAAAAAAGTTTTTTTAATCATTATTTAAATTATGGATTATTCACGTCACTCTGAACAAACAATATCAATTATTAACTCGAATAAAATAAATTAGAAAATTTTTTTAATGAGTTAGTTACTAGTGAAACTCGAATAAAATAAATTAGAAAATTTTTTAATGAGTTAGTTACTAGTGAAATAAATGTTTAATTTAGTTTAGTAAATTAAAAAAAAAATTAGTATAGTAGAATTTTTTTGCCAGCGAATTTTTGACAGATAGGACGCAGTAAGAGATAAAAGATGAAACAAAGAGTAAAACAGTGATGTATTATTTATTTTGGAATAAATTTGTTTTCAAAACAATTATATTAGTTAAATTTCTTCTTCTAGTTCGTACTATTTGTTTGTTGTGATATTTGTTTACATAGGCGTCGTTATTTTTATTATAATTATTTTTAATTATCAAAATTTTGTTATATTCCCTACAAAATCCTTAATATTTCTACTAGTTTTTGGGTTTCTATTATAATTTGTTGAATTTCAATAGTAATTTATAAATTTTATGCGTTTTTTTTGTCCATTTCAATGGAAGCCCAATAGTTTTTTTTAATATTTTAATCGAGACACTGAATATTCAGCGCATGTGCAAACAATATGCGCATAACAAACAAATTTCGTGTTCGCTGGCAAAGAAATTCTACTATACATTTATGTATTTATGTTTAGTGAAATGTAACTAGAACAAATTTTTTAGTCTACTGTAAACTAAAGAAAAAAAAATCGAAAAATTGAGTACAGTTCAATTTTTAGTATAATTAATTTTGAAGTTTTAGGATCAAATCAAAAAAAAATCATTTGTTTCTATCGTTATTGTTAATATACTTCCGTGAATATACTCAACTAGTGTTTGCAATCTTGGTATCCGGGTACCCGGATACCCGGGTATTTAGGGAGATTTTTCGGGTATTTAATATCCGGATATTTTGGTCGGGTACCCGAACAACAAAAGGTCCAGTTTTTTCTCAATAAAATTTACAAAATTCAGTCTAAATTCAAATATACAATTCAGCTCATACTCTTTTTGCAAATTTGAATTATTCTTTATGCTAGTTGTTGACAAATGATTCTATTCTAACCATACAAATTGCAATATATGCCCATAAACATTAAACCAACCACATCCGTAAACATTAAACTGCCCTCTAGTTAATTATTATTGTTTGGATTACGAAAACAACAGAAGAACGACGAAGAACACATAACAAAATTTATGGAATTTTAGTTCTTATTAAAATTAAAATTAAGTCATAAAAAATTAGGGGTCTTCATTGGTTATTTGTTTGTATTTAGTTTAAAATAGAAACGGTAAATATATTATGAAAAGTTTTTATTTAAGATTTAAGCTAATAATTAAAATAAGTGTCATCGAAAGTTTGGGACCAGTTCAAGAAAATGTCATCAGATAAATCTCCGTGCCACGTAGTTGGATGTGCACGAATAATTTCAACTAAATGGGGAAATACGTCAGCAATGAAAAATCAAATCTGATAATGATGCGTCTAATTATAATATTGAAAATTTACAACTACAAAAATGTATTGCTGTCTACACAAGATCTACTATAGATAACAGGGGTACTACAGTTGATAAAGAGCTGAAAATTTTGTATGTAAATAAAGGAAACCGAAAAAATGATAGAAAATTTAAATCATCGTTATTGACCGTGAAGATCCACTTTATCGGAGCGGGTTTTTTCTATTGCAGGAATTTAAAATAGAAAATACGAAATCGGATGAGTACAGCTACCCTAAATGCTTTAATATTTTTGAAATATTATTTTATAATTAAAAAATGATCAATTTTTAGTTTACTACTGTGAGGTTTTTTTTATTGTTTTTCATCTTTTAATTTTTTTATAACTACCCGGGTTATCCGGGTAATCCGGGTAATTTGGAAAATACTAATACTAATCGAGTAACCGGGTAATTTGCAATCACTATACTCAACATGGCTAGTTATGCATTATTTTGGTTTAAACCTCAAAACTTATGTTGTGACATTCATTATTTTTTTATAATAATTTTTTTTTTTTAACTTAACTGTTTTGTCAAATCTAATTAGTTTATTGATTTTACTTTAACCAATTAAAGTTAATTGTTAGTTGAATTCAAATTAAAACAAAGAAAAAATATGGAGGGACTGAAATCTCAAGCTCTGAGATATCAAGACTCGGTCCGTTTGGTTAAGGATTTTGATATAGTTTTCAGCATAAAACTTTTATTAGGACATTGTTTTTAGTTTTGGGCAGCGATGCATATCAAACATAACTCTTTGTTAAAGTACAAGTATTTTTTATCTCTGTTTAAAAATTTATTACAAATCTAACACGAAACATCAATACGTTGCCGGAAAATCATAACAGATCATAAATTAACATAATTTAGTGAAAAGATGATACAATCAGCAAACTACTCAAAAGCCTCTCCATTCAGCGTTTCGAGAAAATATTACAAAATCACAAATTCATATTTCTTTCAAAATTCAAAAAATATTGAAAAAATTAAATAAAATCAAACTTTTTTTAAAATTCTAAAAATATTCCAAAAATTATTACAAAATCAAAGATTAAACTTTTTTCAAAACTTCTGAAAATATTGCAAAAATTATAACAAAATCATAAATTGAAACTTTTTTCCAAATTCCAAAAATATTCCAAAAATAAGAATAAAATCAAATATTTAAACTTTTTCTAAATCCTAATAATATTCCAAAAATTCTTAAAAATTCAAAGTTTAAAACTTTTTCCAAAATTCTAAAAATATTGCAAAAATTTTAACAATATCAAAAATAGAAACATTTTTCAAAATTCCAAAAATTATAATAAAATCAAAAATTTTTAAATTTTCAAAATTCTAAAAATATTCCAAAAATTCTTACAAAATCAAAAATTGAAACTTTTTTCAAAATTCTAAAAATATATATAAAATTCACAAATTCAAAAATTCTATTTTTTTTTTTTTTCAAAATTCTAAGAATATTGCAAAAATTATAACAAAATCAAAAATTAAAACTTTTTCCAAAATTCTAAAAATATTGCAAAAATTATTTCAAAATCAAAAATACAAACTTTTTTCAACATTCCAAAAATATTTCAAAAACTATAACAAATTCAAAAATTTCCATGTCACATTTACGTCATACAACAGCTAAATTTTTTTCCCTAAAAAAATGGCGAAAAAATAAATGAAATATTGTTTTGACAAACTTATAATGCAATAAAGTTCTCAATAATAATAATATCATTTTCATTTCATACAAATAACTAATTTTATCATTTTCTAAAAAAATAAATGAAAATGATTTTTTTGACACACTTGACATTATTTTTTTGACAAACTTATAATGCCATAATTCTCTGTAATAATAATAAAATTTCATGTCATACAAATAATTAATTTTATTTTTTTTCCAAATAAATTAGGTAAATTAATAAATAAAAATCTTTCTTTTGATACACTTGACAACATTTTTTCGACAAACTCATAATGCAATTCTCTAGTTTTAGGTCTCACATACCAATCTCGACCATCAAGATTTCTTCAAATTCAATGTTTCTATTCGTAATCACTTAAAATGAACGTTTTTTAAGCAAAAAATATGCAAATTTCCTTGTTTTGACACACTTTCGGTACAGTCGTCGAACACATCGTCCTGTCGGCTCTTCCAATTGAGTAAATCTACTTTCAACATCAGTCCAGCGGTTTTCTAGATCTCGTCCCCCCCAAAAGTGGGGGTAAGCATTTTACTTTTGGCTCATGAATGTAATACTTAGGTTTTTCAAAACCGAAATAATATCTTATTAAGATTTATTTTGATTAATGTAGATAAAAATATTTTATTTGTTTGTTTTTGTAAATGGCGGGCGTTATTTCACAACCATTTGCTTTGTCACATGAAGGACAGTCGATTGTATTTTGCACGAACACAATTTAGTTAAATCGGAAATACAAATTTGATAAAAAGTAAAACGAACAGATTTCTTTGGATTGGATGTAAAATCGTATGATGTGTATGCGGATTTATATGAAGAAAAAAATCGACAGTAAATCTAAAACAGTGAAATAGTACAACAAATATTGTATCTGGATTCAACTATCACCTTTTGTTGGTGCAACAATTTACTAATTCAATAATCGCCTGTTTAGGTGGAACGATTCATTGATTTCATGTTTCATGTTCAACAATTTCCGGGCCAAAGACGGAATTTTTGGTTTATTGTACTACATTACTATACTGCGCAACGTTTGATTATATTATCCTATCAATTTAAAGTTTAGTCATTATGGTTGACTAAATTACTGAGGCATGAAGAGTTGGATCAACCACCAATAATGGGGTAAGTGAAACATTTAAATTTTAAATGTTTACTACATTCAAATAATTTGCGCAACAACAAGTGTTTTCATTATGTTATTCATAAAATTGCGCCAAGTGCCCACGGCAGAAAGTGTTAGTTTTATTAAATGTAGTAATCGTAGTTGAAAAGGTGTGTGTGATGGTCTTGGTTCTCTCATCTTTTGAGATCGTCAGGGTTCCTATTCTTTGCTCATTTGAATCCGTCTTCTTGTGAAACTATTGCGTGCAATTCAACATTTGTACTGGGCTGATGAAGGGGATATTCGAACTCACAGACTGAAACTGGTCGGAAATTAAAAATTCCATGACACGTAACTCTTTTAATGTTCCTGGTTGTGATTTCACTGTCAGGAATATTGCACAGTGTTCATTGCAAACCAACAAAGAATTGGTTTAATGAAGCCGACCGTACGTTAAAAATATATTAGATTTTAGATACAAAGTATATTTATAGAGTAATTACGGCCTATGAATCCAAGTTTCTGTACTAACTGGCGGTTGTTAATCACAACCAAAATGCATTGAACTTTTACTGTCGCTCATTTTTGACTGGTTTCGATATTTTTTCACAAGTTTAGTATCGTTTCCGTATGATATGTGTGAACGCTTAATGGCTTCCTAAATGATTTAAAAACAAAATCCAAAAATAATGAAATCACATCGGTATACAAATCAGAACTGTTATTTACAAGTAAAATAGAATAAAACTTTTGTACTTAAGAGCCATCGTCTATCTTCCTTTTCCAATTAAGTGAACATATGTCATAAATGTTGATAAATTATTTCTTATGTAAATAAATATGTACTTTTTCACTTCCTTATCGCATCACCTAAGAAACCGCCATTGCTCAATTTTATTTTATGATGTAGGTACTTATGAATGAATATTTATTTTTATTTATTTGTATATTTTATTTATTTAACATTTTTCATTCAATGTTCAACATTTTTTTTATGTTGTTTGATTTTTTATCTTCACTTACTAAATTGTTGTTGTATGCATATATGTTAACAAATTATAACTTTTCTGTATTTTCTTAATTGGTGTCGTTTAAAGTTTATGCTATAGTTGAGTTTCTTTTTCATGTAGATATTGTGCCTAAACGGATTTTCAAAGTTAAAACAAATGTTTCTCAATTACGTTCAGAAATACAATTTATAATTTTATTTGCTATAAAAATATAAAATACGAGGTTGTTGTTGCTGATGACTAGTTGTTGCTATAAAAACAAAATTATTTTATAATAGACAACAATTGATTTATTATCATAAAATATTACCTACTAGCTGAAACTTTTTCAAGTTAGCATACAAAATATTAAGTTTGAATATTGGAAAATCTACTCATCTTTATGCAAGCAAGATTTGTGTGGGCGTCATTATTTTAAATTCTTGAAAATCGAAACACTTTCTTTAGTCTTATGTTCAGAGGCGTAGCTAGGGGGGGGGGTGGGGGGGGGGGGGGGGGCGGTCCGCCCCGGGTGTCACCCGATTTGGGGTGACACCCGAACGTAAAAAACTTAAACAAACCATCACAATGTTTTCAACGATAAATCACTTCGAAACCGTTTTGGGGTGACACCCGAACGTAAACAACTTAAACAAACCATCACAATGTTTTCAATGATAAATCACTTCGAAACCGTTTTGGGGTGACACCCGAACGTAAAAAACATAAACAAACCATCACAATGTTTTCAACGATAAATCACTTCGAAACCGTTTTGGGGTGACACCCGAACGTAAACAACTTAAACAAACCATCACAATGTTTTCAACGATAAATCACTTCGAAACCGTTTTGGGGTGACACCCGAACGTAAAAAACTTAAACAAACCATCACATGTTTTCAACGATAAATCACTTCGAAACCGTTTTGGGGTGACACCCGAACGTAAAAAACTTAAACAAACCATCACAATGTTTTCAACGATAAATCACTTAGAAACCATTTTAACCAGGTTATCCATATAATTTTAATTTATAAAGTGTGATAACTTATAAATGTGTCCTATAAATGTGTTATTGGTTCAAAAAGAATCTATTCTATTTTTTAAAATTTTTGAGTTATTACGTGAAATAAAATTTTAACAATATTAATCGAATCAACATGTTGAGCATTGAATCCCATCACCACAATTACTCAATAGCTTTGAATATTCCTATAGATACCATATTGACCGTTTTTTACGATATATTATTTAGTATGCAAGCATGATTATTTAATGACCAAGTCTGAAAACACATATGCTGAATAATGTATAGGAAAAGTGGTTTACGTCGATAATGTGGCACCCTTTGTCGATAGGGTGGCACCCTTGAGTTAAAATGTCTCTATTCCAAAACTATTTCTAAAATATCCGCTTAACCTTACTACCTAATATATGTTTTACATTTCAAACAAATTAATTGCAAACACCTAAGGAAACCAACAAACAATCAAATTACCGTGTTTGTAAATGATCTCAAAATAATTTTTTTTCCTTTATCTTGAAACTCAAAGAATAAATTGAAATAGATCGTTTTTCAATGGACACAAAAATAATTACTGTAGAATAAAATGGCAGTTATGCAATTACTGCAGTTTTGCAAATTTTTGTAGGTTGATACATACTCATACTGTTTGTTTTCAGTTTTATATATTTATATATTTGAATTAAATGAAAGTTTATCATTTAAAATTACATTTTGTTGGGTTTTAAATCCCTTGGAAATTTCAAACTCATCAAGTGATTCTTTTAAAGATCCTTGGCTACATAAATGTAAAGCCTTCAATTTTTTTTTAAAAGTGGTGTAGTGTTATTAACTATGTAAATGATTTGCAAAAATAAACTTTAAATTTTGTTTATTTTTCTTCTTAAGCAGGTATTCCTTAAATCAGTCTGTAAATCATTTTCCGGTTTTCCCGATGTAAAATTTTTCACAAAAATCATATTCAATTTTGTAAATTATTGAGCATGATTCTAATTGGATATTTAATTTTGGTTTCAATTCTTTATATAAAATATCTTTTAGGATTTCATACTTATATTTTTTTAAATAGTTCCTTATAATATTAGGCTATGATTTGTATATTCCATTTTATCAAATATTGTTTAATATAAGTTGTTACAAGGAAATTTAAATAAATTAATTTTCTTGGCGGTGTATTTAGTCGTTAACACAGTGTACTTATTATGAACTATGTACCTATTATGTATCCTACAAATATATTTAGAATTAATGCTTTGCTGATACCTATACTATAATTAAAAATATTTTTTTAGATTTCGTATAGCAAATATCCCAAAAAATAAATATGCCACGAGGAGTTCATACTTTTTAAAGAAAAAGTTGGTTCCAGCAGAGAAAGACCAAATCTATAAATATGTTACAAAACCCGATGATATCCAAGGTTCATCAAAAGAAACTGATTATCACGTTGATGCAACGAATGTTTCAGAGAATATTGGCTCATCTTCGGATAGTAACAGCAACAATACAGAATTAATAATGATAACCTATGATGACGAATTAGAAAGGAATAATGAAAATGACAATGATAATGCCACTAATGCTTCTACTATCGAAGACAGTATTTGCATGGGTGAATCACTTCAGGACTTAAGAGATGTATCACATTGGAATATACTCGTCTCTGGTAATGTTCGCATTGAAATCATAAAAAAAGAAAGTGAACATTTTCAAAATAGAGAAGGGTCGTTTGTTACTGTATCTAGACACCTTTTATGTGGTGATGTTCGCCATCTTTCTTTTATAAGATGATGAATAATGGTGAAAAAATTCTACGGCCATGGATTGTTTATTCTCCTGTAAATAATAACTTGCGTCCTGTATTGCTTCTGTTGTCGTGTATTTGCTGTCACCAATAATAATAATACAAAATCAACATTTACTACTGGATATCAGAAGCGGTGGAAACTAAATCCCAAAGTGGCCGAGCATGAAACTTCAAATGAACATCTGGAGAATTTTGAAAAGTGGAAAACTTTGGAAATGAGGTTAAAAATTCATAAAACGATACGAGACGCAGCCTTGCAATTAATATATAATAAAAAACAGAAGTGGAAACATCTTTTATCAAGATTATTGGATATAACTTTGCTTTTATCTAAACAAAACCCAGCATTTCGTGGACATGATGAAGGACAAAGTTCTTCAAATAAAGGCAATTTCTTAGAACTAACCAAACTATTGTCAAAGTATGATGTAGTGTTAAAAGAACACATTTTGAATTTGGAGCATGGTAAATCACCAAAAGTATCATATTTGTCACCAGATATTCAAAATGAGTTCATAAATGTTTTAGCGATCCACGTAAAGTTTAAGCTTGTCAACCAAATTAAATCGGTTAAATATTTTGGAATTATGTTTGATAGCACACCTGACATTTCACATATTGATCAAATGTCAGAAGTGATTCGTTATGTGAAAATTGATGGTAGTAAAGTGGAAATCAAAGAAGTATTCCTTGAATTTTTTCCTTTACGTGGAAAAAAGCCGCTGATTTAAGCGATGAAATTCTTACACTGAAAAAAAAATTGAAGTAATGATAACCTCATCTCGAAGATGGCACTTTATTATTCATGCAAAGAAAAGATATTTACAAACAATTTCACCGTGATTGGGACAACTACTCAGTACTCAGTAACATTTTCCTGATAACAGAATGAGGTGTAATTAAAATATAAAGTGCTATCCAATATAACAGTAGTTGAATAAAGTTAATAACTATTTCCATGAAAACATATTTCTTTGGCCTTATATCATGAATTTTTCATTTTAAAATTTAAGTATTTGAGATTAATTGAACTATATTTTATTTTCACATAAATATTTCATGTGATTGTCTCAACTGTATCGGCTTATCATTGTACGGTTGTTGAATCAATCTCGTATTTCGATTCGCCATATCTGCCCACACGGTGAGGTTGAGACAACTGCATTTCGATTGGAAATAGGACATGTTTTTTTCAGTGTAAAATCTTGAAAATGCTGGTATAGATGTTATAAATTGTCGCTCCCAAAGGTTATGATAATGCAGCTGTTATGAGTAGTATATATGGAGAAGTGCAAGCTATTATTAAAGCAAAAAATAACAAAGCAATTTTAGTGGGCTGCAAAGATCATTCAATTAATTTATACGGCCAACACTCGTCAGTGGAAGCCATTTTTACATGTTTTTCTGCTTCAACTAGCCGCTGGGAAGTACTTGCTAAACACAACAAAGCAACTGTTAAAATACTCTTAACAGCGCATTGGAGTGCTCATTATGCTGCAGTAAAAGTATTGGCCGAAAACTTTGATGGGACTGTGGCTGAAATTGAGAAGTTAAGTGATCAACAAGAAAATGTAGACACTAGAGGCGCTGCACAGAACCTTATCAATGCAGCATGTGATTTTTCGTTTCTTTGCTATCTTTTGTTTTGGAATGATATTCTAAGAGAAATAATATCTGCTCAGATTGGATTGCAAAGCACGGGCTTGAACATTGATCAATTAGCTACAAAAATAGAGTCAATTCATAACGAAGTCTCATTGTAGAAGAGGCAATAGATCTTGCTGCGAAAAAATCGGAGGACTTTGACATTCCAATGGAAAGCCGAATTCGTCATAAAAACGCAAAAAACGAACGGGTGGTGAGTTTGCACCTGATGTTGGACTGACACTGAGAGCTCAACTTAAAAAGGACATGTTGGAATGTCTTGACCGATTCAGTGTTGAACTCCGAACTAGACTGAAGTCAGTTCAAGATTTAGCTTCATTGTTCGAGGTTGTGCAGACAAACACTTAGCTTTTGGCGAACAGTGAAGAGTTAAAATTATCGGTTTCAAAATTTACTGGTTTTTATGATGCGGTATTGGCAACAGTACTCCTCATAGAGATACAAAGGGTGAGGAGGCATTTAAAAGCGGCCAATGTTACAGTTTCTAACTGGGTGTACCTAGACTTTTTGAAATTCATCGTAGAATGGGATTTTTTAGAATTTCTTCCGAATCTTACGGTCGCACTAAAGTTATTTATGACTATTTGCGTATTAGTGGCTTCGTGTGAGAGGAGTTTCAGCAAATTAAAATTAGTTAAAAATTACTTGCGGGCTTATAATAATAATGCTCATTTGTATTAAATAAAAAAAATTATAAATTACGTTTATCGGCTTTTTATTATTATTGACAGTTTTTATTTTTGGGGTGACACCACAATATCCGCCCCGGGTGCCACCCATGCTAGCTACGCCACTGCTTATGTTAATAACTTTTTTTTGTCTAGCTAAATAAATTTTCCTGAAACTGAATAAACTTCCTAATGGTGATCATTGCATGTGGAATAAAATATTTTATGTAGACGCCAACGCCGTTGTTCCGTGCTTGTTTTTGAGTTAAGAGTTTTTAATATAAATTGTAGAATTAGTTTTCTGCAAATTTTCATTAACTTATAAACTTGCAATCGGTATACTTGATTTAAGTTGATTTTTCTCTGTACATATCTAACATGAAATATTTTTATTATTTTCTTTTAAACAAAACAATTTCAGTACCATTTTTCGTTTTACAAAACAAGACCAATTGCATACTAAATGTTACTTGATTACAAATACAATTGTTTTGATCAATTTTATAATTTTAGTATAAATTAGAAAACATGAATCCACAGGACAAAAAAATTAAATTCGTAACAACTGGTGTTGGAAGTGAGATGTAGATTAATAGATTTTTGAAGTGAAAACTTCTTTAAGCGCGTTGTGCAATTTTGTATGGGGAAAAATTTATATATTCTAGTTACCATTTTATCGTATCACGAAAATATTTTTAAATATAAAATTCGTCTATCCGTTTGTAACGTTTAAAATTGCAATATGGATATCGCGGTCGACTGAGGTTATATAGGTCGTATGTTCAATTCCTGGAGTGGTACATTTTTTTATTGTTTCTTTTTTTAATTTTTAAATACCATTAAAATTATTTTTTTTAAATCATGAATTCATAAAAATCATAAAAATTTCTTTTTACGAATTTTAAAAAATTGATCGATAATGCAGTTTTTTAAAGTTATTACAGGATTTTGCCTAAATGTTGATAATTATTTAATTTGGTTTTTATTTAAATATCGTTTTATACGGAATTAGTTTGCTTTGATCAATGTTTTTTTTGTTGAACATAATTTTTATGAATTTGAAAAATAAAAGTATAATCTGAAATAATTACATTTGTATATCAGAATTATATGTATTGGAATTTAACACATCATGATGTTACAAATCAGTACATATCATTATGTTGCAAAAGAGATAGTTGATAACATCGATAATATCGATTTACAATTCAAAATTACGAGACCGTATTCGAACATAACTATACAAGGAAGCATAGCTTATGTATGATTAAACATGGATGGCAATAATGATGAATAAACTAATTAAAAATGGTGGCACTTAGCCGATAGTGTTTTGCAAACGGTAAAAATGCATTAATACCAATTAATCTAATACTTAATTTTCTGCAGGAAGATTTGTAAAATTTAAAATTGTTGATCTATGGGTGTGACACCCCGCGTACTTTAGTCCTTGCTATTGGCATACGAGTTAAAATGATATCTCGTATACCACTGGATTTAGCAGTAAGATATCACTAGGTAGCCAAAGTTATATCACTAGCCAAAGTGATATCTTAGAGGTGCTGGCGGATGAAGTTTTTTCAATCATCAATAGCTTCCCTTAGTCTTAGTCATGGAATATTCTTTAATGATGACACGCAATTTTTTTTTAAATAAAATGTGTTTGGTAGTAGAAATTACAGCGTCACAACAACACATAAAAAACTTTTAAGAACAAGGTCCCACAACAGCATGCTTTCTAAGGTGTTGATAGACGCCAATTTTTTATATGCGATATGTTTTGATTATTTTAAATATAAAAATGTATATAATAGTTGCTTGGAATGCTAGTAGATGTGAAACCCAAAATAATTTTATTGATTTTAATTTAAAAATTCTGAAATTTTAATTTGCAATGCTACAGTAATTTGAAGATACAAAAAAACACAGCTATTTCACAGTTTTAAGTTTTCACTTCTGTCGGCAGTCCTCAAGACTGACTTCTTTTTTTTTTATTTTTGTTTTTAAATAAGAGGCCTAAATGTTGCAAAAAGGAGAAAATAGTAAATATTCAAGCAAACCTCATCTTTTATCACTAATATAAATAAAAAGGTGAACATTTTTAACTATTTCCAGGGTTAAGGGGAAAAGTTCCTTAGAGTAAGTTTATTTACTCAATTTTAATTTGTTTTCTCTGTAAATGTACATCCATAAAAAATGCCTAATTGCAAAAGTGTAAGTATATGTATATCTGTGATAATATGGAGAGTAGTTATGTTGAGGTATTCTACACGTGAGTACACTCCTACACTCTATGGAGCAACAGCGGTAAAACATGTATGATATACTTACGCTTAAAAAATCGAACTTCAGCTCTTTCTCTATTTAATTCGTTTGTACTCTTTTTGTTCTTGACCGTTTGAATGTCATTCAACGATATAACAAAGTTACAGTTTTTTGACGATACGGGTTAGATTTCATATGCAGGTTAGATCAGCAAAGTTTAGCATTGAATGCCTATACTTAGCTCAAAAGTATTTAATATCATCAGATACCGTGTTAACCGTTTGAAAACACAAATTTTGAACAATGCATAGGAAAGTGGTCGGGCATCGAACCCCACACTCTTGAGTTACAATGCTAGCATTTTACCAACCAAGCTAGAACGGCAACAAAGACAGTTTAATTCGTTAAGGGTTTAGCATATGGTTTTTGTATTCTAAAGAAGTTTTAAAAAGAGCTTCTAGAAGTATATTACATAATTTACTTTATCTCATATTTCATGATGTTTCGGGTAGCTTCAATTTTTAGGCGTGAATTCATTTGCCAAACAAATCTTTGCATCATTTAAAAAATTGTGTTCAATATTCGGCTAGATAGTTGCTTGATAAAATGTTTGCGAGGATGTTGCAAAATACACGTTATTTAGAATCGAGATTAGGATGGTTCGAGGCTCGTTCCATTTTTTTTCAAATTGAGAACAAAAACCATTTCAATTTGCTTTCAAGAAATTCGTGTACCTACGTGCTGCGGAGTGGTTTGTACTTATTATTAATTTTTAGAACGGGATCATTTTGGAGTTGAAATGCGATGATTGCACTATTTTCGTTACCATTGTTGAACTGGTAAGAAATGATGTGCGAGTCAGCCTGGATTATTGCTCCCGTTGAATGTCGAAGTTTATTAGTCGAATTATTTAGATAAATTAATTCCTCGTTGAGCATCAGTTAAGGCAGAGAACAATGGTGAATGATAAGTGGTGTCACCCAAAATTGTAGATTATTGTAGATTATTGTAAGATGTTGTGAGATAACAACCCTGGCAAAAAACTATCGAAAGACCATGTTAGGTCCAAATGATTTGAGTACGGTTGAAAATGATATGGTGGACCTATTGTCAAAAGACTGGGGCCACAAAATCCAGTTTAGAGGTACAACACATGAAATTCGGACATTATGTGGAGGACTGTAATGACAAGCAATGAAGTAACTGGCTCAAGGCAGTTTTACATAAGGCAGATAAAATTCAATTGTGACAATACAAGGAATATGCCATCCCTGTCCGCCATAAGATTGCGATTTTTATCTAGATGGGTGGGGTAGATTATTGGGAAATTTGTCACGTCGCTAAATACCCAGAACTCAAGGCTATTGATTAAGAGCTGGAAAGGTTTGATCTTTCAGATGAGAGGAAAAGCTTACGATAGTAGGGATCGACGGCAGATCCAAAAAACATCTCGGAGGTGAGGAATGTACTCAACTGTTGCGTTGGTCACGAAAGTCAAGCGAGGCAGAAACGAAGGAAGGTGGGAATATTTGGGTTGTTTCGTTTTCAACCCAGTTACCTCCAAAGGTTAAAAGGACTGCATTAGCATCCGTATCGACAAAGAAAACAAGTGCGAATAATATTCGCTCGCCAAGGGTTCCGTTAATGTAAAAGAACACAATATCAAAAATAAATGACATAAAATTATGTTGTAAAGTCTTTATTTTGCCAGACTATGGACGCATAACAGAATAAATGTTTAATCGTAAACGTCAATAGTAAATGTCAATCACATCTACATTGATCAAAAATGTTACTTGAGGTCAAATCTTATCCATAGCTGTTTATGTTAGCTAAAGAAAGATTTAACCAGTATTTTAATGGTATAAATTGGGAATATTTGTTCTATAAATCAGCGTCGAAATATAGGGTGGTATACATACACTTAAAATAGCACTTTTTTTATCAATAACTAAAAAACTGTGCATCGCAGAATTCTAAAAAATGTTGCAATCTTTCTTAAATTAAGTGTTCTTTCAAATGATACCCCACTCGCTTGGTTCCAAAAAAGTTTTTTTTACCCTCCCCACACCCATCCCCTAAACACACAGAAATATAATTATTTGAGAGTTCGCTATAATTTTCGTTCAAAATATAGCAAACTTGCTGTCTCTATGAATTTTTTCAATTTTTTCTGTCTATCAGTTGTAATGGATAGTCTGGGCTAATGTCTGAACCCAGTATATTATAGTCTCAGATTTATTGGTTTTCATTTTTTTTTATTCACCTGTACCGCGCGTAATAGTTTCCCATCCATTCACCTTCAATAGCCGTATTTTTATAGTCCCCGTAACCCGTAGTTCCTTATTTTTCCTAGACCCCATTTAAATTTTCAATAGTTGGACCGACCATATGTGAGAAAACCAAAAGATTTTTGCACTGATTACGCTGGTTTGATATGTTAATTAATCTAATATAAGATTGGTTGGTTTTAATTAATTAATAATTATCTTTAAAGATCATCCATATTTTTATTTTACAACACCCTAAAAATGACGTGCGCTATGGTTACATTCAATATACTATTAAAGTTTGAATTCTCTAAACATCAACCGTAATTAAACAACTAACTTTTTTTTGAACCCTAAGTCGGCTGTGCGTATTTTTCCAGTCATCAACATTCAACGATTTAATATCTCGTTTTTGTTAAACATTCTATTGTCTTATTTTCTTTCAAAATGATTTTTCCGTTTCACTATAATGTGATTCTGGATTATAGTTTTGCATTTGATTCATTTTGAATTCAATGGTGAATGTTGTTGATGTGTCGGAAATATTTTGTGTTACAACCTTGTCGTTGTGCAATAGTATCAAATAACGAACGGTTTTGTGTAATTTTGAAAAATTCCCAACAATTGAAAACTTGATGGAAATTAATTTCCAAAACACCGTATTCGAGTTTTTTCGAGACAAAAATTTTTGGCTATATAATACGGCTCTGTCAATTATTAAAAGCTCTTAGTTTATTACATTTGCGTGGTGATGGTTATGGTCACATAGTCATTCCGTCCGGTTGACTTTCAAAAATCATAGTGCAAGTTATTTGTGAGTTTAAATTTAAAACAAAAAAAAAAAAATTTATATGTTGTGTGCCGTTCTGAATCATACAAAGAAAAAAAAAATTAATGAATTTGTAAAATTGTTAACGCAAAAAAAAATCTTTATATGTTTGTGTTGTGCCCACTATAATAATGTGCCGTAAAATCAACAAGCAAAAAAATTGCATTAAATCTACGTAGTACAAAATATTATAATCAATATTAAATTTGGTGAGTGCCAATATTTCCATTAGTTGAATTTGTTTGTATTTAGTATCACTGAGTTAGTCCAATTTAGTCAAAAATTTATATGTGCAAGTTAAAACAAATTGATATGTTTTGTGACGTAACGAAAACTGTACGCGCGCTATCATCCTAATGTTAATTATTTTTGACATAAATGTTTTAGTGATAATTAAATGGAATTATTGTGACTAACTATTAAAATATATATTTTTTTGTGGAATATATTTTGTATCCACGTATTTCTCTTAAAATTTAAGTAGAACAATTGTTTGTACTAATTAAAAGTTTTTAACTCAGTTGAATGAGTCCTATTTTTTTGTAAAACTTAAATTATTTCGACTGCCGAAGATTTAAGAAGGTACGATAAATATTATAAATTCGAACTACTATATTATGTAAAAGAAAGATGTATCTTATTTATTAGTTGTGTATTTGTTTAAATAGACAATCGAATTGTAACAAAATATGATTACAGTTATTATGCTAAATGAACGTATGCTGTATTTTATTTTCTATTGAACGTCGTGGAATTTGATAACTTGTGTTATGATAACATAAAAAAAAATGGTTTATTTTTATTTGTGATTCTGAAATTTACCAAATTTAAATGGCAGTACTATTTTGAAGTTGGATGTTGATGTGAATAAATTAATAATATGATGCAAGATCCAAATTATAAAAAAGGCCGGAATATGACGTCCTTCAACGATGAGGCCACAATATCATCATCCGCCGTATCAATATTTTGGCGGTTACTACTGTAGGTTAGTGCAACTCAGCATTGGCATCAGGTTTTTGGCTGTTGCTATCGTCTATTATACCTGTTTCGACACACCAATAATACAAAATTTTCATTTAATTACTGCCGTATCGCTTCATTATCATTGTTACAACTTGGTTACAGTTATACTTCAACGAATAATTTAACGGGTGTGGTTACAATTGATTACCTTTGGGATTTCAACGCATACGTCAACCATTACTTTTGCCGTATTGCTTCCTTATCATTGCTACAAAGTTGTTACAGTTATGCTTCAACGAATGGTTTGGCTAGTGTTGGTACAATTTGTCACATTTTTTTGGGATTTCAACGCATACGTCAACCATTACTTTTGCCGTATTGCTTCACTATCATTGTTACAAAATTATTACAGTTATCCTGCACGTATAGTTTAACTAGTGTTGGTACAATTTGTCACATTGTTTGGATTTCAACGCATACGTCAACAATTATTCTTTTTTGCCGTATTGCTTCACTATCATTGATACAAAATTATTACAGATATACTGCAACGAATAGTTTAACTGGTGTTGGTGCCATTTACTACAAGTTTTGGATTTCAACGCATACGTCAACAATTATGTTTTGCCGTATTGCGTTCCCATCATTGATACAAATTGTCACCGTTCGATTTCAATAAATAGTTTGGCTAGTGTTGGTACACTTATTTTTGATTTCAACGCATCCTGCCACAACTACATTTCAACGCATTCGGCTTAATTGATTGCAAGTTTATTTAACGTTTCTATGTACCATTTTTTTTTTCTCACAACGTTATCATTGTGTTCAACGTTTTATTCAACAAAATCCTTCAACGCTGATGCTTGCAAGTTTACGGAATGGTTCTACTTGTCATTTGCTGCAACAACGTCATCCATTAACGTTTCTACGTCACGTTTTATTTAATAGAATTGTTTGCTGATTGCCAGTTTATTTAACATTTCTACACAACCATTTATTCATTGTTTATAAGAACAACATTATATAACGCTGCTGACTGCCAGTTTATGGAATGTTCCTACGGGTCAGTCACTGCAACAACGATATCAATTAACGTTTCTACGTAACGTTTATTCAATAAAATTGTTTAATGATTGCAAATTTATTTAACATTTCTACACAACCATTTATTCATTGTTTATAAGAACAACATTATATAACGCTGCTGACTGCCAGTTTATGGAATGTTCCTACGGGTCATTCACTGCAACAACGATATCAATTAACGTTTCTACGTAACGTTTATTCAATAAAATTGTTTAATGATTGCAAATTTATTCAACATTTCTACACAACCATTTATTCATTGTTTATAAGAACAACATTACTTACCGCTGATGATTGCTAGTTTATTGAACGTTTCTACTCATCATATTTATTCAACCATATTATCATTTAACGTTTCTAATTAACGTTTTACTCAACAACATTACTTACCGCTGATGATTACTAGTTTAGTGAACGTTTCTACTCATCATATTTATTCAACAATATTATCATTTAACGTTTCTAATTAACGTTTTACTCAACAACATTACTTACCGCTGATGATTGCTAGTTTATTGAACGTTTCTACTCATCATATTTATTCAACAATGTTATCATTTAACGTTTCTAATTAACGTTTTACTCAACAACATTACTTACCGCTGATGATTACTAGTTTATTGAATGTTTCTACTCATCATATTTATTCAACAATGTTATCATTTAACGTTTCTAATTAACGTTTTACTCAACAACATTACTTACCGCTGATGATTACTAGTTTATTGAATGTTTCTACTCATCATTTTTCTTCAACAATATTATCATTTAACGTTTCTAATTAACGTTTTATTCAACAACATTACTTACCGCTGATGATTACTAGTTTATTGATCGTTTCTACTCATCATTTTTCTTCAACAATATTATCAGATAACGTTTCTAATCAACGCTTTATCCATCGAAATTCTCCAACGTGACCAGCGTACCAATGGAAGGCTGATGGAATCGGAATAGGAGGTCAGGAATTAATCGTGGGGTGAGTACACTCAGTTTGTTTTTTTTTTTTATTTTTTTTTAATTAAGGTGGGGGGTGTGAATGGGTGTAAAAGGGCGTGTCAGAGATTGAATCGGGACATGCTAGTCGTCGAATGTGTGGGTGAATGTGTGACGTGTGAGTGTGTGGGCGTCTGAGAGTGAATGTAGGGGTTGGGCGTGGTGATCGTGGATCTTTCGCCCATGGCGTCGCCAGAGTCTCCATTTTTCCACTTGTATTTCTTTCCATTTCTGCAGATTTTCGTAAATAGCGTACATTTCTGTATTTGTGCTGAAGTAGCAGGTATTACTCTATCAAACCCGCGATGGCTGAGTCTTAGTCGTGATGGCTTTAAACTACTCAAGGTACGCTTCCTGCTATGCCACTCTCATTGGTTCGCCACTGAGAAAGCGCTTCATTTCAAATTGGCGCCCAACGTGGGGCTCCTCTAAGGGTTTCTACAGTGATGTAGGACCCTGGAGGAGTCCCTCCATGTGTACACAAAATTTGAAAAATTTTTTTTTGAAAATTTTTTTTCATGTTAATTTTCAAGTTGCACCCAACAATAGTAAGAGACTCTGGCGGCGTGGAAGCAGTTCCCTGCTTCACACGCGCAGGAGCGAAGGAAGTCTGAGATTCCTCAGACTTTCCTTCGATGGGGTTTTGCGTCCCCACGCCTCCAGCTACAACTCTCCTTTTTGTATTTTGATAACGCAAGGGTGAGAATGGTTCTTCGGAATCATTCTCAATGGGCTTTACAAACCCACGGACCCTAGTAACGGCTGGGTTTCTTACTGGCACGGGGAATGCCGGGGGTGACCGGGTGCCAGGATTAGATATTTGTGAAATGGCGTATACGCCTATCACATCCATCCTGGTCATCTGGCCATGCTCTGGGTTCGCTGTGACGGTGAGATTCTCAGCTGGGCTAACTGCTCCATAACGTTAGAGTCCCCTCCCTGGAGCGTTAGCACCCTATGGTCTGAGTTGTCCGGTTCTCGCGAATGATACTGGGGAACATCTTCTAAAGCAGTTCGATATCAACTGCTGAGGGAAGATGTTCGCCCAGCCTTCATGTCGCGAGTTAATTGGATTAACTCAGATCATAGCACCTCGCCCGTATGTGTTGGTGGTGTGGATCGCAGTTGGCAGGTGTTGATGATCGAATGGTGGTCCAGAGGATTTATCTTCTGGCCATCCCGTCAGCACTTGTCAGCTGGGTGAGATCCCATCAGCACATACCCCTTCTTATTCCTTTCCCACCCTACCTTTTCCCATCCTTTTACCTCCGCTCTTCTTCCCTTCTCCTTTCTGATTTCCCATCCTTTAACGTAGCATAATTTTACTTTTCTTTGGTCCCAAACAAACAAAAACATCTTAAAACAACAACAAATAATGAAAGACCGGCGATCACCCCTTCCAGCCCCATGTGTGGTGAACTTCCCCCAGGATTGGTCCGTCTGTCCTCCGTCCACAAATAAATAAATAACAAAAAAAAAAGGAAAATAAATATTTATTATTGTGTAAATAGCAAATAAATAAATATAATAATAAATAAATAAATAGAATAACCAATAAATAAATATAATAATAAATAAATAAATATTTAATAAAGAAATCAATAAGTGTTTATTAATTAAATAGTTAATAAATACATAAGACGGCAAAACAGCTGATAATATTGGGAACTAAATATTTTTTTTTTTCTCAATATATTTTAGATGCCAGCACAAAAAAATAAATATTAAACAAATAGATTATACATCAAGAATACGTATTTAAACCAAATATAGGAATTAATAATATATCAAATAAGGAAAACGAAGAGTATTCAACTCAAATAAATAAGCATCAAGAATAAGAAAATTATAACGGAAAACCCAAAATTTTATTCACCAATTTAAAGCTAACCTGGATAGAAGACTACAATTCGATTAATATTAGGTATAGATTGTTAGATTTAATCTTGTTTGTATATTTTCGTTTAAGGCATGATAGGCTAAGTTTTTTTTGTATTTTTGTTAAATTTTGAAACACATTTGCTTGTCGAACCGGTAGGCTTGCCGCACTTTTTTTTTTGTTTTCCCTTTTTGATTTTCGATTCGGGGAATTTCTGAGCCGCCCGAAATCGATTCGGAAATTTTTGTTTAATCCCCCGCCGACAATAGTGTAGGATATTAATTTTCACGCATTTTGCTTCATAATTTTTGTTCCCCACTTACCTCGTTAATAACAGTATAACTTACCTGTTTTTTTTTTTTGGGCTTCATTTTCGCGTTTGTTTCACCAGATTGAACTGCTGCCCGTTAAAGCAAAAAAAAAAAAAAAAAAAAAACAAAAAAACAAATTTTTCCTGATTGTTCACACATCAACAACGTAAGTAGTAATAGATATTTCATTCTTGATTACCCTCGGCGATAGCCCGTTTTACAAGTTTCTTAATCCATACATTGGACGAAGTGGTCAGATATCGCACAGCTGGTTAAGGGTTTGAATAACGAAATTTCCATACAACTCTCTAATATATTTCAAGTACTAAAATATTGTAATAAAGTATTTTTGTCTGGTAATAATTAAATTGTTTATTCGTCTTCAACGTTTGCAATAAGTAACACTTGGCTAGTGTAACAATTTTTCTCCCTATACTTGTCTTTATTGGTCTGGTCCTGTACGGCGGTTTGAGTTTTCATAATGTCAGCGGCTGATAAGATTGACGTTCTGGACAGGTCCAGCTCTTGTGCTGTTTGTCAGCACGAAATAGTGCCGGCCGACGTAAAACTCCTCACTCGGTGTAACCACCTCTTTCATGACATCTGCCTCAACGACTGGTTGTTGCAGAATAGCACCTGCCCGATTTGTCGAGCCGCTTGTGAGCGTGCAGAATTACAGAGGTTACCTCGAGGGAGGGAGAAAACTAATGATACAATGGTGCCACCACCACCGCGACCGGTGACCCGCTCTATTACCGCAGGCTGGCAACGTCGTTCCAGTACCGGAATTCAACCCTCGTCCACTCCCTTGGCAAACCGTCTCCCACCATCTCGACTCGCCGATGAAGTGCGAGGGAATATAGCTCAAAGATCTCCCATATATGGTGCCGCTGCAGCGGAAGATCCAGGTTTTCAGGAAGCGGTAAATGCTCACATCGATCGGGAAATTTCAAGAATTAATCACTCAATGATGCAATCACGTGCTCCAGCACCTGAAGTGTTGTTACCCCTAGCACATAATGCAGTATCACCCACCACCCCGCGTCATCAAACGGTTCATTCCGGAAATTATACACCAGTGAATGCGTATATGCGAAATAATGTACCAGTACCACCATTGTTTGCTGAGCCTCCTCCTGCTCTTGCTCCAACTAGAATGAGAACACATCTCGAGCAGCACTCTACAACAATTAGAAATTGGAACGTAACGTTCTCGGGTAGACCCGATGGTCTAGATGTTGAAGCGTTCATCTTCAGAATAGAGCGGCTGACCGAGATGTGTTTAAATAGCGATTTTACTATTGTCACCCGTTGTCTGTACCTGTTGTTCACAGATCGAGCAGCTGATTGGTTCTGGAGATATTTTCGCCAGAACCGACAGCTTATTTGGACTGACTTGTGTCATGCTCTGCGAATTGAATTTCAGGACCGGCAGACGGACGAAGAAGTGAAGGAGCGGATGAGGGCCAGGAAACAGCGGCCCACGGAATTGTTTGACGAATTCTTACAAGCGATTTATCGACTGGCAGATAAGCTACGAGTACCGATGTCGGACGCGGAGTTGTTATCCTTGATACGCAACAACTTACGATTAGAAATTAGAAGGGAGCTGTTATATGTTACCATTTATGGACTGGAACATCTGCGCCAGCTCTGCCGTGATCGCGAAAAGTTATGGGCCGAGTCAGTAACCAGATCGCGAGATTATAATATTCGACCGTCTAGACCGGTGTCTGAGGTGGATTTAGATAGTGAATTCTCACAAATTCAAATTAGCGAATTGCCAACTGAATCATTACCAATTACCTCTAACGAACTTGCGGCAATACAGCCTGCCCCTAATATGAAACGAATAACCAGTTCAACTATTTGTTGGAACTGTAAACGACCTGGTCATCGGTGGCACGATTGTCGTGAATCTCAGCGATTGTTTTGTTGGGGATGCGGAAAAGACGATGTATTATGTCCTAACTGTGAAAATTGTCGGGGAAACCGAAGGGGGGGCCAGAATCCCAACACCTTTTCTCGCTCCCAGGACCTGTCTTAGAATCATCTGAGACCAAATTCGATTTATCTCCTGATCCCTCGGTTGTGTCATCTACCACTCCCACTAACCTATTTGTACCCGATACACGGTCGAACCGAACCTCAACTTCCAATCTGATAGAACACCCGTTAATTACTACTTCGGTTACATTAGTACCCACTCATGATACTAATGTGAAATTATTGAAACGAACACCCGATCATACTGAACCGCCTCCATTATGGACCAAAATCAAATCGTTCCAACAACGATTGAACGAATACCTGAAAATACGCGCAACCATATTTGTCGATTCATTATCCTCTTTGAAACTTCCATCGCGCTCTGCGCTCCGTTCTCGTATTTATTGGCAACAACGACATCTGTTTAAATCCAAAACCATTTCCTCCATTGTGAAATTGGCCAACGATGTGAGATCTTATGCCACCGTGTCAATATTGGGTAAACAACATACTGGACTGTTGGATAGTGGAGCGTCCTTGACTGTAATTGGTGGTGATTTTGCTAAAGAAATCGTGCAAACTCCAGACCTCCTGACTTATTCATCTGCAGTAGTTCGTACTGCCGATGGCCAAAGGCAGAAGATCCTGGGATTTGTAAAAACAAAGATTTCATTTATGAACCAAGTCAGAACCCTGGACGTCTTCGTTATCCCGTCTTTAACGCAAGATCTATACTTAGGTATAGATTTCTTTAATGCTTTTGGCTTGTTTAACCCATTATTTAGCTTACCTACACTTTCGACTACAGAGTCAGTAATTTCAGATTTGTCTATGGACAACCAGGAACGCTTACAAAACGCTATCCAACTTCTACCATCATTTTCGAAAATGGGTCTGGGTCGAACACATCTGTTAGAACATGTTATTGATGTGGGCACTGCAGCTCCCATCAAGCAACGACACTACCCAATATCGCCCGCCATTGAGAGACTGATGGGAGAAGAACTGGATAGAATGTTATCTCTGGGTATCATAGAGGTTTCAAACAGTCCATGGTCGAGCCCAGTGGTTTTAATTCGCAAACCCGGGAAGAATCGTCTTTGTTTGGATAGCCGAAAGGTCAATACAGTCACCAAAAAGGATGCTTACCCCCTTCCACAGATTGATGGAATTTTGAGTCGTCTGCCACAGAGTAATTTCATTTCCAGTTTGGATCTGAAAGACGCTTTTTGGCAGATACCTCTTGAAAAACACTCCCGAGAGAAAACTGCTTTTACGGTCCCGGGGCGGCCATTGTATCAGTTCGTAAGAATGCCTTTCGGACTGTGCAATGCGCCGCAAACAATGACTAAATTGATGGACCAAGTAATTCCTCCACATCTCAAGTCGTGCGTCTTCGTATACTTGGATGATCTTCTAATAGTTACAGATACCTTCGAGGCCCATCTGAAGCTGTTAGAAGATATCTCCCAGTGTCTTAGACGTGCGAACTTGACGATAAACGTGGAAAAAAGTAAGTTTCTCTTGCCGGATGTAAAATATTTGGGATATGTCGTGGGAGGTGGTACGTTAAAAATTGATCCTGATAAAACTCAGGCCATTTCTGAATTTCCTACGCCGCGTACGTCCAAACAGATTCGACGTTTCCTGGGTATGGCGGGTTATTATCGCCGTTTCATATCCGATTTCTCTGCTATGTCCTCTCCAATGTCAGATTTGTTGAAGAAAAATTCTAATAAATTCGTATGGACACAGGAAGCTGAAACAGCATTTATCAATCTCAAAAATGCTCTCATATCAGCCCCAGTCCTCATAAACCCCGACTATACTAAACCCTTTACTCTCCAGTGCGACGCTAGCAACGACGGTATAGGTTGTGTACTGCTTCAGTGTGACATGGACGGTATGGAGCATCCCATAGCGTACATGTCCAAAAAACTAAATTCTGCGCAGCGCAATTACTCCACTAGCGAGAAAGAGTGTCTAGCCGCCGTACTGGGAGTAAAGAAATTTAGAGCGTATGTCGAGGGTCAGGCCTTTAAGATCATAACTGATCATGCTTCATTAAAATGGTTAATGCAACAGAAAGACCTCTCTGGTCGATTGGCTCGTTGGAGCTTGAAATTGCAGGGTTATGTCTTTGATATTGAGTACCGAAAAGGAAATTTAAACATAGTTCCAGACACTTTATCAAGACGTGACTCTGTTGATATCATTTCTGAATTATGTCCAGTGCCAGAACTAGATCTTAATTCCCCTTTCTTCAACTCTTCTCGATACTTGGAGTTGGTAAATCTAGTTACCGAAGCAGACGGTACATTGCCTGATCTGAAAGTAATTTCTGGTCGGGTTTATAAACGGTTGGCTTGTCTGGATCTCGATATTCCTTCAGAGGGTGAGGTTTGGAAATTGTGGTTACCTGAGGAATACACTGACGAGTGTATTGCAAGGGCCCACAATCCTCCTACCTCATCTCATGGAGGTCTAGCAAAAACCCTGTTTAATATTCGTAAATTTTACTATTGGCCTCGTATGTACACCCAGGTTAAATCTTACATAGGAAATTGTAAGACCTGTAAAGAAATCAAAGCGACTAATGTTCCACTTCGTGCTCCCATGGTGTCCCAGATGAAAACAGAACGAATTGGACAGCGATTATATATCGATATTCTTGGCCCTTACCCTCGTTCAAAGGCCGGGAATATCGCTATTCTGGTAGTATTAGATCATGTTACTAAATATCCATTTTTATTTCCTTTACGGAAATTAACTGCTGAACCAATTTGTCATCTATTGGCTACCAATGTCTTTCATGTATTTGGTTGTCCCGAAGCTATTGTGTCCGATAATGGGACCCAATTCAAATCAAAACAGTTTGCGGATTTCTTGGCGAAGCACGGAGTGAAACATACATTACTAGCGTTATATTCACCTCAAGCTAACGCTTCGGAACGGGTAAATAGGAGTGTTTTATCTGGTATTCGAGCCTACCTAAAGGAGGAGCATTCTAAATGGGATCTGCACTTGAGCGAGATCGCTTGTGCACTACGTTGTTCCCTGCACCAAACACTTAAATGTTCCCCATATTACGCAATGTTTGGGATACCCATGGTGACTCATGGTTCGTCATATGAGTTGCTGAGACGATTGAATGGTCTTCATGAACCAGGTGAAACGGTTCTGCGACCTGATTATCTTAACAGGATTCGATTACGAATTCTAGATCTAACGGCCGAAGCATTTGTCAGGAGTGCTGAAAGATACAATTTACGAGCTCGAGTAGCTTTGTTTAAACCAGGGGATACGGTGTTCCGAAGGAACTTTATTTTGAGTGACGCCGGTAAGAGATTATCTGCTAAACTTGCACAGAAGTTTATTGAGACCAGAGTAATAAGGTTGGTAGGTAGCGCTGCCTACGAACTGGAGGACCTGGTTTCTAAACGTAGAGGTGTTTATCACTCCAAGGACATTCGTGCCTAACATCGGCAATAATTTTTTTTTCTGTCAGTATGATAGTAACTTTCGTGCGTGTTTCACCGCCATTGTAAGTCAAGATTATCGACGACCACAAAGTATGAAGGTAGTTTCATCTTGAATTCACAGTTCAGTGAGTGTGTATCAACTTTGGTGTTCGGGTCTTGTTTCAAAATTTTTTTTGAGTAGAATACTGATTTTATCGATACCCCTCCCAAAAGTTTTTTTTATTCTTAGATACTTTGTTACTTTGTTTCTGCTAAGACTGGGTTTATAATACCGATCGATTTGATTGCTAATTTGTAGAATCTTGAAGTGCCTCACCATACTAAGGTGGATGTACAAGGTCTGTTTGCGACCAGTCTAGTCCTCTTTTCAACTTCTTTTTGGTCGTGAGTGCTCTTCCAAAAAGCACTTGCTCTGTAATGGATAGTCTGGGCTAATGTCTGAACCCAGTATATTATAGTCTCAGATTTATTGGTTTTCATTTTTTTTTATTCACCTGTACCGCGCGTAATAGTTTCCCATCCATTCACCTTCAATAGCCGTATTTTTATAGTCCCCGTAACCCGTAGTTCCTTATTTTTCCTAGACCCCATTTAAATTTTCAATAGTTGGACCGACCATATGTGAGAAAACCAAAAGATTTTTGCACTGATTACGCTGGTTTGACATGTTAATTAATCTAATATAAGATTGGTTGGTTTTAATTAATTAATAATTATCTTTAAAGATCATCCATATTTTTATTTTACAACACCCTAAAAATGACGTGCGCTATGGTTACATTCAATATACTATTAAAGTTTGAATTCTCTAAACATCAACCGTAATTAAACAACTAACTTTTTTTTGAACCCTAAGTCGGCTGTGCGTATTTTTCCAGTCATCAACATTCAACGATTTAATATCTCGTTTTTGTTAAACATTCTATTGTCTTATTTTCTTTCAAAATGATTTTTCCGTTTCACTATAATGTGATTCTGGATTATAGTTTTGCATTTGATTCATTTTGAATTCAATGGTGAATGTTGTTGATGTGTCGGAAATATTTTGTGTTACAACCTTGTCGTTGTGCAATAGTATCAAATAACGAACGGTTTTGTGTAATTTTGAAAAATTCCCAACAATTGAAAACTTGATGGAAATTAATTTCCAAAACACCGTATTCGAGTTTTTTCGAGACAAAAATTTTTGGCTATATAATACGGCTCTGTCAATTATTAAAAGCTCTTAGTTTATTACATTTGCGTGGTGATGGTTATGGTCACATAGTCATTCCGTCCGGTTGACTTTCAAAAATCATAGTGCAAGTTATTTGTGAGTTTAAATTTAAAACAAAAAAAAAAAAATTTTATATGTTGTGTGCCGTTCTGAATCATACAAAGAAAAAAAAAATTAATGAATTTGTAAAATTGTTAACGCAAAAAAAAATCTTTATATGTTTGTGTTGTGCCCACTATAATAATGTGCCGTAAAATCAACAAGCAAAAAAATTGCATTAAATCTACGTAGTACAAAATATTATAATCAATATTAAATTTGGTGAGTGCCAATATTTCCATTAGTTGAATTTGTTTGTATTTAGTATCACTGAGTTAGTCCAATTTAGTCAAAAATTTATATGTGCAAGTTAAAACAAATTGATATGTTTTGTGACGTAACGAAAACTGTACGCGCGCTATCATCCTAATGTTAATTATTTTTGACATAAATGTTTTAGTGATAATTAAATGGAATTATTGTGACTAACTATTAAAATATATATTTTTTTGTGGAATATATTTTGTATCCACGTATTTCTCTTAAAATTTAAGTAGAACAATTGTTTGTACTAATTAAAAGTTTTTAACTCAGTTGAATGAGTCCTATTTTTTTGTAAAACTTAAATTATTTCGACTGCCGAAGATTTAAGAAGGTACGATAAATATTATAAATTCGAACTACTATATTATGTAAAAGAAAGATGTATCTTATTTATTAGTTGTGTATTTGTTTAAATAGACAATCGAATTGTAACAAAATATGATTACAGTTATTATGCTAAATGAACGTATGCTGTATTTTATTTTCTATTGAACGTCGTGGAATTTGATAACTTGTGTTATGATAACATAAAAAAAAATGGTTTATTTTTATTTGTGATTCTGAAATTTACCAAATTTAAATGGCAGTACTATTTTGAAGTTGGATGTTGATGTGAATAAATTAATAATATGATGCAAGATCCAAATTATAAAAAAGGCCGGAATATGACGTCCTTCAACGATGAGGCCACAATATCATCATCCGCCGTATCAATATTTTGGCGGTTACTACTGTAGGTTAGTGCAACTCAGCATTGGCATCAGGTTTTTGGCTGTTGCTATCGTCTATTATACCTGTTTCGACACACCAATAATACAAAATTTTCATTTAATTACTGCCGTATCGCTTCATTATCATTGTTACAACTTGGTTACAGTTATACTTCAACGAATAATTTAACGGGTGTGGTTACAATTGATTACCTTTGGGATTTCAACGCATACGTCAACCATTACTTTTGCCGTATTGCTTCCTTATCATTGCTACAAAGTTGTTACAGTTATGCTTCAACGAATGGTTTGGCTAGTGTTGGTACAATTTGTCACATTTTTTTGGGATTTCAACGCATACGTCAACCATTACTTTTGCCGTATTGCTTCACTATCATTGTTACAAAATTATTACAGTTATCCTGCACGTATAGTTTAACTAGTGTTGGTACAATTTGTCACATTGTTTGGATTTCAACGCATACGTCAACAATTATTCTTTTTTGCCGTATTGCTTCACTATCATTGATACAAAATTATTACAGATATACTGCAACGAATAGTTTAACTGGTGTTGGTGCCATTTACTACAAGTTTTGGATTTCAACGCATACGTCAACAATTATGTTTTGCCGTATTGCGTTCCCATCATTGATACAAATTGTCACCGTTCGATTTCAATAAATAGTTTGGCTAGTGTTGGTACACTTATTTTTGATTTCAACGCATCCTGCCACAACTACATTTCAACGCATTCGGCTTAATTGATTGCAAGTTTATTTAACGTTTCTATGTACCATTTTTTTTTTCTCACAACGTTATCATTGTGTTCAACGTTTTATTCAACAAAATCCTTCAACGCTGATGCTTGCAAGTTTACGGAATGGTTCTACTTGTCATTTGCTGCAACAACGTCATCCATTAACGTTTCTACGTCACGTTTTATTTAATAGAATTGTTTGCTGATTGCCAGTTTATTTAACATTTCTACACAACCATTTATTCATTGTTTATAAGAACAACATTATATAACGCTGCTGACTGCCAGTTTATGGAATGTTCCTACGGGTCAGTCACTGCAACAACGATATCAATTAACGTTTCTACGTAACGTTTATTCAATAAAATTGTTTAATGATTGCAAATTTATTTAACATTTCTACACAACCATTTATTCATTGTTTATAAGAACAACATTATATAACGCTGCTGACTGCCAGTTTATGGAATGTTCCTACGGGTCATTCACTGCAACAACGATATCAATTAACGTTTCTACGTAACGTTTATTCAATAAAATTGTTTAATGATTGCAAATTTATTCAACATTTCTACACAACCATTTATTCATTGTTTATAAGAACAACATTACTTACCGCTGATGATTGCTAGTTTATTGAACGTTTCTACTCATCATATTTATTCAACCATATTATCATTTAACGTTTCTAATTAACGTTTTACTCAACAACATTACTTACCGCTGATGATTACTAGTTTAGTGAACGTTTCTACTCATCATATTTATTCAACAATATTATCATTTAACGTTTCTAATTAACGTTTTACTCAACAACATTACTTACCGCTGATGATTGCTAGTTTATTGAACGTTTCTACTCATCATATTTATTCAACAATGTTATCATTTAACGTTTCTAATTAACGTTTTACTCAACAACATTACTTACCGCTGATGATTACTAGTTTATTGAATGTTTCTACTCATCATATTTATTCAACAATGTTATCATTTAACGTTTCTAATTAACGTTTTACTCAACAACATTACTTACCGCTGATGATTACTAGTTTATTGAATGTTTCTACTCATCATTTTTCTTCAACAATATTATCATTTAACGTTTCTAATTAACGTTTTATTCAACAACATTACTTACCGCTGATGATTACTAGTTTATTGATCGTTTCTACTCATCATTTTTCTTCAACAATATTATCAGATAACGTTTCTAATCAACGCTTTATCCATCGAAATTCTCCAACGTGACCAGCGTACCAATGGAAGGCTGATGGAATCGGAATAGGAGGTCAGGAATTAATCGTGGGGTGAGTACACTCAGTTTGTTTTTTTTTTTTATTTTTTTTTAATTAAGGTGGGGGGTGTGAATGGGTGTAAAAGGGCGTGTCAGAGATTGAATCGGGACATGCTAGTCGTCGAATGTGTGGGTGAATGTGTGACGTGTGAGTGTGTGGGCGTCTGAGAGTGAATGTAGGGGTTGGGCGTGGTGATCGTGGATCTTTCGCCCATGGCGTCGCCAGAGTCTCCATTTTTCCACTTGTATTTCTTTCCATTTCTGCAGATTTTCGTAAATAGCGTACATTTCTGTATTTGTGCTGAAGTAGCAGGTATTACTCTATCAAACCCGCGATGGCTGAGTCTTAGTCGTGATGGCTTTAAACTACTCAAGGTACGCTTCCTGCTATGCCACTCTCATTGGTTCGCCACTGAGAAAGCGCTTCATTACACAGTGTCAAACGTAGGGGGGGAACGGTCTGGAATTTGCACATTTTTTAGAATAAATCAAAAACTGTGTACCGCAAAATTCTAAAAACAGTTGCAATATTTTTGAAATTTGGTGCTCTTTTAAATGACACCCCACTCGCTTGGGTCAAAAAAGTTTTTTTTTACCCTCCTTACACCCATCCCCTAAACACACAGAAATATAATTATTTGTGAGTTCGCTATAATTTTCGTTCAAAATATAGCAAATTTCCTGTCTCTATGAATTTTTTCAATTATTTCTGTCAATCAGTGTCGAACGTAGGGGAGGGAACGGTCTGGAATTTGCACATTTTTTAGAATAACTCAAAAATGGTGTACCGAAAAATTCTAAAAAAATTGCAATGTTTGGAAATTTGGTGTTCTTTCAAATGATACCCCACTCGCTTGGGTCAAAAACAGTTTTTTTTTCTCCCCTTACACCCATCCCCTAAACACACAGAAATATAATTATTTGTGAGTTCGCTATAATTTTCGTTCAAAATATAGCAAATTTCCTGTCTCTATGAATTTTTTCAATTTTTTCTGTCAATCAGTGTCGAAACGTAGGGCGGGGGGGGGGGGGGACGGTCTGGAATTTGCACATTTTTTAGAATAACTCAAAAACTGTGTGCCACAAAATTCTAAAAAAAATTGCAAAGTTTCTGAAATTTAGTGCTCTTTCAAATGACACCCACTCGCTTGGGTCAAAAAAGTTTTTTTTCACCCTTCCCCACCCCAATCCCTTAAAAACACAAAAATATAATTATTTGAGAGTTCGCTATATTTTTCGTTCAGATTTTATCTAACTTCCTGCCTCTGTGAATTTTTTCAAATTTTTCTGTTAATTAGGCTCGAAATGCAAGGGGGGGACCAACTTTTTGTGTCACTTTATTGATAATAATTCAAAAAACTATGCATTGCAAAATTCTAAAAAAAATGGCAATATTTCTAAAATCAAGTGCTCTTTCAAATGACTCTCGCACATGACCTGGTTTTAAACGATGTTTTTTACCCCTCAACATTCCCACCTCTTTAATAAATATAGTTATGAGTGTCTGCCACTTTTCTATATTTTTCATTAACCCACTCAATTTTCTATCATTCCAAATATATTTCAAGATTTTCGATGAAGTAGGGTCGGAGTTATTCGGGGCAATAAAACATCCCGAAAACGTCATTTTTCAAAATTATACAAAAAATGGTGAGGTGTAAAATTCCAAAATGATATTTTTTAAATCATGCTGAAATGAAGCCCTTTCATATGATACCCTACTCGTCTCGCTAAAACCATGTATGTTTCAAAGGCTTTACATCGTACCTCCTTAAAACAAACGAACACAACTTTATTTATTTTTTAACCCACCATCTTGTGTGGATAAGTTAGTTTTATAAGCACCTCAAATTTTAAGTTCATCGGATTAATGGTTCACGAGATAATCGAAATATAGTGAAAAACACGTTGTACTCTCACCAATAGTGTTCCGTATAAAAAAACCGAACCCTAAAAACGTAAAAGGTAGAGCCAGACCTTCAAAATATAAAAAATTTCAACCCTATTATCACCTCGAAAGGTGATAAGGACTGCATTAGCATCCATTTCGACTATGGAAAAGAAAACGGGAAGGCTCGAGCCAGACCTACAAATGTTAATATTGCTTAAGTTTAAATTCACGTGGTATTTATACCAACAACTATTAAGATATAAAACGCATTATGTCATGGAAGTACTATTTATTTTGCATAAAAATTGGATTTGACTTTCACATTAATTAGTCACATATCTAATTAATTTGGAATGTATATTTTGAAAATTCACACAACACACATTTATTTTTTTGAGCCACAAAGTATATTAAATCATTTGCCAATATTTTAATTGCTTTAATTATGGAAAATTAAATTTTTTTTATAATTAAAGTTTGATGATGGAGAAAGTGAATTCTAATTTTGAAATTCATCAAACTTGATTCAATGTAAGTAAAATTGTACATCCGAATCAAGTGTGCCTTAAACAAATATTAGCAATTAGTGAGAGGTCATTGAATGATTTTGAAATTTCCTCAACTCTCCTCTAAATTTTATAGAAGGTTGGTTCGTAAAATTAACACTACCGATCTCATCAAGTAAATTTTTTTTAATTTCAAAAACTTTGCGAGATGATTTTATAATCGTCTAACCAATATTCCCATTGTTGTAAGAAAAATAATGTAACTAGTATATAAATCATTTTCTCTGAAACGAACACCTTTCATTGTATTCGCATGATAGAAAAGAAAACCAAACTTCAATATTGATTACACTTAGCATGTTTTGGAATTTTTTTTTAATTTATTTATTTTTGGATCTCTAAGAAACAGTAAATTTTTCTTTACTTGTACGAAGAAAATTAAATGAACAAACGTGTCCTTAATTACTTCCGGGTTTTATAAAAAGATTTATGATATTTATATAAAATATATACAAGTTAAATTTAAAAAAATTATGTAATTAGATTGGATGCAGAGGTAAGTATGATAATATGAAACATGATGTGCTTAAGTTGAAAATTATAAATGTATACAACAATTTTTTTAAATTTTGTTTTAAAATATGGTGGAAGTTTGACATATTTTTTCGTTATATCGATTAACTCATACGCTATAAAACCACTAAACCTGAAATTAAAGATGCGTATAAAACTAGAATGTCTACACAAGACGATGGTAGTCAGAAAAAGCATCATACCAAAGGACAACACTTCAACATTCCTTTAATTTTTCGATTTGACATTGCTCAGTGTTTTGAATAACTTTGAATGAAAACACTTCTATCGAATGTGATTTAAACAACTCGTTGGATTTCATGAGTTAAATAAATGCATAGTCTAAGCACTTGCTTTATCTCTATATATTGTATAATAATACTCAGGAGACAGATTGCAGTTTGATGCAAGTGCTAGAGGTATTAGTGGAATATCGCATAAAAAAAATATTTAAAATGTACAAAGTGTTCACCGAATGATATAATTCGAAATTTTTTATGTAACATTGACAAAGGAACGTAACCATCAGACACTATTCACACACTTTTAGTTGAAAACAATTCATCTGCCAGGACCCTGTTACGAAGCTGTTTTCCCTGTAAAATTTCATGTGTCTAAACAACTGTATTCTACTTAAACCATTGATTAAGTATGTATAGCATTGATTAAGTAAAATACTTAATCAATGCTTAAACTAATGCATTCAAAACAACTAATCTTTTAGGTAGATTTCATATAAAAATCTACCTATTGCAATGGGCTTCATCTCGAAATTTCGGAAAAATTTTGATGCCAAACGACTATATGTGATAAGCGGAGATGGAAAAACAAAAAAAAAAAAAATTATATCTATATATATATATATATATATATATATATATATATATATATATATATATATATATATATATATATATATATATATATATAACGATATGAGGTATAACGGAATTTAGCGGCACTCTCACGGTCGCATTTTTCGACCTACACCAAAATAATTTTCTGTGTATGTTTCGGCAAATAATGTCTTGGACAAGTTCGTGAACTGGCCATATCCGAGTACCGGTTAAGCGGCTAGAGCCTAAAAACTCGAATAATCTAGGGCGCTATTACTTCCGTTTGAATAATAATATTTTAATAAAATTTAAAAATATTGAATATTTAAACCTTTTTTTATCATTTTTATCCAGATGACAACCTTGGCGTTTCAGGTTCCTCAAAAATCAGCTGTTTTGAAAATTTACTAAACTTTGCTGTCCTTGATCTAGCTGAAATGGCCAAGCTCATATTTGAAAACTTTTTTTCACGTACTTAAAATATAAATCTTTCCAAAATTTTCAAAAAAATAGTTCAAGTTTAACGGTTGAGACCCTAGGTCAGTTGAAATGAAAACAAACGCAAAAGGCAATGCTTTCATCATGTTTCAGTTTATGTTATTTAAATTTATCTTAGCTTTTAAACATACTTTTCAACTATAGCCTCAAAAAATTTCAGCTTTCTAACCCAAAAGGTTCCATTTTTATAAGCGTTATAATGCAACCCTTACAAGAAAAATATCAACCCATTTAATACCATAGAAAAATTATCAAAATCTCTTTTGTTTTTATTTTTTTTACTATGTAACCGTTTGAAAAAAGATTAAATAAGAACAAAAAAAACACAACAACGAAAGATGATTTTGAAATAAAATTGTTTGATAATGTTTGATTACAAATTATGTGTGATGGTATAATTGTAGTTGTGACGTAGTTCATTTGATCTTTGGTGGATTTAATATGTTTTTAAAAGTAGTTTAAACCAACTTAAATAAAACTGTTCCGAAATTGTATTGATGGAGTTAGTTCGGATAATGTATTTAATTTGGTTCGATAATTTTTTTGAATTATTCTGTTTCTACTTCTATTTTTTATTTAAACTAATCTGACTTATCTAATTTCATTTGGACACAAAACCGTCTGACCCCGAAATCTACCTATTTTTAGCGGATATACCTGCCGCTGGGATTTTTTTTATTCATTTTTACTCTACAAACTATTTGTCTAAACGACTTTCTTCTACGGGAATCATTGCATTCAATGCAAATGATCGTCTTTATTTATATTTTCTCTTCACCCGGTCCGGAATATTAGATTTTTATTGATTTACTATCTAATTTTGATGTTGGTTCATGAAATTTTCTTGATATTTACTTGGTTTTTTGGTAATTAGAAGGTAGTTTCGTGATTATACTCAAACATAATGGTAATTTCGAAATTAAAATTTATAGTTTAAATGAGTTAAATTGATAGTACAATTTTTTTGTTAAATGATATTGAATATAGAAAAAAATCGTATATGTTTGTTCCGTTATAAAATTTTATTAAAAATAAAGAGAAGATATCTGTAACCTGTAGTGATGGAGATTGTTTAAGAACTACTTAAAGTGTTATTTCAATAACTTCGATGATTCGTAAATGACTTAGACACTTTAAATTTTTTTTTTATTTTGTCCAAATATTTTCGGTCCAAAAAAAATAAAAAAGTTTTTCAAAGTGTCTAATTCGTTTACGAATCATTAAAGTTACTGTAGTGATATTGTTTAGTTATACACTACAAAAGAAAATTTAATTAAAATTTAGATCCATAAGAAAAAGTTAAACAAAGTATAATTATTTTACTTATATTGTGATTAATACCAAAAACCATAGTAGGTAAATATATATAATCTGAAATTAAACCATAAAATGTTCAAAGTCATATGAAAACCTAAAAATCGACAATAATATGAGCAGAAAAGGGATTTTGTTTTGAAAATTTTGAGCATAGAGGACTCAACTTAACATAGTTAATTTAATATATCCTAAATAATTGCCGACATCATTTTTGGTTACACAAGTTATTTCTAACAAATTCCACCATTTCATCATCCTTTGTTATATTACCAACAACTTGAATAATTACCGACACTGTTTTTGTTGCTTTAGTTATGGTATGTCTAATAAGTTCAACCATTGGTGACATCATTCTGTTACATCACACCCAAAAAAATAATCGTGGTAGATCCGACAAAATTGCAGGTAAATTCGAATAAAATGACATTGTTTTGGCTCCGACGGGCTCCGACTTTGGCTTATTTAGTTAAATTGATTGTATCGCTACTTTTAATACAAATGCACAAAACTTTACAACTTTAACTGTCAAATGAATAAACTTAATGTTATTTCGACAGTCAATGCTGTTGTTTTAAACATCTAGAATATCAAGCATACTACTCTTTTGTAGAATTAACTGCAGTACTTTTGATATGATTATTAAAGTCTATAAAAATGTATTCAATTCAAGTATTTTATATATTGATTTAAAATTCTAACTCAAAAGTAGCTTTCGAATGCAGCATTTTCTTATTTTTGTTAATTTAAGGGCGATTTCCTCAATTTTATATGCAATTTTTTACTTTGTTAAATCGATGTACCTCTGTCGATTTAAAATATTGATTTTTTTTTTGGGTGCAGTTATATTATGGCTAGCAAATCTGGCAATTACGTTATTACATCGATTGATATATTACCAACAGCTTGAATAATTGCCTACAGCGTTTTTGTTATTTCAATTATTATTATTCTAACAATTTGAACATCATTTTTTGTTACATCAGTTATTATAATCCTGACAATTTCAACAATTGTCCATATCATTTTATTACATCAGCTATTGTATGTCTAATCAGTTCAACCATTGACGACGTCATTCTGTTACATCAGTTATTATAATTCTGATAGTTTCAACAATCGCCGGTATCATATAGTTAAATCAGTTATAATGTTTCTAATAAACTCAGCAATGTTATACCATCGATTGATATATTACCAACAACTTTGAATAATTTCTGGCATCATTTTTATTACATCAATTAATACAATTGCCGATGTCATTATTGTTACAACAATTATTATATATTTCTATTATGTTTATCGTATGGTTAAGTTAGTTGAGATGATCTGGTATTTAAGTGTTCAAAGGAATGAAGGGGTGGATCCGGAACAATCATGGGGTGAGCGAATCATTTAAGAAAATGTTTTATTCTCTAAAAGTTGCAGTCGTATTGGTGATGATCTTCACTTTTTCAGCCTTTGGGGTCTTCAAAGTCCCTGCTCTTTTTTCTTTCTGTTTACACCGTCTCATTTGCGTGCATGAGATTGGACTGGTCATGGGGAAATTACTTCTTGAGCTCACAAGGCTGAAGCTTGCTGGAATAGAAACCTTGCTGGTCACGCAGTCCCCCGATTGCCTTCTGGTAGAATATCACTAACTAGGTCGAGTGGCCATTACAACCCATAGGATATTAGCTTGGCTAGTAATATTTCACCGCTTTTAAAAGTAATTGTGATATCTCACGGGCTACCACACCCATGGAACAAAATTAATAGAAAAAAAGAAGGCAGTGTTAAGGACTGCGGACAGAAGTGAAAACTTAAATCTGTGAAATAGCTGTGTTTTTTGTATCTTCCAACTATTATAGCATTGCAAATTAAAATTTCAGAATGTTTAAATTAAAATCATTAAAATTGTCCTGGGTTTCACATCTATACGCATTCCAAGCAACTATTATATACACTTTCATATTTAAAATAATCAAAACATATCATATAAAAATTTGCGTCTATCAACACCTTAGAAAGTATGTTGTTGTGGGACCTTGTTCTTAAAAGTTTTTTATGTGTTGTGGTGACACACATTGTAGTTTCTACTACCAAACACATTTTATTAAAAAAAAAATAGCGTATCATCAAAGAATATTCAATAACTTAGAGTAAGGGATGGTATCGTTGATTGAAAATATTTCATCCGCCAGCATCCCTAAGATACCACTTTGGCTAATAAGATTGCACTGCTATTGCCAGTGGTATACGATATATCAAGATAACTCATATGCCAATAGCA
>CAVNZG010000723.1:0-62998 GCA_963693315.1 Diogma glabrata
CGAGTGGTTTTTATAGAAAAAAAAATAAATTATATTTCCTCTGTTTAGATAAATTTTAATATATGTGCATATTTATTATATATTTTAGAATTATGATATGTAGTTCTAGAGTCTTACTTAAATTATATAATATAGCTAGATGTTTAGAAAATAAAATGATATTAAGAAATTTTATAACTAGTGCTTAATGACTTGAGAATTTTTTGTAAAGAATAAGATACAAGAATTTAATTTGTTATAGTTAAAATGATAGTTTCAAGCTAAAGAAAAACATGGCGCGGCTTTTTTACAGCCTTTTGGTTGTTTTTGCGACGATTCAATTTACTCATACAATAATACTGAATGTTTGCATGTTCGATTGAAAAACAGAACTCTTTAAGAACTAGTTCTTCAATCGAAAACGACATAAAAGACTAATTTAATGCGATTGTAAAATTTTGGAACATCAAAATCATCCAAAATTTAGTTTTAATATTAAATTAATATAAGTATTATAATTTTTTGATGAAATAACTTTCGATTAATAGGATTTGAAATTCAAATTAGAAATGTGACAAACATATTCTATCTGTCAAAATTATTCTAGCGTTTATACCACATATTCTCTTCTCTAAATTTCACAGTCCACAGTTCGCATGTTGAAAACAAGCTTAAAGTTGGGTTTTAATATGCAAACTGTGGACTGTGGATGGAGTTATTAACCAATTAAAAATAAGAATTTTGTAGTGAATATAAAATTGTCTTCTCTGATTGGTTAATAAAAAATTTCACAGTCTACAGTTCGCATGTTAAGACCCAGCTTGATACTATTTTGTGGTATAAACGCCCGATGTATCGATAGTTTAATAGTAAAAAGCTCTTATTCTATTAAGCTCTTATTCTATCACTTATTGTGGGTCTTCAATCTTCACGTAACATCTACAATCGAGTTATACAAGAAATCACACGTGAATACTACTTATATCAATGTCATAACATTTTTCATTATATTTTTTCTTAAAAATATCAGTATGATTTTATGATAATTCAAAAAAAAATGGCGATTTGATTTTGTTTATCTTCAAACATTTAAAATTCAAAGCATATTTTATATATTATTTATATTTAAAATTCATAGAATGTTTTTGAATACATAGTTATAATAAAATTATGGAAGAAAACAAAAGAGAAAATAAAGTTTTACAAACATAAAAATCGATGTTTTATATCTGTCAAAATATATCAGTATGATATTTTGTAATACCAACAGCCATCTTTGATATTTCTGTTGCATTTTTATCAATATCATTGGCATGATATTTTTCACGTGAAGAGGATGTGATAGTAAGAGCATGCATTAACAAAATGAATCATATAAAAATAGCATCAAACTACATTAATTTTGTGTAACAAGGCCAAACAGTACCGGTTTTAGTAAGCGTTTGAGTTTTCTGAGACATATCGATATCAAAAAACATAAAAGGTTAAGAAAGGATTTTTTCAGTTTCAACAAACTAATTGGTGAATCGATCAATTTTGTACTTCTAGAGATAAATTTAATCAAAAAGAGTAAATTTACTTCGGTCTGAATGACCTAAATATTACATGTATGAGCCAAGAGTGAAATTCTTACCCCACTTTTTTGGCATTTCTCGACGTTTTAGGACCTACTGATTCTAAAAAAGCAAAAAATGTATGTCTGTCTGCCGCCCGGCCGTCATTACCTACGAAAACTAGAAAACCGCTGGAGGGATTTCAAAAATTTTTTTTTCTAAAAATAGGTATACTCAATTGGAAAAGCCAAAACGACGATATGTTCGATAACTGTACCGGAAGTGTGTCAAAAAAATCATTAAGTGTGTCAAAAATAGCAAATTTTCATATTTTTGGCTTAGAAAACGTTCATTTTAAGTAATTACGAGTAGGAACATTGAATTTGGAGAAATCTTGATGGTAGGGATTGGTATGTGAGATTATTGCATTGGACTAGATTATTGCATCAGAAGTTTGTCAAAAAAATGTTTCAAGCGTATCAAAAGAAATATATTGTATAGAAGCGGAAGACACTACTTGGCGAAACATAATAATAATATTAAATATTTAATAACATTAAATTTTTTAAATACTCCTTATTTTAGTTCGCAAAAAATTATTTTATTTTATTTATTAATATTTATTTACATAGATAAATTAATAAAAATACCTCGATTAATTTCGGTTTAATTCAACCATTTTTAAGAGGAATAAAGGAAGAAAAAAAAAATATTAAACGTTGTAAAAGTTAAACAAAAAGTAAACGAAAAAATATTAACTACTTTAATCAGAACATTTTAAAATTTGCAAAAATAAAGGTAGAAAGAAAGTAATGAACAAAAACATTTTTATAATTAAATATGTATTAATAAAACTAAGTCCATAAGGGTAAACCATTACATAACTAAAAGAATCTAAATAATGATTTCCATTTTAAATCTAAATAGTGATCTCAAACAAATCCGGGTTAGTTAAAGGCGAAAAAATGACGTTTGTAAGTTTAATAAATTTTGGTTATGAAAAAGAGCTTTTCTAATTTCAAAAGATTCAAGAATATCAAGTTTTGTACCTTTTGATTCAAAATGAAGAATTTTTAAATTTGAATTATTATTGAAAGAACTATTATGGTTTTCAGACAACAAATGATTCGAAAAGGTTGAAGAAGAATGTCCATATCTCAAAGCTCGAAAATGTTCAGCTGAACGATTTTCAAAACTACGACCAGTTTGTCCAATATACAATGCATCACAGTCATCACAGGATAGTTGGTATACTCCACTTTTAGAAAAACTTCTTTGTTTCATTTTATTATTGACAAGAAGATTTTGTAAATTATGATGAGTTATGAGTTATAGATTATTCGACTTTTTGGGTTATAGCCGTTTAACCGGTACCCGGATATAACCAGTTCACGAACTTGTCCAAGAGATTATTTGCCAAAACATACATAACAATACCGCCAAATTCCGTTATATCTGATATCGTTATATATATACATATATATATATATATATATATATATATATATATATATATATATATATATATATATATATATATATATATATATATATATATATATATATATAAATATATATATATATATATACATATATATATATATATATATATATATATATATATATATATATATATATATATATATATATATATATATATATATATATATATATATATATATATATATATATATATATATATAGATATATATATATATATATAAATATATATATATATATTTATATATATATATATATATATATATATATATATATATATATATATATATATATATATATATATATATATATATATATATATATATATATATATATATATACATATATATATATATATATATATATATATATATATATATATATATATATATATATATATATATATATATATATATATATATATATATATATATATATATATATATATATATACATATATGTATATATATATATATATATATATATATATATATATATATATATATATATATATATATATATATATATATATATATATATATACATATATATATATATATATATATATATATATATATATATATATATATATATATACATATATATATATATATATATATATATATATATATATATATATATATATATATATATATATATATATATATATATATATATATATATATATATATATATATATATATATATGTATATAAATATGGGTAGTTCTACACACGAAGGAAGAAAATGGAGCTAATTACGGCACGACATGTTTTTTGCGAATAAGTTTTGGCAAGTAGTTTTAGTTAAAGTTGATGACGTTCTTTCAACTTTTCTGAATGGGGCCAGTCAAATAAAAATAAAAAAAATATGAGAGTCACAATTAAAAAATCCTTCTTACTCCTAAATTAACTCAAAATTATCTCAATATTATCTCAAAATACGAAATAAACATTTATTTAAGTCAAAATCCCAAATATTTAAGTCACTAAGAGACCAGGGGACTGAGAATTTATCAATTTATCAGTATTTCGCTTAAAAATGACAAAATTACGTCTAAAAAAAAAATAAACGGATTCTAGACCAATTACCAAGGCAATACATATTCACGACGTATAAAACTACAATATTACCTGTAATTAAAAGACATTTTACAAAAATACTTGCCAGGTATTAGTCCCCACACTAGTTTACAAGAAAAATCTCCCGAAATAAAACTCAACTCTTCTTATAGATTTGGACCTCCTGAACACGAATATCATATTCATTTTTTTTGATTGGCTCTTGTTTTTGAGATATTCACGAAAAACCAATTTTTTGGTGATCAAAAATGTTGTTTCGGTTTTTGGGTCTCATATTTTACAAAGGATTCTGGAAGTTACAGTCGAAAAAAGTTGAAAAAATACGAAAAATTCACGTTTTTTTTAAATTTTTCCATTTTCAACACCATAAATTTTGAACAAATGAAGACACTAATTTTTTTTAATTTCTTGGAGCCTATAGTAGTTTCAATTTTCTTTCTTTTAAGGTAAAAGACACGAATATTGGTGCAGTTTGCACCAAGTTATTCAAGTTTTCCCAAAAAAAGTCAAAACTCAAAATTTGGAAAAAATAGTATTTTACTTAATTTATTGTGTCATAAATAATAATTTTAAATGTTCAGTCGTTCTCAAACATCAGTAAAGAATTATTTTAAAATAGTAAAGTATAATTTCCATTTTTGTTTTCGAAGTTGGGAATTGGATCGATATGAGACGTATATAGAAAAATATAAACAAAAGATAATGAATTGTGAGGAGAGGCAAAACATCATAACATCAGAACTATTTAAGTTAGTTCAAGCACCATAAAGTTAAGCTCCTATTTATGTCTATTAATACCTGTAAGGTTTGTTTCTTTTGTGTTTTTGGTTTTTTGATAATGTAAATTTTTGTTTATCACCCCCCACCTTGTGTTACTCCTTACGTTTATGATCATTTTAAGTTTAATTTAAGAAAGCAATTACTTCTCCTTTTTAATAGTTTTTCGGTTTTGCCAACTTTTGTTTAATTAGTTTAATTTCTTTTTAAGTAGATAGTTGTCGTATGATTAGTTGCAAATATAATCTCTCTGAGGATAAATTTAATTCCAAACATTCAAGTGAAAATATTAATTAAAAACGAAATAATATTACAAATATAAATTTTAAATAGTGTATTGTTTTTAAAAATCAATAAATCAATAGTGATAGGCAGCTATAAGCAAAGCAACATAAATTGTTAGTAAAGTGTAAGGTCAAGTTTATTTAAATGGCGTCGTCAAGAAGTTTCAAGTGTAAAAATTAGCCCAAATTCATTTTAGACTAAGAGCCTGCGACGGCCAGACCTTCGTTATTTTATAAAAGCTGAATGTTCCTCTGCACATACCCCCTACTGAGGTAGGAACGATTAACGACATATGAACTTTGGATCATGGTGGCTTTGGCAGAGAGCAGGTAACAAAGGGGCCTTCAAAGTTTCGTGAAAGTATAAAAGGTAATTTTTTTATATATTCTTCGGGGTAGTATTAGAAGTTACGTCACCCATTGTCAGACACTTTCTACCGTGGTAACCCCCTGCCAGACTGCCAGACACCCTTAAACATTATCAATTTGGTAAAGTTTAAGGGTGTCTGGCAGGGGCTTACCACGATAGTAAGTGTCCTGCAATGGGTGACGTGACTTCTAATACTCTCCCGAAGAATATATAAAAAAAATTACCTTTTATACTTTCACGAAACTTTAAAGGCCCCTTTGTTACCTGCTCCCTGCCAAAGCCACCATGATCCAAACTTCATCTGTCGCTAATCGTTCCTACCTTAGTAGGGGGTTTGCGCAGAAAAACTTTCTGCTTTTATAAAATAACGAAGGTCTGGCCATCGCGGGCTCTCTGTTTTTTTTGTTTTATTTGTGGAAGTAACATAATACCTACTGCTAAAAGAATCACACCATTTATAAGAACTGCCTATCTTCATTACTAACTGATATTTTCCAACTCCTAAAATAAATCTGAGGTGGGAGAAGCTAGATCATGTAAAAAAACTTCACAAAAAAATCTCAATTTCGAGAAAAACCAAATAAAAATAAAATACATCTTTTGTCCAAAAAAGACATTTCATAATCAACTAACTGATATTTTTCAACTCCTAAAATAAGTTCGAAGTGTGAGGAGCTAGATCATGTTAAAAAACTTCACAAAAAAAATCTCAATTTCGAGAAAAATCATATAAAAATAAAATACAACTTTTGTAAAAAAAAGACATTTCATAATCAACTAACTGATATTTTCCAGCTCCTAAAATAAGCCCGAGTTGGAAGGAGCTAGATCATGTCAAAAAATTTCACAAAAAAAATCTCAATTTCGAGAAAAATCATATACAAATAAAACACAACTTTTGTCAAAACAAGACATTTCATAATCAACTAACTGATATTTTCCAACTCCAAAAATAATCCCGAAGTAGGAGGAACTAGATCTAATACGAAAACAACCTATATATAAATCAATTATGTTGCAGAGTTTAAATTATTTTTATAGTTTTTTTCCAAATTTTGAGTTTTGACTTTCTTTGGGAAAACTTGAATAACTTGGTGCAAACTGCACCAATATTCGTATCTTTTACCTTAAAAGAAAGAAAATTGAAACTACTATAGGCTCCAAGAAATTAAAAAAAATTAGTGTCTTTATTTGTTCAAAATTTATGGTGTTGAAAATGGAAAAATTTAAAAAAAACGTGAATTTTTCGTATTTTTTCAACTTTTTTCGACTGTAACTTCCAGAATCCTTAACGGATTTTTACAAAATATAACTCAAAATGTTTGTTAGCATATTTACTATGCACTTGTTTTATTAATATACATAATTTGTTTGTTTTGTAAAATATGAGACCCAAAAACCGAAAAAACATTTTTGATCACCGAAAAAATTGGTTTTTCGGTTGTAATACCACGAGTCATTGAAATTTTTTCGAAAATTTTTTGATTTTACGAATTAAATTATTTAGCAACACTGCGAATCAAAGCGCACAATAAACCACGAGTCCGAAGGACGAGTGGTTTAAGTAGTGGTTTGATTGAGCAGTGTTGCTTAAAAATAATTTAATGAGTAAAATTGAAAAATTTTAGACAAAAATTTCAATGAAGAGTGGTATTTAATGAGATAATTTTTTTTAAATTATAATTTTATTTAAAAGATAATAATTATTAGTTTCTAAATAAAGTTTTTTCTACAAATTATTCAACTTATAAAAAATTATGTAAAATTGCAAATAATAAAAATGTCCGTTTTCATTCATAAATGATTGCTTGTTTATGTTTATTTGTCAAACATAAATTACAAATTTATAGCATTTATGCGCCTACTAAGATAAAATTATATTTCATTTTGTTAGAAGAAAAAATGACAACAAAGAATTTTCATAACGACAAAGCAAAATTATCGACGACAAGAAGAATTGCCGACAGTAAAAACAAAGCCTACTGTTTAAATACCATAGTTTGTATGAATGAAAAATAAAATATCTGACAGCAAAAAAAAATTATCGTGAATATCTCAAAAACAAGAGCTAACCAAAAAAAATGAATATGATATTCGTGTTCAGAAGGTCTAAATCCATCAGAAAAGTTGGGTTTTATTCAGGGAGACAAAAAAAGTTCAAAATTTGTAAACTAGTGTAATTTGAGACCAGGGGACTGATAATTTATCAGAATTTCGCTTAAAAATGACAAAATTACGTCTAAAAAAAAATAAACGGATTCTATACCAAGGCAATACATATTCACGACGTATAAAACTACAAAATTACCTGTAATTAAAATACTTTTTACGAAAATACTTTCCAGGGGACTGATAATTTGACTGGGCAACACACGATCTTGCTGGTAATGATGACTGTTTTGATTGATAAAACCTCGGACTAAGTAAAACCCTTGCAATATTATATTTATTGAACTTTAATTAATTCCTGTGACGAGCTATAACTTGATAGAAATATGAATTTCCAATAGTCCAGTAACTTTATACATCACAGTATGCGTCAAATCCGGTAGTTCTGATTTTTTGCAGACTTGTTTATGATGTTGGCCTAATGAATAATCCAAGTTTGTGACCTCGAGCGCCGAACGCAACTTTGTCAAAAATCGAAAAAACCGCGAAAAAATCGTTATTTTTTCAAATTTTGGCGATTATAACCCTAAAGGACTAGTTTTTTCTTTATACTTTTTTGGGACGGTTTTAAAGTAGACTAAATTTGCTACAATATGATACTAGAACTGTCTCTGTAGACCCAATAGTTTCCGAGATTAAGCAGTTCAAAATTTATCATTTTTTTCGAAATGCGCAATTTTTTGCAATTCTGTCGTTCTGAATGAATTTTCGAGTGACTAAAATAATGTCTAAAATATTGCAAAATATTGCGAAATATTGCGAAGTTAAAAAAATGATAAACTTTGAAAGGCTCAATCTCGAAAACTATTGGGTCTACAGAGACAATTCTAGTATCATATTGTAGCAAATTTAGTCTACTTTTTTTCAAAAACTAGTTCTTTAGGACCATAATCGCCAAAATTTGAAAAAATAATGATTTTTTCGATTTTTGAGGCTTAATCTCGGAAACTATTGTGTCTACAGTGACAGTTCTAGTATCATATTGTAGCAAATATAGTCTACTTTAAAACCGTCCTAAAAAAGTATAAAGAAAAAACTAGTCCTTTAGGGTTATAATCGCCAAAATTTGAAAAAATAACGATTTTTTCGTGGTTTTTTCGTTTTTGACAAAGTTGCGTTCGGCGCTCGAGGTCACAAACTTGGATTATTTATTAGGCCAACATCATAAACAAGTCTGCAAAAAATCAGAACTACCGGATTTGACGCATACTACCCCTTACTCGCAGGCGACAAAGTTGCTGGACTACAATATTTTCAATGTGTTTTGATTGGGCAGGAGAATAATACAAATTCGTGGGACAAACTTTAATAGGATATATCTTATATGAAATATAGAGTAATGTTATGATTATTTCCACATTATTAAAGCATCATTATTGAAAATTATTACTACAGTATAAATTTGTCTCTACACACTTAGAATCATTGATTATTTAGTTTACCAGCTTTGACTTTCAAGGTGGGACACGCCAGGGGACTGAGAATTTGACGTTTTAAATAATTTTTTTTGTAAAAAATATATTTCGAAACGGGTTTATTTTGGGTGACCGGGTTTATTTTGGGAAAATTTTTGTTTTTAATTTGATATACGAAATAAGCAGGGCCGTCCAAAATTCCTATGTTTGTAAAACTACCCATATACATATATACATATATACTATATATATAAACTTTTTTTCATTTTAATTTTCCGTTTCCGCTTATCATATATAGTCATTTTTCCGAAACTCTGAGATGAAGCACATTGCAATAGGTAAATTTTTATATGAAATCTACCTAAAATACATGTACTTGACAAAGAGTTTTATGTTTGATATACATCGCTGGCCATAACTAAAAACAATGTCCTCATAAAAGTTTTTTGCCGAAAACTATATCAAAATCCATAACCCAGACCGAAGTCTTGATACCTCAGAGCCTTGATATTTCTGCCCCTCCATATTTTCGGTTTTGTGTTCGTGCTAAAAATTATGAATTACAACAGTAAAAAATTAGTATCCGTTCAAAGTCATGTAAGTCGGAACTATGCATGAAGCGTTATATAACATAATTAAATAAAAGTCATAAATAATCAAATATATGAAGAGGCACATACATATGTACATATAAAAATCAGCTAATCTATTTTTCGAAAACAGAAAATAATTATTTTTATTGCAAATCAAGCTTGTTTTGTGGTATTTTAAAGTTGTTTTAACTGTTATCTACTTATTATTATTAATGAATAATTTTGAATACATGATTACTGACTTCCACTTCATACCAACTTACAGTGACTTGAAGTTTAAGTATAAAGGTCTTTAATGGTTGCATTAGTCATAGAAAATAAATGTTACTTAAATGTCGTATCAAGGTCGTAGAAAAGTCGATCCGAGCGAGACATTCTAAGATGAGAATACGAACCTAAAAAGTTGTATGACAATTGTAAGAAAAACAATAAAATCTTCATAATTCCGTGATTAAGCACAATTATATAACAGTCTTAAGTCTTAACATATAAATAATATGACGAAAATTTGCTACTTTAAATTGAATAGAACTAAAATTATTGTTGTATCAGCTTTTAAGCGAGTTTTTCAATACATTTTTTTTTTTCAAATAGGCAGAAAATATGAAGTAAACAAGCATAAAACCGAAATAGTATTGACTAAGTTTGGCAGTTCTGTCGTTTTCAGATTTTGATTTGGATATAAAAGATACTGATTTGGAACTGAATTATATTAAAAGTGATACGCTTGGACATGATACGTTTGGAGACATGTTACAAAGCTTTTTCTCATACGCATTGCGTTGTGATAAACAAATTTTGTGATAAACATCAATACCAAGATTCTCAACTAATACAACTGTCAAACAAGATCATGAAAGATTTTCCAACCAGCGATCGCCTTAATTGATAGAGGTCATACAACTTTTTGATTCAGTTGCCTTAAAAATTCAATAATTAAAATATTTTTAAAATAGATTCAAGATATCTGATCTTTTGGAAAATAAAATGAAATGAAATGGTCATAAAGAAATGGATTGAGAGGCTTAGACGGTTTTCACTACAGGAAAACAAACGAAAATCGCACATTTCTGTATTTTTCTGAAATAGCTCCTATGTATGTAATTATATTGTTAATCTATTTTCGAACCCTCTTTCCTTTATTTCGCAATTTTACAATACTTCTACAGGATGACATCAAGGTTGGTAGCAGGATGCAATTATTAATAACAATTTGCGATTATATAAACCATAGAAAATCAAATGTTCACGAATTAAAAAACAACATGGTTTATAATATGTATATGAACCAGATTGAAAAACTAAAACTTCGTTATAAAGTTTCACAATATGTGGTTTAAAATAAATAAAATTTTAAGTTCTTTTGCATCGTCATCTATTATCATTTATATTTATAAAAATTAATATGTTGAAAACTTGTAAATGTTTAGACACGTTTTTCGAATGTTTTGTGGATTTTTCAATTACCCTTTTAACCACAAAATGACATCACGATTTGCCACTTTCTGTTGCCATTTGCCACGATTTACCATTTGTCTTGCTACTTTTTAAATAGCCTTCCAGTATAGAAACCTTATATTAAACACCATGAGCGCTAAGCACATTTTTGAATCTTTTTTTGTTCCGTGTGTGATTTCAATTATAGTGATGATTCCAATCCACACCTCTACTAATTCAATAAGTCATTTCAAATTTTCGGTTGATTACCTAAAAACTTATTTCATCAATTGGACAATATGGCGGTCTCCCGAACACCTGAAAGTTTAAAACTTAAATTTAATAACTTCTAATCCTGGCTTTCAATCTTATTGATACTTGATATATAAGGTTTTAGTACTTTTTCCGATATTTCTGCGTACCCGCTGTGGATTTGTCACTTCCAGTTAAAAAGTTTTTTTTTAATTTTTTTAAAGGATTTATCCCTACTATAGTCTACAGTTACAAATCGATTTTCATAAAACGTTGATGTAAGTTAAAATAAAAGCTTTAAAAACGATTTTATAAGCTTTTGAATACATTGGACAAAGGGTTGGAGGGGCATGGGGTCTCCAGAACTCCGTTTTTTTTAAAGATCTATAACATTTGTACCTGATAATCGAATTTAATGGAGATTGGAAGGACAAAAAACTGATTAGTTTCTGGGAAATTTTGGAAAATGACGTGAGGGGCCTCTTGAGGATTTGTTTATTTGAAACTTCAATTACATCAGTTTCTGATAATGGATTTTGACGAAACTTGGTATATATGCTAATATATTGCAGCATGATTTGTAAAAGTTTTAAGTTTTTGGAAGTATATATATCCAAATTTACAAGCTAATTACATTAATCATGCGTGGCCACGTGATCGAGCTATTTGGGCCGCAAAAACTATAGATGTCGACGCAATCAATTTTAAAATACAACAGTTATGGCCTGGCAATGAAATATCATTCAAACCGATTTTCTCTGTTGTCAATCCTGAGGAATGTTCATCTATCCTGTTGAACTCTTGAATTCATTGGATTTAACTAGAATGCCACCACGTAATTTTCGATTGAAGATTGGTTCACCAATTATTTTGCTTAGAAAATTCAATACCATTTTTAACGGCAAGTTTCAAGATGAAATTGTTATTTTAATTGTAATTTTGCCAATGATCCTTTTAGACTCGCTCATCCCATTTAAACGTTTAATTTCCAAATCGATTGGCATTCGCAATGACTATTAATAAGTAACAAAGACAAACAATGTGAATTTGTGAGCTGGATCTAGAAACCCCGTGCTTTTCGCATAATCAATTATATGTTGCGTGTTTGAAGGTTAGAAAACCTTCAACTTTGTTCGTGTATTCCGCTCAGGAATTAGCTAAAAATATTGTTCAGCATATCGCATTAAGATAATATTAAATAAAATGTATTCCTGTTTAATAATAAATGTATATAATAATAAATAATAGTTAGCCAATAATAAAAGCATTAGCCAAATAAAATTCCAACCAAACTATGCAGCCACTATTATTAATCTGAATGAATTGGAGGTAGAATGTCGATTAGGATTGACAATCGCTGATCAAAAATTTTCTACAAATAAATTATAGGTGGTACGAAGTTCACCGGGTCTGCTAGTTCTTTTATATATCCGGACGGATCAAATAGAGTGCTGATCCTTTGTCATTCATTCTTTCCAAAAAGAGTAATTTAAAATTACGCTATCTTTTCTCATTAACCACTCTTTAAAAATATTGCTACTAATTCAACAAAATGTACGCACACAAACATTATTTATAGGAGTAGCAAAGCCCGCCGGGACCTATTTATATAAACATTTTACCTGACATACATGCTGATATCACGGTTCACCGTCACCGTATATTTCTTTAATCTATCAACAGATAAAATTCCTTTATATGTTCGTGAAGATTGCGACTCCCCTTCTACATCTTGAACTAAATACCTATCTTGCCCCATGTTTTTAAACGTTCATAAGGACCGTTATATTTCGGTTGCAATATCCTACTTCCTCCACTCGCTAGTACCCTACTTCTAACCACTACTAAATCCTTGCTTTAATTTAGGAGGAATTTTTATTTTCTATTAAAAGCTTCCTCTATCTTCTTAGAGTATATTGTGTCGATTAGAATCAAAAGCGATCTATTACACTTTTTAAATTTTTTGAGTTAGTGATTAAAATTGTTACATCTTGTTACACTGTATTTGATTTATTTAACTAAACTGTATATTTTTACCCTATTTCTGAGAAAACGGAAAGCAAAAATATGATTAAGGTTCAAAAGAGTTCTATTCCATTACATTTTCTGAAACAAAACAAATCAAATCCAATTATTAATTATTATTATTATAATTAATATTGTTATCAGAATTTTTTATTAAAAAGTCTAAAAAAAACAATGAACCAATTTAAAATTTCAGTTTCAAAGCAATTTAACCATTAAACGTTTTTATCGATTATCTCAGAAACGTGAAAAGTGGAATAGATCGCTTTTGATTCTAATCGACACAGTATAAATATAGAGGGAACATAACTTTAAAATTGTATGAAAAAAGACATAAAAAATGGTGATCGCTGATATGTCATATTCAATTTCTTTTTTTCCATTTTGATTTGTTTTTGTTTACAACCACAAACTTTTTTACTAAAATATAAATTAAAATAATTAAATAATTTAAAACGAAAAAAATGTGAAGTGTTTTCTTTTATGTGTTAATTTTTATAAAACGAATGAAAATAATTACAAGAGTAATTCAAATTTATTGAGTACAAATATTTTAAATGGAGAGGCAATATTTTCTAACGACATGAACAAATATTTAAGTTATGTAAATATTTTTAAAGAATATTATAAAAACTTGCTGTCAAACTTTTTTCATTATGGACAAATTTATTTTCCATTGATAAAATGTCAAAAATATATGTTTGGTTATAATAAAGCCAAAACTTTATTTTTGTTTTCATTTATTTTTATACAATCGCAGGGAGGGATTATTATTTTTTTATTTAAATTATTATTTTTTTGTGGTAGGATGTTTTTCTTGTAAAAAAACTCGTAATAATTGTACAAATATTGAATCAAATGAAAAAGCTACGCACGTCTATGGGAAGACCTAACTGTTTCTCTTTAGGACAAAAAGAGGAAAACAAACAAGTAAAAAACGATCTGACATAAGTAGACTCACATTAAATATCTTACTGAAAGCTGTTTCTATCGTAGTGTAGTGTATTTCAATATCGTAGTGTAGTGTATTTCAAAAAACACGAGGAGAACAAAAAAAACCTACAAGATTTAGCATTATGAACTCCATTAAAAATGTGTGGAGTGTTGTATGGTAGACATTGAGTTACGAGCCACATGAAAGCTTTCGTAGCGTAGTGTTTTAAGTTTTGACAGATTCTCGAAAGTTTTTTTTTTCATAAAATGTGTGTATTATTATTTATTATTTTTTAATAAAATGAATTGTGTAGTAGGCATTGCAATATGTGTCACAACAACACATAAAAACCTTTTAAGACCAAGGTCCCACAACAACATTCGTCCTAAGGATGTTAATAGACGCAAATTTTTAACTTCCCGATATGGGATGTTATTGTTTTTCGGTCGATTTTCGAAATCGGAACTTTTATGATATCTTTACGTTTCATGACCTCCTGAAGCTGTTTAGACTATTTTTAGCTGGCAGTCTGTATGTGTGTGTGTGTATGTGTGTGTATATCGCTGTGTGGAGAATTTTTGCCCAACGCTTTCTCAACAACGGATGGGTCGATTTTAACGAAAATGTTCGCAACCGATGCATCTTGTCGTAACTTAAAGCCCAGTCCTTTTCTAGCGAAATTAAATCATTTCAAAAATCGAATCAATTAAATCATTTTCGAAATCGGAACTTTTATGATATCTTTACGTTTTGTGACCTCCTGAAGCTGTTTAGACTATTTTTAGCTGGCAGCCTGTATGTGTGTGTGTGCATGTGTGTGTATATCGCTGTGTGGAGAATTTTTGCCCAACGCTTTCTCAACAACGGATGGGTCGATTTTAACGAAAATGGTCGCAATCGATGTATCTTGTCGTAACTTACAGCCCAGTCCTTTTCTAGCGGAATTAGATCATTTGTTTTTTAGTTGTTTCCAAACAACTGAAAATCATCTCTTCCAAATATCATGAGATTAAATATTGCTATCAAGGTCATGAAGCTTCCATATTGTTTGTCATCATGTCAGATATTTATAATGAGGTTTGTATAAACAATTGCTATCTTAGTTTTTGAGATTTTTAACAAAATGTGAAAAAACTACGTGTTATTTTCTTTATGCAAACGCATGATACCTGGATGAATCTTTTGTATATAAATGAGCTGCAAACGGGTCAGAGGTTCGAGAGTAGATTGCCTGGTTAACTGCTTACTAACTTCCCGATATAAGAAGTTATTGTTTTTGAGTCGATTTTCGAAATCGAAATTTTTATAATATCTTTACATTTCAAGACCTCCTGAAGCTGTTTAGGCTATTTTTAGCTGACAGTATGTATGTGTGTGTGGGTATGTGCGTGTGTATCATCGTAGGTGGACGAAAATTTGTCCAACGTTTTCTCAACAACGGATGATCCGATTTCAACTTCAATGGTCACAATCGATATATCTTGGCGTAATTTACAGCCCAGTCCTATTTTAATGAAATCATTTATTTTTAGGGGTTTTCAAAAAACTGAAAATCATCTCTTCCAAATATTACGAGAATAAATAATGCTATCAAGATCATTTACCTCCCATTTTGTTTGTCATCATGTCAGCCATTTATAATGACATTTGTATAAACAATTGCTATCTTACTTTTTGAGTTTTTTAAGAAAATTTGAAAAATAGGTGTTATTTTCATTACGCAAACGCATGAGAACTTGATAAAACTTTCGAATTAAAATGAGCTACAAACGCATCCGGGTTTATTTGAATATGGAAAATATGCTATTTTGAATGAGCTATTTTCAAAATTTGGCAAAGGAGTCGGGAAGGATGTCTGTGGTTCGTTGAACAACTGTTTTTTTAGACTTCAATAACCCTCAGTCCTGACGTTTAATTTTATTGAAACTTAGAGCATAAGGTTTTTGTAATGTTTATAGTAGTTTTGCAACTTGTCACTTTCGGTTAAAAACTTTATCTTATTCTTTTAAATATATCAAAACAACAGCCACAGTTATTAAGTGTTTTTGCTGAATGTTTGGTAAACTCTTTTAGGTAACATGAGATAGGTAACAAATTTGCTTTTGAGATGTCTTGTATATAGTGGTCGCCGTTCATCAAGCAAATGCTGACCTTTTATCTTACCATAAGGTTAGGTTGTTGTGTTGGAGATCATTTTTGATATTGATCATTTTAATGATATCTTCACTTTTCAATACCTTCTGAATCGGTCTAGACAACTTATTTTAGTTTGCAGTTTGAGTGTTAGTATGTTATTGAATTTAAATGTGATTACACACTGCACGTACACATTCAAATTCTATTTAAAAAATTATTACAATTGATGTGTCGTATAATAAATAAATCTTAATTTGGCGTATTAAAGGCTTTAAAAACCCTCATTGAGCTAATATTCACTTTTTGTTGACTTTTTTTCATATTTGTTTTAAATTTTAATATTTATTTTATTACAATAATTAATTAAAAAACGTTTTCTCCTTTTTTATTTTCACCAACGAAAATTGTATTTAAACATTACAAAAATATCACTAGTTTTTCAGTATTTAAAAATACAAAATTATTTTGTATGCATTTCAAGAGAAACTATCTCCCATCTTCAGCAATGCAAAACAATGTAAAGTTAAAAGAAAATCGAAAAATGACAAAATTTATTCAAGGAAAACTTAACGAAAATAGTAATACAAAATTTAAAAGAAAACTAAACTTAGAAATTATACAATTGAAAATAAATTGGAAGTAATATTTCCCCGATCAAAATTTAAACATTTATCAAGATTTTTAGAAATAAAGTAGCTTTCAAATGCATCCAAATTGGATGCATTTGAAAGCTATTTTATAATGGATTCTATTCTATTTCTTTTAATTTTGTAATGGAAAGAAAGCTATTTTAAACTATTTTATAATGGATTCTATTCTATTTTTTTTAATTTTGGAGGAAGATGAAGTTATGACTTCATTTGATGTTACAGCCCTTTTTCCTAGTATTCCTATTCCAGTAGCAATTGAGGCTTTAGAATTTTGGCTAAATTCTATTAATATACAAAAAGAAAAAATTGATGTTTTTGTTAAAATTGCAAAATTATGTATGGAACATAGTTACTTCCAATTTAGAAATAAATACTATCAGCAAACTTATGGTACAAGTATGGGGAATCCACTATCACCAATTATTTCTGATTTATTTATGTCGAAATTTGAAATAACATTACAAAATTTAAATATATTACCCCGATTTTGGGTTAGATATGTTGATGATATTTTTGTTATAATAAAAAAGGATAAAATTACTGGCACACTTAATATTTTAAATGAGCAATATAGTACCATTAATTTTACTTATGAAATTGAAGAAAATCAAAAAATTCCATTTTTAGATTTGGAATTAAATAGAGTTAATGAAAAAATTGATATTGCTGTTTACCATAAACCAACAAACACTGATAGATTAATTACTAGTGACTCATATTGTTCTTCACAAAATAAAATGGCTGCTTTTCATTCTATGGTTCACCATTTATGTAAACTTCCTCTTTCAATACAAAATTATATGAATGAATACAATTACATAAAAAATTTAGCTATAATTAACGGATATCGACCTGCCGTAATCGACAAAATTGTAGAACATCATTCTAATAAAAATAAAAAACATAGTTTATCAACATTATTTCGTCAAAATAAACAAAAGCCTGATTATTCAAAGAGATTTAAAATAACTTTTGCACCCAAAATTATAAATAAGTTAAAATCTGTTTGTAAAAAACACAATTTCTTGCCAGTACTCGGCAACCAAAAGAAATTAAAAAATATTTTAGGTAGCACAAAAGACAAAATTGAAGAATTAGAAAAATCAGGAATCTATGAATACAAATGTAGTGATTGCTCTAAAATTTATATTGGCCAAACAAAAAGAAGTTTATTTAAAGAACATAACAGCCATATTAGATTTAACCGGCCAGAAAAATCATGCATTGCACATCATGCCTTGACAGAATGTCATTTGGAAGTTTCTTTAGCAAATGTTAAATTAATTAAAGAAGTTAATAGAGCTTCCAATTTGGATGCATTTGAAAGCTATTTTATTTCTAAAAATCTTGATAAATGTTTAAATTTTGATCGGGGAAATATTACTTCCAATTTATTTTCAATTGTATAATTTCTAAGTTTAGTTTTCTCTTAAATTTTGTATTACTATTTTCGTTAAGTTTTCCTTGAATAAATTTTGTCATTTTTCGATTTTCTTTTAACTTTACATTGTTTTGCATTGCTGAAGATGGGAGATAGTTTCTCTGGATATGCATACAAAATAATTTTGTATTTTTAAATATTGAAAAACTAGTGATATTTTTGTAATGTTTAAATACAATTTTCGTTGGTGAAAATAAAAAAGGAGAAAACGTTTTTGAATTAATTATTGTAGTAATTATAATTTTCACGAAAAGTTCAAAAATTATTTTTTTAATTATTTATTTATGTTATAATTTTTCGTTTTTATTTGTATTTATTGCAGTTAAATTATATTGTACAATTTTATGTTTGGTACTTTAGTATACCTTATCCAGTAACTTGCTAGTTTTTAATCTTACGGAAGTTCTTGGCGTGGCCCCTATGGTCACACCCCCATCCCACTAGTTCTTTTTGTTTTTTGTTTTATATTTTTTGTTAAATAATGGATTACTAAACAGTAGATCCTATCACATATAAAATATGAAATAGGCCAATATTTCATGACATGATAGAAAAAATAAAAATAGAAAAGAGATAAAAAGCAAATTTGTTTGAAAAATTTGCAAGAACAAAACTAAAATGGGGTTACCAATAATCCAGCCATATAGTGGCATAATCCTTGATTGTGTGACGCATTATCTTCCTCAACGATTACAGCCCAGATATAGAGTTATATGAAGGCTCGTTTCTTCAAGCAAGCAACAGCGTGCAATCATCAAACATTATTCTTATTCTATTATTCTATTCCAAACATTATTCTAAGCTAAGATAGATGGGGCTACCATTGACTCAATACATTTCATCCAGCAGCTCACCTAAGAATAAGATACCACTAATTATGTATCACAACAACACATAACAACCTTTAAAGACTAATCTAAGGTCCCACAACAATAACAGGTTTAAAGGTATTGATGGACGAATATACTGTCAGCTGATAAAATATTTTTTTTAACTTCCCGATATGGGAAGTTATTGTTTTTGGGTCGATTTTCGAAATCGGAATTTTTATAGCGTCTTCACGTTGCATGACCTACCTCCTGAAGCTGTTTAGACTATTTTTAGCTGGCAGTCTGTATATGTGTGTGTGTATGTATGTATCGCTGTATGTAAACAAATTTTTGTCCAACGTTCTCTCAACAACGAATAGGTCGATTTGAACGAAAATGGTCGCAATCGATGTAGCTTGGCGTAGCTTAGAGCCCAGTCCTTTTCTAGCGAAATTAAATTATTTGTTTTTTAGTGGTTTCCAAAAAACTGAAAATCATCACTTGTAAATATCATGAGATTAAATAATGCTATCAAGGTAATGAAACTTCAATATTGTTTGTCATCATGTCAGCCATTTATAATGATATTTGTATAAACAATCTTACTTTTTGAGTTTTTAAGAAAATGTGAAAAAACTACGTGTTATTTTCGTTACGCAAACGCATGATATCTGGATGAAACTTTGGTATGTAAATAAGCTGCAAACGCATCCGGGTTTATTTGAATATCAAAAACCTGAATTATTTTTTAAATTTGACAAAAAGGTTAAAGGGTCGACAGTAGATTGCTTGGTCAACTGTTTATTAACATCCCGATATAAGAAGTTATTGCTTTTAAGTCGATTTTCGAAATCGGAATTTTTATGATATTTTTACGTTTCAAGACCTCCTGAAGCTATTTAGGCCATTTTTAGCTGGCAGTATGTATGTGGTTTTCAAAAAAATGAAAATCATCTCTTGCAAATATTACAAGTATAAATAATGTTATCAAGACCATTTTGTTTGTCATCATTTCAGCCATTCATAGTGACATTTGTATAAACAATTACTATCTTACTTTTTGAGTTTTTTTAAGAAAATTTGAAAAATAGGTGTTAATTGTTATTTTCGTTATGCAAACGCATGAGATCTTGATGAAGCTTCTGAATTAAAATAAGTAGCAAACGCATCCTGGTTTATTTATGGAAAATATGGAAAATATGGTACTTTGAATGATCTATTTTCAAAATTTGGCAAAGGAGTCGGGGCGGATGTCTGTGGTTCGTTGAACAACTTTTTTTTTTATACTTCAATAACACTCACTTTCAGTCCTGATATTTAATTTTGTTAAAACTTAGGGCAAAAGGTTTTGTAATATTTATAATAATTTTGCAACTTGCCACTTTCGATTAAATAGCTTATTTTTTTAAATATCTCACAACAATAGCCACAGTTATTAAGTGTTTTTGACAAATCTTAGGTAAAACTTTTTAGTTAACCTGAGATAGAACAAATTTGCTTTTGAGATGTCTTGTATATATTGTTCGGAGTTCATCAAACAAATGCTGACCTTTTATCTTACCGATAGGTTAGGTTGTTGTGTTGGAGATCATTTCTGGTATTGATCAATTTAATGATATATTCACCTTTCAATATACCTTCTGAATCGGTCTAGACAACTTATTTTAGTTTGCAGTCAAACTGTTAGTATGTTATTAAATTTAACTATGATTACACAACACATTCAAATTCTATTTAAATTATTACAGTTGATGTGTCGTTTAATAAATAAGTCTTAATTTAGCGTATTTTAGGCTTTAAAACCCCTAATTCAGCTAATATTCACTTTTTGTTGACTTTTTTTTCAAATTTGTTTTAATAAGTATTTGTTTTGTCATTTTTCGTTTTTTATTTGTATTTATGTTTTATAATAGTTATTTATGCAACAAGTGCGCAAAGTTATTCTTTTTTTAACGAGATGAAATATTGACCGGACGAGCGATAGCGAGTCCGGCAATTCACTCGAGTTAAAAAAAGAATTGCGCACGAGTTGCATACACTATTTTTTCTACAATTGTGCGCAAAAATATTAAATAATAAAATTTAACTTTCAATGTTAAATTTTCTGAATCATAATCAACATTGATAAAACTTTCTATAACAAATGATTATTGTTTTGATTATTTTTTTCAAGCCTCTATTATATAAGAAATTACAAAAAAAAATTGTTCTATAAAATTTCAGTGTATAACCGCACAATCAAAAAAACATGTACTTTGCGCACTACAAACTGTGCGCAAAGTGACTACTTTGCGCACTGTTGTAGAAAAAACATATTTTTGGACTTAATGCAGTTAAATTATATTGTATAATTTTTTTTTATGTTTGGTATTTTAGTATACCTTATCCATTAACTGGTTAGTTTTTAGCCTTACGGGAAGTTCTTGGCGTGCCCCTATGGTCACAGCCCCATCCCACTAGTTTTATTATTGTTTTGATGTGTGATTATTTTTATTCGCGTGCAACAAATAATTCGCGTGTGAAAACTACTATTTTGAAGAATGAAAAATGCTTTCTAGTTTTATGTGTAACATTTATATTTTTTGGTTATTTTATTTAAAAATAAAATTGGGCATTTTTTATGCATGTGTTGCCAAAAAAATTCTTGCGTTTGCTTATGAAAAAATTTAGTATGATATTTAAAATAATTTGCAAATTTTGCGAGAGAGAATAAAATTCATTAAACTCAAGGATATGACTTGAAGATATTTGTCGAAGAAAAATAAGCCTTTCTACTTTCAATCTTCTTGGCTGTAAAATAAATGCTTCTCTGTTATTACTACACAAAGCAGCTAAAAAAGTAGCAAGCACATCGATATCCTTGAGACAATTACAGCTTTTAAATCTTTCGTAAAATTTTGAGTTCTTTCGTAAAATTTTGCGTTCTTTCGAATGGCGCTATTTGTATATTGTAAAAAGTTAAATTGAAAAGTTATTCGCAAAAAACTATTAAAAAAAAACTAATGAAAAAAACAAAAATTTTCAGAAAAACAAAACCAACAAATGTGTACCCTAAAAAATATTGTGTATTTTTAGTTTTTAAGTTATTTTGAAGAAAAGGCAATTTTTTGCAGGATTACAAAAATGGTCTTTTCACTTTAAGCTCAATTTTTTCAAAACTGAGCACTAAAACGTCAAACTTCTAGAGCATATTACAAGTATATTAAAAAAGTGACTTTTAAAGTGGTTCTAATTATTTAAACAGGATAGGTAATTAGGGGGTGATTTTTACACATTTTTTTTTTCACTGAAAAGAATATGTCCCAACCTTATTTTAAGGTTAAAAATAAAGGTTTTTAAGTACTTTTAAGTACAAAAATAAAGTACTTTTTGTGAGTTTCTCCCGAAAATTACATTGTTTTTTGTTTATTTAACGTTGAAACTTTCAATTCTGGCGTTTGACGAACAAGAGCCAAACTTCAAGAAGCTCTTAATCTGGTTTTAATGGGTCTACAAACACCATGCACCCATCATTTTTTTGGTTCTTTATAAACTGCATTTTAAATTTGCATAACTTTTTCGATATGTTACTTACTTTTTGAGTAATTTATGAAAACGTGGTATTTCGGGTGAAAAATTGACATTTTTACCCGCAAATAAGTCGAATAAGTTCAGAAAAAAACATTTTATACCAACAAATGCATAGAATTAGTCAATCTTCTATTCCCTGACTTATTTTTAATGAAGTATTTTTCACATTCGAGAAGGGGCAAATGGTGAAATAAAAAAATTAGCACCCTTTTTCTCGAGGATAAATTTTGAAATGTTGTTTCTTAGACTCTTTTTTTACACGTTCCAAAAGAAATCATCGATCGGAGAATTTTTCACGAAGTTATAATCTAATATGACTCCCCTCTAATTTAAATATCGTTCTTCCTCGAAGAGCAAGTTTTAGTTTTTCGATTTCACTCCTTCATGTTCAAAATACATGTGCAGAAATTATGAAACTGCGTACTGCGTTTCGTACATATCTGCATCTAGAATAGATGTGCAGAATTTTTATATGTTTGACGTGCAGAATTTTCGTAACAATGACAGTTCGCATTTTTACTTAATTAAATAGTTTTCTGAAATAATTGACAGTTGTCGCAATTTAAAGAATAAAATTATTTTTAATTAAAATATAGAATAAAATAATTGAATCTTTGCGTGTTAAAACGTCTATGTTTAATGATAAAGTTTCAGATTAAATTACGTTATTTTTTTCAATTCAGAAAGTTTTTATTAGCAAAATCATCTATTTTTCTTATGTCTATTTGAAGCAACAAAAATTTTCATAGAACGAAAAAATTATAATGTAATATATTTTTTTAATTTCAATATAAATGCAACTTACAAATATAATAAATACAAAAAATTGTGTATAGTATTATTTGATTCTTCGGAATATTTCTTATTTGCGTTAATTTATTTAGGAGGCTACTATTGTTGTTGAAAAGGTCATTCCACTAGAATTTGTTAAATTATGTTTCAGACATAAAAAGGGCTTTCAAAGTCTCAAGTAGAGTTTCTGCTCGACCAATCCGGTCTCGAGAAAGATTTGCTATCTTGAACTCTCAAATTTCGAAGAACTATTTCCACATTTTCGAGATTCTCATTTCTCGAGAAATTCTGTCGAGAATCTCAAAATTTAACAAACCACGATCAATCCGATTCAATTCTACAACAAAATGAACTTTTAGATGACTGTTGTAGACCCCGAACCGTCCTGGTATACTGCAAAACAACTTGAGGAGAGAAACGAGTTGCAATTATTCCAGGACTGCAGATAGAACTCTATTGAAACCGTGATTGACCGGTTTTTGCGAGTCAAAGTAGCAGTTGTAAAAACTTTAAATTCGTCGCTTTAATAATGAAACAACGTATGCTATTTATACGTTGTTTTTATATAATAGGTGCGCTGCATTCCCCATAAGGAAATCTTTGAATTGGCATTTTTACATTTTCGAATTATTTTATGACTGGGGGTAAGAATTAATAAATTATAAATTAACGTCCATGCAAATGCATGCGCACATCAAACTTTAAACTCAAATATCTCGAAACTATACTTTTGCGTATACGTCATTTCATTATTAAAGCGACGAATTATTCTAATCATTTATGGAATAGAAATAAAGTTGATGCGGTTGCTTTAAATATTTTGAGTGCCATTCAAATAGACACAAAATCAATAAAAGCTCTTAACCGTCAGGATACCTCATTATTATCTACAGAGGGAATCCTAAAACTTCTATTCAAATATCTTCGGAAAATTAAATTCAGAAATATGAAACCTCCAAATTGTTATTGGAAATATTCTACTTCTCACTATCCAAGGAAATTAATATATTTGAAGGTACTGGTAACTGATAAGATCACTATCAATTGAAACTTCTAAGAAACGCTCTAATTTTGATAAAACCTACATGCAATGAAAATGAATGAAATGTTTCTTTATCTGGAAATTTTTGCAGTAAACGGAGAGTACGATTGAATGATAAATCACTAGACTGAGTGACAAAATCACTAGTCTTGTGTTGTAAAACTTTTTAAATAGCAAAAATTAAATATAAGTTTTAAGTTTTTGAAACTGCAAAAGTCAAATTTAAATAAGATTTTTAATTCTAAATAACGAGATACATATTAATATTTTTTTAAAACAATTAATTAAATTAACTTAAATAATTTAAAACATATATTATTTAATGCATCTTGAATTCTTTGATTTATTGAATAAACAAATTCATGTGTAATTAGTTGATTTATTGTTTTTTAAGGATCCATTTCTTGTTAAAATTAATTTTTAGTAATTCTCGAGAATCTCGAGAAATTCAAATAATTATTCGAAATTTTTTTGAGAAAGACAATCGTTGATAAAATCGAGATTCTCGAATCTCGAGATTCATAAAAAGTCGAGAAATCAGAAACTCTAGTCTTAACTCTAGTCTGAATTACGATTTTTCTGATGTCCACACTTTTTTAACCGTAGAAAAAACGCATTCAGTCGCAGCATTATAGTAATGTATTGACAACGCGTGTTTCATATTTTTTATCACATTATTGTATGGAATACGGTTTGTTTCAAAATGACGAAATATTTCCAACCATCTGTTCTTTATTGTGATTTATACTGATCCCCAAACTTTAACTTTTTCCTTATCAATATATTTTTTAATAATGGAACTTCATCACGAATAAATTTTATGCAAACCCGAAGATTTCATTGATTTTCCATTAATTCAAAAAACCGCCTCAAAATAATTATAAAATGTGAAGGGCTTAAAACGTCCCACTCCGATGTGTCAAAACTTGGGTCTGGAAAGGCTTAGTATAGTTAGTGCACTTAATACTTCTACTATAAATCTAACTGTCTACTATAAATATAACTTTAGCGAATTCTCCTCCAAGGAAATTCAAAATATCCTTCCATCGTGTGCGCAGTATAATCGACAAACAAGAGCTGCCGAGTTATCCCATCCATTTGTTGTACAAATACCTCGTTGTAGAACTGTGTCCTTCCAGAACGACTATTTTAATAGAGTGGCCAAATTGTGGAACTCAATGCCTCCGTCTGTATTTCCCGATGAATTTTCCCCTCAGGCATTTAAAGAAAATGCCCATAATCATTTAAAACAATTAGTATAGTTATCCCTATATCCCCATTCCTTCCATTTTCCTCATCTCATTCCTTTATAGTTGACATGTTATCTTCAGATATTCAAAGAGTCTAAATAATGAATATTTCATATTTAGTGTGCTAAACATGTCTAACTAATTAATAAAAAAAAAAAATAAAATAAGCTGGAACCCCTATAAAAGTGGTGGCACACCAACAATTTTAAAAATTTTTTCTTTCCAGAATTAATTAGACTTCAACAGCAATAACGCCTGCATTACCTAGCAAAATAAGAAAATTCGGGGAGTCTCAAAATAATCTAATTCCGGGAGTCACTGCTATTGCCTTTGATATGTGATATCTCACGTTAACTCGTATGTCAATAGCAGGGACTGGAGTAAGTGGGCTTACTCCCGTAGGTCAAAAATAAAAACATTTACAAATCAATAAAAACTGAACTGAAAACCTCCATGCGTAAAACTCAAGTTAAAATAACTAAACTTTGACGGATTATTTTAGTTTCCAAATTTTGATATAAATAATTAAAGAGTATGAATAAGTTCATACATATAATTTTAATTACATTTTCAATAGAAGACATAAATTTAGCTCCACAATTTATGTTGATATTTTGTTATATACATAATTTGAATTTATTTATATATATTTAAACTAAAAAAAATGTTTTTCTACTACCCAACTTAAAAAATCTACTTTCGATGTTTGTTCATTGCATCGAAAATTTCTTTTTCGTCACCAGTGATAAAAAAACCTATACAAATTACTTTCGTACCTAGTGACGAAAGTAATTTTTTAAAAGCCATCTATTTTCTAATTTCTTAACTAGAATAAATCATCCTAGAACACCCGTTAAGAGAATCAATTAATTGAATGAAATAATTTTGTTAGTGTTAATTTGTCTTTCTTGGGAAGACGACGTTAATTAATTTTAGAATTATTGACGGACAATTTACATTAAAAATGTAAAAATAATATAATAGTCAACTATATAAGATTCACATGTTCTTTTTAAATAGTATGGTAACAAACAGTTGGTGTTAAGATATTTTTAAAAAAATTATTTCACCTATTTATTTAAGAAAAAACGAAAAATAGTATATTCTTGTATGAGCTAGAATGAAGGCAATTCTTCACGAGGATGAAGTTTCCCGGAACGAGCGTAGCGAGTGGAGGGAATCATCCGAGTGAAGAATTGCCTTCATCCTAAGCGAATACAAGATACTATTTTATCCACGACTACAAATAATTCAAATAATTTAATTCATGTTTTCCTGTATAAGTTTGTATCGCCATATTGAATGAAATGAAAAAACAAAACCAAACATGTTTGTTTATTTTAGATTTTATTTATGTTTTGTTTTTGTTTTAACTGGTTTATATTACTATACCAACAAATCAAGTTTTTAATTTGTTAGGGGAATTTTGAATAAATAAAGCGTAATAAAAGAAATAAAAAAGAATTTGATATATAGAAAAGGAATGAATACAATTACAATGAAAGATATACGCATGGAAAGTATATATTCTTTTAGTAGTCGTGGATAAAAATATTTATTTACATAAAATATTTTACGTTGTTTTAAAATATATCAGGAATTTACGTAACGTCATTCCCATCCCAAAACTAAATCAAAACTGTTGATTTTATTTTAGACTTGACTTTGTATATTAGACAACCGTCTTTAGTTATAAGCCTACTATGTAGACGCGAAATGCAAAAAACAATAAACCTTTAAAGATGTGTTATTTAATGATTTTAGGGACTTTATAGACCAAATAGAATAAAATTATAGAATTTTGTAGTGTAAATAGAATAAATATATGTATATGTATACAGTTGACGATTTTTTTGTACGAAAGGACAATCAGGCTTCTAACTAAAGACGGTTTTATTTATAACATAAAAATTGGATAATTTATTCATATTGAGTCATCTATATTTTAATAGCAGAAATATAAATTGAAAGATTTTATTTGGATGTTTATATTTTAAAATTTGAATTGTATGTAATTTTAAATGAAAATGCTTAATAATTAATAATAATTTTTAAAAAAGTAGTAGAAAAAGTACAGTTTTCTACTCGCCGAAAATCATATTTTGAATCTCGCGACCATTACCAACCTCGGCTATCGCCTCGGCTGATAAACTGTCCTCTCGCTTCAAAATATGTTGTTTTCGGCATTGTTGAAAAATATACTATTTTGTAGGATATATAAATTGACCAAATTTAATTTTAAATAACGAAATTCTTTTTTCATTTGAATAACGAAATTCTGTTTTCGTTTGAAAAATCGGAACGTTTTTAAAATGCCGCGGGGCAAATTGTTAAATTCGGGACTGTCCCACCAAAATCGGGACGTCTGGTCCCTTACATATAACGTTACGTCATTTAAAACGTCAAATGTCATACACTACAAAATTTAGGTTTGTTTACATAGCAACGTACAAACAATAAATAATTATTTTAAACTTCAAACTATTTATTTTCATGACATACTAGGATACAGTTGTATTTTTTCCTATATCATTATATATTAACAAATTAAATTGTTTCTAAGTTTTAAGCTTATTAAGTCAAGCATAAAATCTTGTATGCACCAAGCGACATATCAAGTGATAGCTATCCCTCGGGCCAGAGGCCACCGGGCTAGATTACGTCGCTTTTCTGGCGTAATATTTTTTATAACACCCTTGGTACATAAATTGTTATTAAAACATTAAACCAATATTAAATTATTTAAATTGAATTTATATCGATTGTGCACATAATATAAAATGCATTTTGGACGTTAAGAGTATTACCGATGTCGGATATAATGGAGATCTCGACTTCGTCTCAATCTTAAAACATATTTCCTCAATCGGTAAAACACTCTTACTGCCCTTAATACTTAACGACCATTTCATATTAAATCGAGAGGAAAGCGCAAAAATCTTAGGTAACCATTTCCGATTTGTCTGAAAATGCGTTAATAGATTCGTCTCGTGAAAAAAAAAACTAATTTGACCGAAAAATTTTAATAAGTGGTTTTTCATGAGATATCACCATACAAAGTTTCGCGAAAATCGGGAAAAATCAAAAAAGGAGTCAAATTCAAAAATTCACAGCTCTTTCATTTTTTATCCGATTTGCGTCAACAGTATATCGTTGATCGGTATATCGTTATATCGTTAAGACAAATTATTCAAAATTCATTGTTGCCTAATGGAAGGTGGTCAAAATGTGAGTTTTAATATATTTTCACCCTTCGGCTCCAAACCTTACCTTTAATTTTTTTTTTTAAAGGTCAACAAATTACCTTTTCAACGATATACTGTTCTTGATGGTATCTTGATTTGTTAGGTTTTTATTGAGTTTTTTATGGGATATGCCATGAATTTTCAGTACAAAGTTTTACCGAATGAGTAAAAAATCGACCATATTCTATACTCGGTCACAGATAGTTAACTTCGCTCTTCGGCAATATTGATTGTTTCGACAAAACCTATATTTAATCCATACAGGTGAATGACCTCTCACGTAACCTTTGACCTCTAAGTTAAACAAATTATCGATTTTCTTGAATTTTCGATTTTATTATCTGTATGAATACACTATTTATTTATTTATTTAATCAACGATGGCAAACAGGCCGAGACCCGATTCTTGCCCAGTATTAACACAAATCTTAAGACTATTAAGAACATTAGAAAAATACAAATACATATATAGTATAAGAAAATTAAAAAATTGAACAAATTAAAAATTAAAAAATCACAGAACAGGAAATGATATGATTTAGTTTATTTTTTTTTCGATCTGTAAATAGTGTTATGCAAAATGGTTTCTTTAAATTCTGTTTAATTAATTAATTTAAAGATTGTAAAATCATTCGAAGCTGAGAATCTTAAAACTTTAATTTCTTTGTCGTTGATTGGAGTAAAGCAGTGAAATTTTTGTGTTCCTGCGATAGTTGACACTTTGACAAATTTTTTTTCAAATCTCTTTTCCATGTTTTTGTATTCTCCTTCCGGACAAAAACGAAAGGCAATGGCCGAGTCTTTGTTCGAAATGGCCCATTGGTAGAGTTCTTTTGCAGTTGTTATATGGCCTTCGAATTTTTTCGGGAGACTAGCTCTTGTTGCGTTGCGCTTAAAGGCACCTCCAACACCATCGCAAGGGTGTTAGAGGTGCCTTTCCATGCGCCGTGGCAAAGAAATGCCATTCAACATCGGAATTATGGGCCTTTCTATGTTGACACAATTGAAAAATTTTTTTTTTTGTTTTTGTACTGCGAAGCTGCTCCATCCAAAAAGAAGTATATTTTTGTGACGAATTGAAAAGTCTCATCAAAGAATTTAAAAAGTTCCTACTGAACTTGGTATACTGCTTCATAGTTGTGCTTCAGACTCTCGGCAGTTATCAGAAGACTTTTAAACTTCAACTCATCTCTCTCATCTTTGAAATAAATCGCAAACGGATGAAGTGTAACCTGCTGCTGGTTCCAATGTGCTGATTGTACTTCGTCCTTAAAAAGTTTCGCATTTAATATAAAATGGTAGATCCAACCAATTTTTCGAATCGATTGGAGATGAATATATACCTGAATAACGCAGTGATAATTTTCTGCAAAGTCGGAGATTACAATAAACTCGCCTTGCCGCAATTGATCCTTTTTCATTTTCAAAAAATCAGATTGTTTCTTCGCGATATGAAATCGTGTGGAATCAAAGTTGTCAGCTGCATGCTATACGACCTAATGAAATCATCGGAAGAACGCGTAATATTTTCCAAGCTCGTTCTACCTATTTTTTAAAAAAAATTATTAAAATTATTAAAATAAATTACTGAACCATAACATAATTTAAAAATAAGCTAGTTCAAAATTTACCGTTTTGATTGACCCATTGTTTGTATGGAATAATCTCCATTTGGTTATCTTCAAGAATTTGTTCGAAGAATTGCTCAATTCCATTCACTCCGGGGCATTTATCGCATTCATTCAAATGGCATTTCATGTTTGGCTCAGCACACAACATTTTGATAAAATATTTATTTAATATAATTTTTACTGAATCTAAATTTGAACAAACTAACTTATTAAAATTTAGTTTTTCTTATCCTAAGTTCTTAAAATATTGTTTTAATTTTTGAGAGGGAGAGAGATAAAGAGAATTAAAAATAAATAGACATTTCAAAAGGAACAAATAATATTGGCGCCTCGTCGCTCTAACCTTTTACATTTTTAATCGTTTCAGCATGTTGTTACTTTTCGGGATTTTTTGTTTTTAGAGGTTATAGAAAAAAGGGATATTTAGTTCATGGTTGCCGTTTGACTCCAATTGGAGTTTTTTGACTTCTTTTTGACCGCGAGAAGCCCAAACTCCTTTTTCGGTCCAAAAACTCCTTTTTGGTTGAAATTCAAATTTGAATCAATTTTAACTCAAAATTTTTTTTTTGAAATCCAAAAATCCCAATTTTTTGTTCGAAATCCAAATTTTTTCTTTGAAGAAAATATATTTTCGCTAAAATCAATATAAACAACATAAATATACACTATACCACACATGGCCAAACCGCGGCTCGCGAGCCGCATGCGGCTCTTTAAAAGAATAAATGCGGCTCTCGAAAAGAAATGAAAAAATTAAATAATATTTAATAATTCATAAAAATTGTAACAAAATTAGAAATAATACATATAATTTATAATGCTGTTTAATATAATATGAAAATATAACAAGTAAAATAAAATATTTAAAATAATAATATATGTAATATGATTTAATGGAATCATTTTATTATATTTAGGTCCGTCCTGTCGAAGTTACTACTATTGGAGTTTTTTGCGACTTTGTTTTAGTTTGATACTACTTTACTTCGCGAATAAAGTTTATAATCCGCTGTTATAAATAAATTTAACTAATTTTATTACTTAAGGTTATACGTTTAACATATTCTAGTGGGCTAAAAATAAATAATAATTTGTCTCAAATTAATGCACAAAAATCTTTCTCAAAATCAAAAGTCTTTCCTTTTGGATTCGTTTGTTTTTCTATGAATATCTTTTTCTGCAATTTTTTTTATAAACAATATTTTTGATATTTTATCTTTAAGCACTTTGCCGACGTTAAATTTAATGTATCCTTTAATATTCTAATTAAAAAATGAATAAGCTCATAATTAAATAGAATTAAAAACACATGCAAATCCGACATATGCTACCTCAACCGCTTCTACATCTACGACAGTAAGATATTACCCTAAACCAAAAACGAAATTAAAAACTTAAGGAAATTGCAAGAAAAAAACGGTGATTTCATCTCTTGTAGCGAAATATAATATTTTGCGTGTTTTTTATGAATACTCCGTTTTTTAATTTAACTGCTAAATATGTCAGACCACAAAAAAAGGAGATATGACGGATAAAATCGTAGCTTCAGGCAAGAATGGGTTGAAGCATACGCATTCATCGATAAAGGGGGAAAATCTTTGTGTCTTATATGCAACGAATCACTTGCTCATTATAAAACCAGTAATTTAAAACGGCATCAAGAAAAAAACCACATTAAATTTTTGGATAATTATCCGTTGAATACCAACATCCGAACAAATAAAATAAACTCTTTAAAATCTGCATTAAGTACTCAGCAAACATTATTATCATATTTTAGTTCAGAAGCGGATAATACTACCGTGGCTAGTTTTATGATCGCTTGGAACATCGCCCGTGCTAAACGACCTTACACTGAGGGAAAACTTATCAAAAAGAATACGGAACAGGTGGTTAAAATGCTGGATCCTTTAAATATCAAATTCCACAGATTAATTAGCAATGTTCCAGTATCACGTCATACCACTGAGCGACGTATTACGGAAATAAGTACAGATATTAAACAGCGACTACAAGTAGATGTAAAAATAGTGTAGCTTTCAGCTTAGCCCTTGACGAATCAATCGATACACAAAACACCCCCCAGTTAGCTGTATTTATCCGATACGTTTCCGAATCTTTAATCGTAAGGGAAGAACTATTGGATTTGGTAGCACATAAAAATACTACTCGTGGTATTAAAACTAAGAGTGCCCTTGATAATATATTGTCAGATACAGATATTCCACTGAATAATTTGGTAAGTGTAGCAACTGACGGAGCACCTGCAATGTTAGGAAAAAATGTAGGCCTTATTGGTCTATTAAAAAATGATCCATGAATACCCGAATTTCGGCACTTCATTGTATTGTTCATCGTGAACATTTAGTTGCAAAATATTTTAAATACGAAAACGTAATGAAAACTGTGCTACAAATTGTGAACTATATTCGGACGAATTCAAAAACCCATCGCCAATTCAAGAACTTTATCGAAGCACTGGACTTTGAAGATCATCCTCAAGATATAACATTTTACTGCGATGGTTATCCACCTATAATGTTCTAAGCCGATTTGTTGATTTAATGGAACCTATCAGAAATTTCCTCAAAGAAAAAGAAAAACACTATCTGGAATTAAAGAATGATGACTGATATAATGGAGCATCTGACTGATATAATGGAGCATCCCTCAACCTAGCTTTACAAGAAAAAGATAAAGTTATTACTGATCTTATTCAAACGATTCTGAGTTTTATTAAAAAAATTCAACCTTTTCAACGAGATTTAACAACAAAGGTGTTCCACCACTTTCCTCGTCTGAAGAACAGACTCTCTAAAATTAATGATAACAAACTGAGTGAATACGACAGTAAATTAGCAGAATTATTAAAAGACTTTCACTTGCGATTTAATGATCTGAATAATTTAAATATTTCTCTTAATTTACTTGTAAATCCATTCGAAATTAACATTATTAACAAGGGCTTATCGATTCCTTTTTATATTTTGCATGACAGTGCCTCAGGAGAAATGGAATTACTAGAGCTACAGGAAGATCACATTCTTAAAATGCATCACAAAGCCACACAATCTCCAAATGAGTTTTGGAAACTAGTGTCTCAATCAAAGTACCCCAATTTGAAAAAAGCTGATGCCAGATTACTGTCTATATTCGGTACAACATATTGTTGTGAATCACTTTTTCCAACAATGAAGTTTATAAAATCAAACCACCGTTCACAACTTACAAATGAGCATTTAACGGAATTAATTCGTACTGCGCTAACAAACTATGAACCAGATTTCAGAAAATTCACGGCCAAGTTACAAATAAACAACCCATCTACCAGCAGGCATGTCACAAACTTTAAAGATGTATTTGTATGTATTTATAACCATAAGTACATAATTGTTTTTTCAATAAAATAAATATTTCCAAACAACTGATACTTTTGAAAAAAAAGTTTTTTTTGTGGCTCTCGAAACGAGAGATTATTGTACTGCGGCTCAACGTGTAGTGAAGCTTGGCCACCTCTGCACTATACAGTATACAGTATACCCCAATTCTGAGAAACGATAGTATAATTCGATCTGTTGACGTTTTTTTTTGGTCTAACAATAAAGGCTGAAATCAAAACAACAACATAAATTTTATGAAACCCTGAAAAGCCGAAAAAAGCCCAAATTTTTTTTAAAAAACTCCATTTATTTTTTCTCAAATGGCAACGCTAATTTAGTTAGTTATCTGTGACCGAATAGAGAATATGGTCGATTTTTTACTCATTCGGTAAAACTTTGTACTGAAAATTCATGGCATATCCCATAAAAACGCAATAAAAACCTAACAAATCAAGATACCATCAAGAACAGTATATCGTTGAAAAGGTAATTTGTTGTAAAAAAAAAAATTAAAGGTAAGGTTTGGAGCCGAAGGGTGAAAATATATTAAAACTCACATTTTGACCGGCAACCATTTCGTTAGGCAACAATAAATTTTGAATAATTTGTCTTAAAGAAGACTAAATTACCTTTTCAGCGATATACTGTTGACGCAAATCGGATAAAAAATGAAAGAAATGTGAATTTTTGAATTTGACTCCGTTTTTGATATTTCACGATTTTCGCGAAACTTTGTATGGTGATATCTCATGAAAAACCACTTATTAAAATTTTTCGGTCAAATTAGTTTTTTTTTTCACGAGACGAATCTATTAACGCATTTTCAGACAAATCGGAAATGGTTACCTAAGACCCCCTCTCGATTTGATCTGAAATGGTCGTTAAATAATTACTGTTTTTTATTACTTTGGTCTGAAAGACCTGAGTATTCATTCATGAGCCAAAAGTAAAATTCTTACCCCCACTTTTTGGCATTTCTCGACGTTTTAGGTCATAACGAATCCAAAAAAGCAAAAAAAAAATGTATCCGTCACAACCGACAAAATCTAGAAAACCGCTGAAGAGATTTTAAAAATTTTGGTTTCTATGGATGTGGAGAAATCTTGATGGTCGGGATTGGTATGTGAGATCAAAAACAAGATTATTGCATTAGAAGTTTATCACAAAAATGTTGTCAAGTGTGTCAAAAGAACGATTTTTATTTATTTTTTTACCCGATTTTTGGAAAAAATAAAATTAATTATTTGTATGACATGAAATGTAATTGAGCATGAAATTATTATTATTGAGAATTTTATTGCATTATAAGTTTGTCAAAAAAATATTGTCAAGTGTATTATATAAGTGTCAAAAATATTATTTTCATTTATTTTATTTAGCCAATTTTTTGGAAAAAAAATTTAATTATTTGTATGACATAAAATGTCATTAAACATAAAATTGGACATGGAAATTTTTGAATTTGCTATAGTTTTTGGAATATTTTTGGAATTTTGAAAACAGTTTGTATTTTTGATTTTGAAATAATTTTTTCAAATATTTTTAAAATTTTTGAAAAAGTTTAAATTTTTGATTTTGTTATAATTTCTGCAATATTTTTAGAATTTTGAAAAAAAAATAGAATTTTTGAATTTGTGAATTTTGAATTTTATATAATATATTTTTAGAATTTTTAAAAAAGTTTCAATTTTTGATTTTGTAAGAATTTTTGGATTAATTTTAGAATTTTGAAAAATTTTAAATTTTTGATTTTATTATAATTTTTGGAATTTTGAAAAAAGTTTCAATTTTTGATATTGTTATAATTTTTGCAATATTTTTAGAATTTTGGAAAAAGTTTGAATTTGATTTTATGTAATTTTTACAATATTTTTGTTTTTTCTCGAAACGTTAAATGGAGAGCTTTTTGAGTAGTTTGCTGATTGTACCATCTATACACTAAATTATGTTAATTTATGATCTATTATAATTTTCCGGCAACAAATTGATGTTGCGTGTTACTTTTGTAATAAATTTCTAAACAGAGATAAAAAAAATACATGTACTTTAACAAAGAGTTTTATGTTTGATATACATCGTTGCCCAAAACTTTTTTTTTTTTTTTTTTTTTTATTAATTAGTTAGACATGTTTAGCACACTAAATATGAAATATTCATTATTTAGACTCTTTGAATATCCGAAGATACCATGTCAACTATAAAGGAAGGAGATGAGGAAAATGGAAGGAATGGGGATATAAGGATAACTATACTAATTTTTTTAAATGATGATGGACATTTTCTTTAAATGCCTGAGGGGAAAATTCATCGGGAAATACAGAGGAAGGCAATGAGTTCCATAATTTGGCCACTCTATTAAAATAGTCGTTTTGGAAGAACACAGTTCTACAACGAGGTATTTGTACAACAAATGGATGGGATAACTCGGCAACTCTTGTTTGTCGATTATACTGCGCACACGATGGAAGGATATTTTGAATTTCCTTAGAGGAGAATTCGCTAAAGTTATATTTATAGTAGATTGACAATTCAGCCACATTTCTTCTGTGCTGGAGTGAATCAAGCTGGTCCGTTAGTTTGGTATTACCAATCAACCGTATTGCTTTTCTCTGAACAGAGTCTAGACAATTTATTGTTGACTGACAAGCACCTCCTCAAACATGACAGCAATACTCCATACATGGACGAATAAAGGACTTGAAGATTAGCAAAATCTGCTCGGGATTGAAATATTTTTTACATCGACTCAAGAATCCTAATTTTTGCATTGCAGATTTAGCGAGGTTGAACACATGTTTATTCCATTTCAGGTTATTTTGAATATCCACTCCAAGAAGTCTAACTGATTCAACCTCACGCAATTCCTCATGGTTTATTTTAATAGGAAAATTTTTATGTCGCTCTATTCGTGAAAGACGGCATAATAAGGTTTTGGTTGGATTAAATGAAACAAGATTACGATCACCCCATTCCATTATACGCTCCAGATCTTTGTTGATAGAATCAATTAGCAACTCTCTATCAGTGGTAACTGCAGTATGAGATCGAAATTTAGGAGATGCATGTGATGCATGTAATGTGCTGTCATCAGCAAAACTATGGATTGGGTGCACTGTAGAAATAAGTAAGTCATTAATGTATAGAAGAAACAAGGTTGGTGAGAGTGCCGAACCTTGGGGAACCCCAGCATTGGTTGTGAAAATATTGGATGTGATACCATCTAAATTAACATGAAATTGGCGACCTGTAAGAAAACTATGAATCCATGAGACAGTAAGATGGTCTATGCCATAAGATTTTAATTTAGCTATAAGATTTTTATGCCACACTTTATCAAATGCTTTAGAGATGTCAAGTGAAATACTGAATGTTTCACCGTGGTTTTCCAGCGATTTGTTCCAGAGATGGGATACGTAGGCTAACAGATCACCTGTTGCATGACTTCTACGAAAACCATACTGCTTATCATCAATAATTCGCGACATTTCCAAATAATCTATCAAATTGTAGTTAACATATTTTTCAAATATTTTAGCTAAAACCGACAGAATTGCAATTGGTCTATAATTGTTAGGATCTATCTTACTGCCTTTCTTTGGTATGGGTTGAACGCTGGCCAGCTTCCAAGAGTCGGGAAATATTCCGGTTTTATAAGATAAATAGAAAATTTTTGTTAAAATTGGAGCTAGTTGTCTAGCAAAGTTTTTAAGAATGAGGGGTGGAATACCGTCGGGGCCAGCAGATTTGTTGATACTGATAGAAAGAAGCATTTTCCGTACAATATTGCAACGAAAAATAATTGGTTTCATTTTCGTTACAACTGGGGAAATGAGTGTAGGAGAATGAGGGGGTTCAACTATGTTTGAGTTTTCTGCGAAAATACGACCCAAAAGATCCGCTTTCTCTTTCGAGTCGCTCACGGGAATGTCATTCAGAACTAGGGTTGGAATAGAGGATCGAGTAAAATTGCTCTGGACTGATTTAACTGCCTGAAAGAAACTACGTGAGCCAGATGGGTGCTCGGCGAATTTCTTTGCTTTCTTCTGGATAAACGCGTCTTTGTCCAAGTCTATTTTGAATTTACTAATATTTCTGGCTTCCTTATAGGCTCTATGGGTTTCAGGAGTTTTATTAGCGTTATACGCCTTGAATGCTTTGCGTTTATTCCTTACTGCCTCATCAACATCCCGCGTGAACCAAGGCTCAGTTTTAGGAGTGATTAATCGATTTGGAATAAACCGCCGCATTCCTTCTTTTATGATTTCAGAAATTCTTATTACCGATGTGCTAGGATCTTGATCAACACAACAAATAGTTTTCCAAGGTGTTTCATCATAAAAGTTTCTCAGTCCCTCCCAGTCAGCGCGTTTATAGTTCCAGACCCGACGAGGATTTGCTTTAATTTGTGTCGGTGATGTAAATTGCACTATTGCTGATATTAGTAAATGGTCAGATGATCCCAGGGGTTGGTCAACTTTTGTCTTCGTAGTTACTGGTTTGTTTGTCAAAAACAGATCCAGCAAATTATTGTTATGATGTGAATTGTCTGCGATTCTAGTGGGACACTCTATCATTTGCGTCAAACCGTGATAATCTGCGAGTATCAGTTCGGCTTGCCTTCCTACGTCGTCAGTGCGCGATGAATACTTAAGCCATTCTCTATTATGAATATTGAAGTCTCCAAGAATAACCATTCTTGCTTTGGGGTAGTCCGTGGTAATCTTGTCTAGATTAGTCGATATTTTATCAAAAAAGGGACATCCTGAGGGAGAATTTGGGGATCTGTATAATCCTATTACAAACATAGTTTCATCAACACCTGTGCTATAGAATTATGGTGCTTAGAGTTCAACTCGTAGGCCTTAATTCTCATACATGAAAGTGAATCTCGAACAAATACACAGACACCATGTTTGTTATAAAAGGAATGTTCCAATTCGTAACTAGGTATCCGGTATTTATCGAGATCCAATTTCGATGCTTTGCCACTAACAATTGTTTCGGTAAGAAACAATATGTCAGGTTTATTTTTTTCGATGTAGTGATGAACCTCGTTTAGATTGGAATTGAGACCTCTTATGTTGGTGAAGTCAATGCTAAGCTGTTGGTTCACTCTGCTGCATTTTTGTTGAGACAAAGACTTACCCTTTGACATTGCAGGTATAGATACTGAAATTCGGCCAGGCCTAAATTTCAACACTACACAATACAAAAGAAACTGGGTATCTCTGTCACAAAAACACGATAGCAGGTTTCATGCAACAGTAGCTCGATAGGAGAAAGGCAAAAAAATAAAATAAAAAAATGGGGACACAAAAGACACTAACAAAATTGAAGAGTACAAATAAAGGGTTAAATTTTAAAATCTCACTAATAACCAAAACTAAATTTTACCTTCCCTGTCACCAAGCAATATTAAACAAATTTATGATTTAAAATAATAAATAAATTTATTACAACAAAACAATATAAGGTAAAATTTTACCTGCCAATCTGGTAACAGCAAATATAAAATACCAAATAATTATCTAAAAAAAAAGAACAATCTCACCAATTATATAATTTTACGCCTCCGTTCTTTAACAATTTTATTTTCATAAACACTAACACTAACACAAACACTATACAATACACTTATTTTCGATTATTTGTTTTTTTCCTTTTAAATAAACACTAACACAATCACTATGACATACACTTTTTTTTTATTTTCGATTATTATTTTTTTTTATTTGTATTTTTTCCCATAAAATTTTTTTTTTACCTTCTTCGTCTGTTTCTGGTTGATGACTGAAACTAAAAACAATGTCCTCATAAAAGTGTTTTGCCGAAAACTATATCAAAATCCTTAACCCAGATGTCTTGATATAAAATAAAATAGATATGTCATATTGAAATTTAGTTTCTTTCTAATATTCTGGATAATATAATTTACAACAATGTGTAATAAAAAGCCATATTTATATGTTTTACAAAGTCTTACAACGTACTACAAATTAAATTTCACGATGAATACATGTCCACTTAATTTAACAATTGGTCCACCGATTGATGCATTTTTCAATAAATTTAGCAAATTTGTCATAAACCTCTAATTTAATAAACCTATAACCTATATTTCAATTATGCTAATAATTGAATTGACTTTGTAATACATCATGTCAATATTGCTTTTTATTACACATGCTCTAAATTATATTATCAAGAAATGCAACTCTAAATTGCAATATGACATATTTATTTTATATTTCATCTTTTTATTAATACCTGCCACAGTAGCCAAAGAAATTTATTTCAACCGCGTGCAAAGATTACACGCACTAATTTTTCTATTTAACAAAACAAATTTAATCAACACAAATATTTTTTTCAGCCCGGGAAAGCCCGGGATGCAAACTCTAAACACCATGACCACCATGACCACCGTGACACCACCATGACCATCATGACCATCATGACCACCGTGAACACCATGACCACCATGACCACCGTGACCACCATGACCACCATGACCATCATGACCACCGTGAACACCATGACCACCGTGACCACCATGACCACCGTGACCACCATAACCACCATGACCACTATGACCTCCATGACCACCATGACCATCATGACCACCATGACCACCGTGACCACCATGACCACTGTGACCACCATAACCAACATGACCACTACAACCACCATGATCATCATGGCCACCATGACCACCGTTGACACCATGACCACCATGACCACCGTGACCACCATTACCACCATGACCATCATAACCACTATGACCACCATGACCACAATGACCACCATGACCACCTTAACCACCATGACCTCCATGACCGCCATGACCAACATGACCATCATGACCACCGTGAACACCATGACCACCATGACCACCGTGACCACTATGACCACCGTGACCACCATGACCACTATGACCACCATGACCACCATGACCACCATAACCACCATGACCACCATGACCACATTGACCACCATGACCATCACAAACACCATGACCACCATGACCACCATGACCACAATGAACACCATAACCACCATGACTACCGTGACCACCGTGACCACCATGACCACCGTGACCACCGTGAACACCGTGCTCACCATTACCACTATGACCACCATGACCACCATGACCACTATTACCACCATGACTACCAAAGAAGTTTTACTTCAAAAATTATAAAAAAAATATAAAATGAACAGTAAATCAAATACTTTTGATTGCAAATATGTTATAGAGTAAAGTCTAGACTTTGTGTGGTTTTTCGGCTCTACGTCCTTACTTTATATCTTTTCAAATTTTTGATCAAAAACATAACTTTTTTTTACAATAATTTTATGTTTTTTGTTTTTCAGTATTAAATGTGCTACTTAAACGTGTAGTCGATGGTCAAACCCCAATCTATGAATCACTTAACATATTTAATACAAGTGCAGCCATTGGGAAAACAAGTTTTTTTCATTAAGTATTTTGAAATTTTAGTTTTAAGCCGATTATAAATTTATTATTTTCTAACGTTATACCAAATATATTGACATTCAACTGGTTTCAATGACTGCTCTTTTATTTATTCTTAAACTCATCGTTAATATCAACATAGGTATTTTTATGTCCTGCATTTTCTGATAATACTATTATCAATTTTTAACTATAAATAAAGCAATATCTCGATTAATGCGTTATTTATACGTATCAAAAAACTTGTTTTTGTTATATAAATTAAAACACCACTCTGAATTATTGTAAGTTAAAAACAACAATACAATTTTTAATGACATTGGGAATACATAAAAGAACGTCATACTCATTTTAACTTCATTCTTAAGAATGTTACAATATGTTTATAATTGGTTCATGGATTAAAGCTAAATTTATTTTCAAGTTAAAGGTATGGAGTGTTTTAATATGAGATAAAAGAATTAAAGTTCAAAACACATGGATTGTAATATATAAGTTCGGTATGAAATTAACCGTTGTATTTGCTCTAAATGTTGTAGAATAAGAAAGATAGACTAATTTAAGTACGTCAACTTTTTAATGTGTGTGTTGAGTAACCAATAGTCAACTAATATAGTTAATAAATTGGAAAAAGTATGGGCTGATCACTCATATAAAACAAATCGATGGGAGTGCGGTGTTCAAGTGAAACTCGACTGTAAAATTGAATTGCTTAAAACTAATGCAGGTGGTGAACACTTGTTGACAGCCTACGTTCCTATATTGAACATATACGGCACAAAAGAAGCTTTTTTCTTTATTAATTCGTTTGTTTTATTTCTATAACTTACATTTATTTTTAACTTTAGACAACACTGTTTCTTAATAGTTGTAATGGTAACTACTAAGACCCGACGTTGCCTAAAATCTAAAAAACTGTTACGTATTAATATTAAATTATCGTGCATGGGCATAAAGTGAGAGTATGATTGTACGCACAAACATCTACAAAGCGTTAAACATTTTAAAATTAAAGTGACACGTACACATTAAAGTTTAAACATGGTATTAGAAAAACATATATTTACAAACAAATCTAAATATCGAAATTACTTCCAAAAAAATCGAATCTAAATAAAATAAATATAGAAGTAACTAATCCAATTAGAGAAGAAACCAATTCTTCACAATCTATTTTATACAAAAATAAATTGTTCTTGTCATAACATAATAAAAAACACTTCCAGATTTTATAAAGATTTTTATCTAAACGACAGCAATGGATCTAACCATTAATCATTATGTTGTTTAGAATTATAAGACACTAGAAATGAATGTATTCAATTGAATAGAATGAAAAATTGCTTTGAAAAGCGAAAGATCCGTAACAAATGTTTTATCTCAATTCCGGTCGGTTCGGGAATCGAACCGGCGTCCTTCTGATCAAAGTTATATGGTTAACCGTCAACAACTTGTTAGGATTTGTCTCGCATATTCGTAGATCCATAATGTTCTTTAAACGATGTCAACTTGGTTGAGGTATGAAGAACGGCAAAACGTGTTAAAATAAAATAAAAATAAAGGATTCTTTGTTCGCACAGTGTACAAAAGGAATGCTTTGCCCGAATCAAAGAGAGCGTCTATAAGCACAATTTATCTCTATCTACAATTTATCTCTATCTCTATATACAAAAAACAATAAATTCATACTAAAGCGCATGTCTCTCTCTCGTATATTTAAAATTGCAGAGGCTACTATGATTAAATTGAATTAAAAATATCCATTGTGAAAAAGATTATCATAAAACTATGATTGTCTTTTGGCTTCTTATTAGTATAAAATTTGATGTCTTTCACTGTCGGTCATTTCATTTTCGAAAAACCAAACAATAAATTAAATAAGTATCGAAATTGAATTAAATTTATTAAATTGTTTGGAATTAATTATACAATAATAGTAGATTGTATTACAGTGCGAATGCGTCTTCCAAACAAGAGTTAGTTTGCCTCACGACCGCAGAGAGTGCGGCAATAACTCGCGTTTGGAAAACGCATTCGCACTAGTAATACACACTATTTTTTGTAACAAATGCATAAAATTTATAAACATTTATTTAATTGTTAATTTAATCATTTATTTAACAATGTTATAAACGAATTTGAGATATTTAAATAATTAAAATGCGCCATCTTCGTTGTAATAGTTGTAAATGATGTAATGTTATTTGTACAAGTTGTATTGAACTTTATGTACCAACAGTGTTTGTGGTTCTTACCTGTGAATGGTTCTCAAAACGTTTTTATAAAACACTTATTATTATTATTATTAAAATATCATTTAATTACATTAAAAACAATTTTATTGCAAGTCAAATAAAATTATTTAAATATTTCGATTTGTGCAATTATTTTGATGTATGCAATTTTCGCATAATTAACAATTTAATGAATTTAATTATTTATGCAATTTTCGCATTTAATAAATTTAATTTAATTTATTAATTTTATTGATTTTGAAGAATTTAAATTTTTAAGTAATTTCTTAACCTATATTGTTACTAACTAAATCTATTATAAACCAAAGGAGATTTATACAACAATGATACTAGCTCGACAATATAAACATAAGAATCCAACTAAAACAACACAGAGGAATCCAATAAGAGCTGTCAAAATTGTAAACTTTGAAAACCTAAATAAATTGTTTTTTCTTGCAATTCAAATGATGCAATGTGTTTAAGTTGTTTTTACTATATGATAAGTTATTTAAATTATTATTTTGATATTTTAGTGCTATAAAAATATTATATATAGATAGATATATGGATAGATTTAACTACAAATCTCACATGGAGGTGGCGTTACGGTCCAGGCTTACAAAATATTTTGTGGTCATATGTGCGGAAAAGTAGTTTTTCACGTTATTCTATTCTAGTACAAAATTGAATATCTTTTATGCATGTGTTACAAAAAATTCATTGTTTCTCCTTATTTATTTTATCAATGAATTTTAAAATAATTTAATTTAAATTAATAAATGCTTCTCTGTCGGAAGCAGTGTTGCCAGAGCTTGGGATTTTTTTCCGTTTAAGGGATATTTCATATAAAATGGGAAATCGGGTAAAAACTTGAAAAGTGCGGGATTTTTTCCACATTTAATAGTAAAAGCGTTATAAATTAAAACTCATTTTGCACCAACCAATTTTTTACCATGGTTTCAGAAAGAAGTCAATCACCGGATAATTTTTCTTAAATGCATCTGCCATCTTTCGGCTTGAGTATTGTCAAATAAGCGATGAACTTTCAACCTTCTGATGTTGAAATATTTCTTAGGGAGATAGGTACTTTTCGAAAACCCCAAAGTACTACCATGTTATCTGAAATTCGGGAATTTTTTGACCCTGCGAAACGAAAAATAAAATCACATGGAACTACAAGTTAGCTCTATGCATCCATGCATTTTAAACATATTGAAAAATTTTCGAAAAAGACCTTACAGTTTTAAAATTTTTTGAAAATCATGAAATCACCATATATACTTCTTTAAAAAACGTCCTCAATTTTAATAGATTGAATGCTCCGTTTCAAAGCAGCACTTTTTTAATCCACAAGTTATATGAAGAATCGAAACAGTAGTATAATTTAGGGCAATGATACATGTAAAAGAAATATCTTTCAGACATAAAAAATTTCGCATTTAATTGGTTGAGGGGCGGTAACATTTTTAAAATTTCAAAAAAATATTTTTGACTGAAAGACAGAAAAAATATCTGTAAGATATAAAAACATAACCTAAAAAGATATTTTTTGCTTGACAGTTAAAACTGATTAACTGAAAAATTGATTTTAAAAGTAAGTTTTACCAATAATCAATTACAATTAACTTAATTTGATGATTTAGCTACAATTAAAATAATTTGTTTACTTATTCATGTAGATTTAGATTAGGCGATAATCGCAACAAAAAAATAAAAATTTGGTCCAATGTGAAAATGCCTAAATCTATATGAATAAGTAAACAAATTATTTTAATTGTAATTAAATAATTAAATTAAGTTAATTGTAACTGATTATTGGTAAAACTTACTTTTAAAATCAATTTTTCAGTTAATCAGTTTTAACTGTCAAGCAAAAAATATCTTTTTAGGTTATGTTTTTATATCTTACAGATATTTTTTCTGTCTTTCAGTCAAAAATATTTTTTTGAAATTTTAAAAATGTTACCGCCCCTCAACCAATTAAATGCGAAATTTTTTATGTCTGAAAGATATTTCTTTTACATGTATCATCGCCCTTATATAGTGTGTAACTGTTTAATGCAATATTTTATTTTTCAAGGAAAATTTTATGATGTGAGCGAGGCACGAGCGAGCATTACAAATTTTGGAGAAAATAAAATTCATTAAACGCAAACCCAATACAATTATCCTTCCGATAGAGTAACATTTATTGATTTAAATTGAATTATTTTGAAATTTGTTGATAAAACAAGTAAAACGACTATTGAAAAACGATGTATTTTATTGTATTTTTTGGTATAATATATTCCAAACAATTAAATAAATTTGATTCAATTTCGGTATCGTATCGGTATCAATTCCGGTCGGTTCGGGAATCGAACCGGCGTCCTTCTGATCAAAGTTATATGGTTAACCGTCAACAACTTGTTAGGATTTGTCTCGCATATTCGTAGATCCATAATGTTCTTTAAACGATGTCAACTTGGTTGAGGTATGAAGAACGGCAAAACGTGTTAAAATAAAATAAAAATAAAGGATTCTTTGTTCGCACAGTGTACAAAAGGAATGCTTTGCCCGAATCAAAGAGAGCGTCTATAAGCACAATTTATCTCTATCTACAATTTATCTCTATCTCTATATACAAAAAACAATAAATTCATACTAAAGCGCATGTCTCTCTCTCGTATATTTAAAATTGCAGAGGCTACTATGATTAAATTGAATTAAAAATATCCATTGTGAAAAAGATTATCATAAAACTATGATTGTCTTTTGGCTTCTTATTAGTATAAAATTTGATGTCTTTCACTGTCGGTCATTTCATTTTCGAAAAACCAAACAATAAATTAAATAAGTATCGAAATTGAATTAAATTTATTAAATTGTTTGGAATTAATTATACAATAATAGTAGATTGTATTACAGTGCGAATGCGTCTTCCAAACAAGAGTTAGTTTGCCTCACGACCGCAGAGAGTGCGGCAATAACTCGCGTTTGGAAAACGCATTCGCACTAGTAATACACACTATTTTTTGTAACAAATGCATAAAATTTATAAACATTTATTTAATTGTTAATTTAATCATTTATTTAACAATGTTATAAACGAATTTGAGATATTTAAATAATTAAAATGCGCCATCTTCGTTGTAATAGTTGTAAATGATGTAATGTTATTTGTACAAGTTGTATTGAACTTTATGTACCAACAGTGTTTGTGGTTCTTACCTGTGAATGGTTCTCAAAACGTTTTTATAAAACACTATTATTATTATTATTAAAATATCATTTAATTACATTAAAAACAATTTTATTGCAAGTCAAATAAAATTATTTAAATATTTCGATTTGTGCAATTATTTTGATGTATGCAATTTTCGCATAATTAACAATTTAATGAATTTAATTATTTATGCAATTTTCGCATTTAATAAATTTAATTTAATTTATTAATTTTATTGATTTTGAAGAATTTAAATTTTTAAGTAATTTCTTAACCTATATTGTTACTAACTAAATCTATTATAAACCAAAGGAGATTTATACAACAATGATACTAGCTCGAAAATATAAACATAAGAATCCAACTAAAACAACACAGAGGAATCCAATAAGAGCTGTCAAAATTGTAAACTTTGAAAACCTAAATAAATTGTTTTTTCTTGCAATTCAAATGATGCAATGTGTTTAAGTTGTTTTTACTATATGATAAGTTATTTAAATTATTATTTTGATATTTTAGTACTATAAAAATATTATATATAGATAGATATATGGATAGATTTAACTACAAATCTCACATGGAGGTGGCGTTACGGTCCAGGCTTACAAAATATTTTGTGGTCATATGTGCGGAAAAGTAGTTTTTCACGTTATTCTATTCTAGTACAAAATTGAATATCTTTTATGCATGTGTTACAAAAAATTCATTGTTTCTCCTTATTTATTTTATCAATGAATTTTAAAATAATTTAATTTAAATTAATAAATGCTTCTCTGTCGGAAGCAGTGTTGCCAGAGCTTGGGATTTTTTTCCGTTTAAGGGATATTTCATATAAAATGGGAAATCGGGTAAAAACTTGAAAAGTGCGGGATTTTTCACATTTAATAGTAAAAGCGTTATAAATTAAAACTCATTTTGCACCAACCAATTTTTTACCATGGTTTCAGAAAGAAGTCAATCACCGGATAATTTTTCTTAAATGCATCTGCCATCTTTCGGCTTGAGTATTGTCAAATAAGCGATGAACTTTCAACCTTCTGATGTTGAAATATTTCTTAGGGAGATAGGTACTTTTCGAAAACCCCAAAGTACTACCATGTTATCTGAAATTCGGGAATTTTTTGACCCTGCGAAACGAAAAATAAAATCACCTGGAACTACAAGTTAGCTCTATGCATCCATGCATTTTAAACATATTGAAAAATTTTCGAAAAAGACCTTACAGTTTTAAAATTTTTTGAAAATCATGAAATCACCATATATACTTCTTTAAAAAACGTCCTCAATTTTAATAGATTGAATGCTCCGTTTCAAAGCAGCACTTTTTTAATCCACAAGTTATATGAAGAATCGAAACAGTAGTATAATTTAGGGCAATGATACATGTAAAAGAAATATCTTTCAGACATAAAAAATTTCGCATTTAATTGGTTGAGGGGCGGTAACATTTTTAAAATTTCAAAAAAATATTTTTGACTGAAAGACAGAAAAAATATCTGTAAGATATAAAAACATAACCTAAAAAGATATTTTTTGCTTGACAGTTAAAACTGATTAACTGAAAAATTGATTTTAAAAGTAAGTTTTACCAATAATCAATTACAATTAACTTAATTTGATGATTTAGCTACAATTAAAATAATTTGTTTACTTATTCATGTAGATTTAGATTAGGCGATAATCGCAACAAAAAAATAAAAATTTGGTCCAATGTGAAAATGCCTAAATCTATATGAATAAGTAAACAAATTATTTTAATTGTAATTAAATAATTAAATTAAGTTAATTGTAACTGATTATTGGTAAAACTTACTTTTAAAATCAATTTTTCAGTTAATCAGTTTTAACTGTCAAGCAAAAAATATCTTTTTAGGTTATGTTTTTATATCTTACAGATATTTTTTCTGTCTTTCAGTCAAAAATATTTTTTTGAAATTTTAAAAATGTTACCGCCCCTCAACCAATTAAATGCGAAATTTTTTATGTCTGAAAGATATTTCTTTTACATGTATCATCGCCCTTATATAGTGTGTAACTGTTTAATGCAATATTTTATTTTTCAAGGAAAATTTTATGATGTGAGCGAGGCACGAGCGAGCATTACAAATTTTGGAGAAAATAAAATTCATTAAACGCAAACCCAATACAATTATCCTTCCGATAGAGTAACATTTATTGATTTAAATTGAATTATTTTGAAATTTGTTGATAAAACAAGTAAAACGACTATTGAAAAACGATGTATTTTATTGTATTTTTTGGTATAATATATTCCAAACAATTAAATAAATTTGATTCAATTTCGGTATCTATTTATTTATTTGGTATTTTGAAAATGAAAAGACCTAAAATGAAAGAGATCAAATTTTCTTCTACTGAGAAACAGCGGCGTCAATTGGGTAGGGCTGGGGGGGGCATTGGCCCCCCCCAAGGATCTGATACTATCAATAATTCAATACATCGATTCAATAAAACCATCCAATCGTGGTAGAATTATACACTATAAAAATGACAATGCACGGTTATTTTGTAAATTCGTCTAATTTTTAGAAGATTTTCTTAACTAATATACCAATTTTATCACTAATATACCAATGAAATCAGTTTTATAAACAAAACACGATCGTTCTTCCAAAAACGCCGTGGGTGCGTATTTTGACAAAATTCTATCGTACTATAAGGTGCGCGGCATTACCGCTTTTAGAAGAACGATTGTGTTTTGTTTATAAGATATTCGTGTCTGAGCCAGAGGAAACAAAATATTTCATTAGTATAGGGCTCCACGAGAGTTCATAGTGCAGTATTCAACATTCAAATTTCAATTGTTATTGGCCATTGGTAATTTATATAAACTTAAAAGTAAGTACATGCAAGAGAACACAACCTAATTATTTTTTTTTTAATAAAATGTGTTGTGTAGTAGGAATTACAATATGTGTCACAATAACACTTAAAAACCTTTTAAGACCAAGGTCCCACAACAACATACGTTCGAAGGTGTTGATGGACGTAAATCTTCCTTTGTTTTATTTTTTTATATTTTTTGTTAAAGAATGGATAACTAAACAAAAAATCCTATCACTGACAAAATATGACATAGGCCAATATTTTATGATAGAATAAAGAAAATAAAAGTAGATTAAAAAGTAAATAGCAAATTTTGGCAAAAATTTGCTGAATCAAAACAAAAATGTAGTTGCCAATAATCCAGCCGGTTGCCTATTCTTTGATCCTTTGACGCACCATCTTTCTTAATGATTAAAGCCCACACATAGTTATATGAAGGCTCGTTTCTTCAAGGAAGCAATAGCGTCTCATCATCAAGGATTATTTCACAGCTAAGATTGAGGGTTGCTAACGTTGACTGAATACAGTTCATCCGCCACCACCCCTAAGATGTCACCTTGGCTAGTGATATCTCACTGCTATTGCCAGTGGTATGTGATATCTCACGTTAACTCGTATGTCAATAGCAGGGACTGGATTACGCGGGTTTGTCACACCCGTAGATCAAAAATAAAAAAAAAATTTTGAACAATAAAAACTGATCCCTCCATGCCCTACATATTTTGAGAACCCTGACTGTTTGGCCCTGTTTTTTATCTATATCATATTGTACAAACTTTACAGCTTTTTTAAAAACAATAAATTAAAAACAATTCTAAATGTATAGGATTTTACGTGTAAAAATCCTATAACATATCAAAAGTTTTCTTGATAGTTGTGCTAATTTTTATAAAATGAATGAAAATAATTACAGGAGTAATTTAAATTTATTGCGGATTATTTCCAGTGATTTTATAATAGTGAATGTTTTATAATGGACAAGCAATATTTTCTAACGACACGAACAAATTAAGTTATGTAAATATTTTCAAAATATGTTATGAAAACTTGCTGACAAATTCTTTTCGCTATATGGACTATAATTTTTATAAAATACTTATAATTATTCATAAAATAGCAAAAATTGTATGTTTGGTTGGTTATAATAAAATCTAAAATGTATCCTAAACGTCAATCTTTGTTCATTTTTTTATACAGGGAGGGAGAAACTATTTTTTTTTGTGGTAGGTTTTTCTACAATTTGGTTGTACAATTTTGAATCAAATGTAAAATTTACGCACGTTTATGGGTAGAAAACTGCCCAGACGTCCCACGCTGCGTGGAAATGTCCCACATTTCGTTGCGTTGTCCCACGGAGAAATTTGTCCCACGAAGCTTCCCACGAAACAAATATTACCACCACATTTGCCCGCATTATCGAAATAATCAAAAAACCTTATATCTATCTACGTACAGTTTGCGCAATATCTTAGTCAAAGCAATGGCTTCACAGTTTTTTCTTGCAGTTTGTATAATGTTATGTATATGTTGATTTAACCATATTCAGAGAACAAACCAGTGCAATATTTTTTTTACTAAAATAGTGTTTTAACTATTATTTTCTTAGAAATACTAAACTCAGTTATTTCACTTCAATAATTTACATATCTTTTAATGTCTAACAGATCTACCTCAGCGAAAAGGTTTCTTTGTTTATAGAAACATCTCCCCGGTGTATATACGAGAGATCGAAAGTATATTATGAAAAATAAAATACAAAATATTTTACTTAAAAAGACGCAGTTTTGCGTATAAATTCATAAAAATTTAAATTTTTAAACCAGAGTTTACAATTTTCCTCATTTCAATCCTTTGAAATAATATTCAAAAATTAAAATGTTCTTAATTTGAATATCGTTCTTACTGAAGAACGTAAGAGTAAAATTTTTGTTTTTTCGATTTTACTCCTTTGGAGCAGATTACATTTTCCTGTTCTTTCATTCGATTTGCAGAAGAAGAAAATTAATTACTCTACGTCATCCTTTATATTGATTTTTCTAACAATACATGAATAATTGAACGAATCATTTGAAGCATTTTACGTTGGAAAGCATCAAATTTGACGCAAAAATAAAAGTTTTGAGTGTTTGAAAGAAAATATTTATTTCAATTTAGTAGCAAGAATGATATTTTATTATTTTCACTCCTGTATGTGGGAGTATTATATTTTTTTTAAGCTACGCACTGAAAGGACAAAGTAAAAGAGTGATATAAGTAGCGTTTCAAACTTTGTTTAAAACACACTTTAACTAGGTAGCTCAAAAGCAAAATTATTATTTTCTAATATATAATTTTTTTTCTCAATAAAGAACAAGCAAAGCAAACACCATAAAAACTTGCTAAATGGTATAGATTTGCAAAAGATAGAACGAGAGGTATACTGTATACCTCTTATACCTACAGAATACACAAAAGATATTAATTATTTAGTAAAATTAAAATAAATTGTTTCAATTGTTTTGCAGTCTTTACTTGTTTAACAAAAGTTTTAAGCTACTATAAAAGCAGTGGCGTCATTGCACCAAAATCTTGGGGGGGGCGAGAATTTAAATGACATAAAAAGATTTTTTTCGTAAAACATAACATACACGTTTTATACACAGATATATTTAAAAGCATTTAAATGCATCGACTTAGAAATAAAAATAAAATGCTTTTGAGCAACATTGGTTACTCTGCTACTCTTCTGGTGTTGTTTCATCGAAAATCCCTTCATTTGTTAAAAATAATTTTAAATTTAGTATCATCTCTGCATTGTTTAAGCATCAAGAAAGTAGTTTTAATTAAAGCGCTTGTGCTAGAAATTATTATATCTTTGCTTTGTAACTGTACAGAGAGTAAATTTGTAAACGACAGCAGATCGTGCAGCATAGAAAAAAAGGATGGTTTTTCTATACGATTTTTTAGATCCCGGGCATCCCGGGATTTAAAATTTATAAGTCACATAGTCCCAGGATCCATAAAACACCACGGGATTGCAATCCCTACGTGACTCCTCTTATGTCGAATCGTTTGTTTGTTTGTTTTTCTTTATTTGTCTGAGAGAGAAAGAGTTATGTCTACCCTAAACTGACCAGAGCCAAATCGTTAAAATGCGGGACAAAATGCAAACGTTCTTCCAAATACTAACTAAATAGAATTTCTATTGCGAGAAAAAGGGACGGTGAATACGTGCTAACTAGATTGTGCATAAATTTACTATTTAATGCTTTCCTTTACTATTTTATTCTTCAAAAAATTCTTTTATTTTAATTGGACATTTTTCAACCGTTAGGAAATGTGCTTGCAGTGGTTCGTACATTTTCAAATTTCTTTCTAGTGCTGGCATTACCGCCAGCCAGCGAGTTTCACTGTATCCAATAAGTTTGTTATGTTCGACATTACTATAGAACTATAGAACTCCTTCAACGTCTCCCTCCAGTAAAGACAGTAAAATATCCAAATTTTTTTAACCCTGCCATTTAAATCAGCAGCATTTCTTATTGCATTATTTAGAATATGGGCTGCGAATCCAATACCCAATACAATCTGGTTCAAATTCGAGTTTAGCTTGTTTTTAAATTTTCACCCCTTGACGTGACACCACTAAAATTGGTGTTCGTGTTATCAGCGCAAATTGCAACTAACTTTTTGTCAATGTTAAATAACAACAAGAAAACAAAATGACAACAAAACTTGTTCAAGCTACTGGAGCTGGCGACTTATAGCAACGCTTTTTTATGTTTATCTGTATCTATATGTCTTTTAATATCATAATGTCCACTGTTAATTTGCAAATTCACTCCGACTGGTAATACACTAAACTTTTGCGTCGTTATATTTTGATTTTTTTATAAAAGGATAGTCCAATTCAATATCGTATAAGAATTTACGTAAACGTTTTCTATCCGTCTTGATTTGCAGGAGAACTTTTTAAATATAATTTTAAAAATTAGTATAAATTTACCTTGTATAGTAGCTTAAAACTTTTGTTACACAAGTAAAGACTGCAAAACAATTGAAACAATTTAAATAATTAATATCTTTATATCTTTATATCTTAAACACTAAATAATTAATATCTTTTGTGTATTCTGTAAGAGGTATACAGTATACCCCTCGTTCTATCTTTTGCAAATCTAAACTATTTATCAAGTTTTTATGCTGTTTGCTTTGTTTGTTCTTTATTGAGAAAAAAAATTATATATTATAAAATAATAATTTACTTTTGAGCTACCTAGTTAAAGTGTGTTTTAAACAGAGTTTGAAACGCCACTTATATCACTCTTTTACTTTGTCCTTTCAGTGCATAGCTTAAAAAAAAATATAACACTCCCACATACAGGAGTGAAAATAATAAAATATCATTCTTGCTACTAAATTGAAATAAATATTTTCTTTCAAATACTCAAAACTTTTATTTTTGCTTCAAATTTGATGCTTTCCAACGTAAAATGCTTCAAACGATTCGTTCAATTATTCATGTATTGTTAGAAAAATGAATATAAAGGATGACGTAGAGTGACTAGTTTTCTTCTTTTGCAAATCGAATGAAAGAACAAGAAAATGTAATCTGCTCCAAAGGGGTAAAATCGAAAAAGCAAAAATTTTACTCTTACGAGTAAGAACGATATTCAAATTATGAACATTTTAATTTTTGAATATTATTTCAAAGGATTGAAATGAGTGCTCGAGTAATATACTTATACACCGGCGAGATGTTTCTATAAACAAAGAAACCTTTTCGCTGAGGTAGATCTGTTAGACATCAAAAGATATTTGCAAAAAAAAATGTAAATTATTGAAGTGAAAAAAACTGAGTTTAGTATTTCTAAGAAAATTATAGTTAAAGCACTATTTTAGTAAAAAAAATATTACACTGGTTTTTTCTCTGAATATGGTTAAATCAACATATACATAACATTATACAAACTGCAAGAAAAAACTGTGAAGCCAGTGCATTGACTAAGATATTGCGCAAACTGTACGTAAGTAGATATAAGGTTTTTTAATTATTTCGATAATGCGGGCAAATGTGGTGGAAATATTTGTTTCATGGGACGCTTCGTGGGACAAATTTCTCCGTGGGACAACGCAATGAAATATGGGATATTTCCACGAGCGTGGGACGTCTGGTCAGTTTGCTACACATAAACTTGCGTAAATTTTTCATTTGATTCAAAATTGTACAATTATTGTGAGCTTCTTTTAAATCTATAAGAAAAACCTACCACAAAAAATAATAGTTTCTCCCTCCCTGTGACTGTATAAAAAAAATGAACAAAGATTGACGTTTAGGATACTTTTTGGATTTTATTATAACCAACCAAACATATAATTTTTGCTATAATATGAATTAAAAATTATAGTCCATATAGCGAAAAGAATTTGTCAGCAAGTTTTCATAACATACTTTGAAAATATTTACATAACTTAAATATTTGTTCGTGTCGTTAGAAAATAATGCTTGTCCATTATAAAACATTTACTTTTATAAAACCACTGGAAATAACCCAATAAATTTAAATTACTCCCGCAATTATTTTCAATCATTTTATAAAAATTAGCACAACTATCAAGAAAACTTTTGATATGTTATAGGATTTTACATTTTAGAATTATTTTTAATTTATTGTTTTTAAAACAGTCTTGTAAAGTTTGTACAATATGATATAGATAAAAAACAAGGCCAAACAGTTAGGGTTCTCCAAATAAGTGGGGTATAATTAGGTTGTGTTCGCCTGCATGTACTAACTTTTAAGTTTATATAAATTACCAATGGTCAATAACAATTGAAATTTGAATGTTAAATACTGCACTATGAACTCTCGAGGAACCCTATACTAATGAAATATTTTGTTTCCTCTGGCTCAGACACGAATATCTTATAAACAAAACACAATCGTTCTTCTAAAAGCGGCAATGCCGCGCACCTTATAGTACGATAGAATTCTGTCAAAATACGCACCCACGGCTGTTTTGGAAGAACGATCGTGTTTTGTTTATAAAACTGATTTCATCAGAAGATTAGAAGCAATACGACCGCCTTTCGTATCGGTGGTGCTCTAGTCCTTGATACAAAGAACGATAACGGTTTGAATATAGCGGTGAACTGTACTTTAGTAATATGTAACGTAATAATTATATTATCAGATATATTTCAATTAATAGTATGCGATAAAGTTGGTATATTATACCGCATTTACAGCGGTATAGCAAATTAGTAGATGTAATTTAAATCTGTGCTGTAAACACTTTTTATTTTGAACGCTTGCAACTAATTTGATATCTAGCCTTACTAAAAATCAATTTTTTTAAAATTTAATACTTCACACTATGAACACCATTGTAAATAAAAATCTTTGATTTCTACACCGTCTCCTTTTCCCAAAAATTAATATACTATCTACTAATTTGCTATGTCGCTGTAAATGCGGCATTAGTTAAGCAAATCTTCTAAAAATTAGACGAATTTACAAAATAACAGTGCATTGAAATTTTTATAGTGTATAATTCTATCACGATTGGATGGTTTTATTGAATCCATGTATTGATAGTATCAGATCCTTGGGGGGGGCCAATGCCCCCCCCAGCCCTATCCAATTGACGCCCCTGTATAAAAGGTAAATTTATACTAATTTTTAAAATTATATTTAAAAAGTTCTCCTGCAAATCAAGACGGATAGAAAACGTTTACGTAAATTCTTATACGATATTGAATTGGACTATCCTTTTATAAAAAAATCAAAATATAACGACGCAAAAGTTTAGTGTATTACCAGTCGGAGTGAATTTGCAAATTAACAGTGGACATTACGATATTAAAAGACATATAGATACAGATAAACATAAAAAAGCGTTGCTATAAGCCGCCAGCTCCAGTAGCTTAAACAAGTTTTGTTGTTATTTTGTTTTCTTGTTGTTATTTAACATTGACAAAAAGTTAGTTGCAATTTGCGCTGATAACACGAACACAAATTTTAGTGGTGTCACGTCAAGGGGTGAAAATTTAAAAACAATCTAAACGCGAATTTGAACCAGAATGTATTGGGTATTAAATTCGCAGCCCGTATTCTAAATAATGCAATAAGAAGTGCTGCTGATTTAAATGGCCGGGTTAAAAAAATTTGGATATTTTACTGTCTTTACTGATTTAAGTTGAAGGAGTTCTGCGGCAAAAGTAATGTCAAACATAACCAACTTATTGGATACAGTGAAACTCGCTGGCTGGCGGTAATGCCAGCACTAGAAAGAATTTTGAAAATGTACGAACCACTGAAAGCACATTTCCTAACGGTTGAAAAATGTCCAATTAAAATAAAATAATTTTTTGTAGAATTAAATAGTAAACAAATAGTAAAGGAAAGCATTAAATAGTAGATTTATGCACAATCTAGTTAGCACGTTTTCACCGTCCCACTTTCTCGCAATAGAAATTCTAATTAGCTAGTATTTGGAAGAATGTTTTCATTTTGTCCCACATTTTAACGATTTGGCTCTGGTCAGTTTAGGGTAGACATAACTCTTTCTCTCTGAGACAAATAAAGGAAAACAAACAAACAAACAAACAAAAAAACGATTCGACATAAGAGGAGTCACGTAGGGATTGCAATCCCGTGGTGTTTTATGGATCCTGGGACTACGTGACTCATAAATTTTAAATCCCGGGATGCCTGGGATCGTATAGAAAAACCATCCTTTTTTTTATGCTGCACGATCTGCTGTCGTTTACAAATTCACTCTCTGAACAGTTACAAAGCAAAGATATAATAGTTTCTAAAACAAGCGCTTTAATTAAAACTACTTTCTTGATGCTTAAACAATGCAGAGATGATACTAAATTTAAAATTATTTTTAACAAATGAAGGGATCTTGCAGAACTTTGCGACATTCGCTTCAATGAAACAACAACAGAAGACAAAGATCTAGCAGAGTAACCGAGGTAGCTCAAAATCATTTTATTTTTATTTCTTAGTCCATGCATTTAAATGCTTTTAAATATATGTGTGTATAAAAATGTGTATGTTATGTTTTACGAAAAAATTTTTTTTATGTCATTTAAATTCTCGCCCCCCCCCCAAGATTTTGGTGAAATGACGCCACTGCTGAGAAACCAAAAAGAATCTCTTGGAAATTTAATTCAATTTAATCATAGTAAATCATAAGACCGTAAGGAAATGTCCAACGATGTGTGTAGAAATCGAAGAATTTTGGACCTTGTTTTTTATCGTTCCGATCTAACGTCAAAAGTCGAACGAAACGTTGTTTTTTCTCATTTTTTGATGAATTTTTGTTTATATATGATTGTTTACAACTTTACATCGAGTTTTTAATAGTGTTTGTTCATAATTAAATGATGGGTACAGGGAAAAAACAGCGTAAGTCCATAAAATCAAATTTCGAGAAAATTGAAGTTTTGAAGTCTTTAAAATGCAAGAAAATTTGTGAATTCGGATTAAACAATGAATAGACATGGGTCATAAAAGTGTTTTGAGCCGGGGCCACCAGAGGTGTTGGTTGGTAAAAAGTGGTGAATTAAGTTGTTTTTCCCCTGTAAATTGGGTATAAAAAAAATGTTGCGAATTCTTTTCAATTGATTTATGGATTTGATATTCATCAAAATTGAATCCACCAGCTGAAAGCTTTTGTATTTCTTCAATAGATAGCAGCATTAACTCGATTTCGAAAAAAATGGACTTACGTTGTTTTTCCCCTGTACCTTTCAAATTTATTACTAGAAATACAATATGACAGCTCCCATTTTCCCTTGTAAACTATCATTTCTATTATTGTTGTTGTAGTAAATATCACCGAGACTTTTGTTGTTTATATGGCACATTTTTCTGAAATTTTAATGGTATGCGTTATTATGCGCATTTTGCCCACAAAGAGTTTTGAATCGAAACAAAACAATACTATATAGTAAAACAATAGTATATTATCTGGTAAGTTTTGATAAGTGTAAACTAATTGAAATATGAAAAATTGGAATTTGGAATCCGTTGTTATTTATGTTTGATTTCTTTTATTTTTGATAGATGGCTAAAAATTATATAAAATAAATTATGGCAAAGTGCCATAATTTATTTTATATAATTAGATTTCTCCGAGAGACGTCGCGGTTTTAAAAAGAATGTAAATGAATTATTAAAAAAATGGATGTCAATAAAAAGTATTGATATTTTGTAAAGTCAAAAACAGAGTGTTTTACTTCAATAAAATTGTGATAAATCAGATGTGGGATAATAAAATCCATTCATCGAATTACATAAATAGATTTTATTTTCATCGACGAAAGTTTGAATAAAATTAATTATCATGTCAAATTTATCTCCACAAGACAGCGACAGGAATAATGACGACGCAATTTATGTTTCAACGATGCAACAGAAAAATCTACATCAAGTGATCGACAACGAAGATAATCCATCATTGCTACCGTGTACAAATATAAATCAACATCAACCACGAAATAACTTCATTCCACAACCTTGTAATAGTAGGCGCGTTGCATTGAAAATCAAACTTACTCAAATTTGCTTTGATATACTCTACCTCGAACAAGTTGTGTAGTTGAAAAGCAGTTTATTTTTCGATTTTATTTAGATCGTTTATAAACTTGTTTTGGTATTTTTAATAATAAAATGGACCAGTCAGATCTAAACATCAATCCAAAATAAAATTTTTTGAGAATAATAAAATTTTGTGGCTATATTTGAAAATTTTTCCAATTTTCGGCGTTCCATTGGTGATCTACTCAAAAGCTGCTTTGAGCAGCTATTTCATTCCAAAGGAACGCATGCATTGTTTTAAATAGCCAGAATCAGTATACCATGACAAATCAACCAAATTTCGGAATGCCAAATTATCCTTCAAATTTCAATAATTATAATAACCAACAAAATGTTACTGGATGTCAAAAGCAAAATTTCACTGGATATAATCAAAATCCGACTGTAGATCCAAATTTACATTGTAATTACTCGTATAGTGCTATTCCAAATACAACATGCAAAATATCAACGATTATCCAGTCAGTTTAATTAATTTACAACCACAATATTACCGAAATGATTTTCCAGGTAGGACAAACTGCATTAATTTTACTCCGCGTGACATTTCGCAAATGTTATCAGATTTTGATCCGAGTGTTAATAATTGTATGCCGATAAAACAGTGGGTTAGTCAAATTAAAACTACTCAACGCATTTATAATTTAAACGATTTGATAATACTCTTTGCTGCGGTGGTAAAACTGAAAGCTTGCCTAGACGTGGTATAACTTAGTCGTACTAAATATTCATAGTTGGTGTGACCTTTGTGACGGCCTTTTAAGGGAATTTGGGGCAACTCGTGATGCATGTGATGTTCATTTTAATCTTGCGAACCGATATAAAAAGAGCAACGAAACCTTTACAGAATTTATTTATGATATGAAACGTATTGCAAGTGAGGGAAATTTCGACGATCAAGTTATTATTAAATATATTTTATCAAATTTAGGTGATACCGAAATAACTCGTGCTCTTTCCGTTCAACGAATTGATAGTGTTTTAGATTTAGTATATAGAATTAAGAAATATGAAGAGATTTTTAAACATACACAAAATTCTTCGGTTAGAAAAGAATTCATGAATCGGAATTCGAATAATAAGTCCTCGGTGCCTTTAAATAGTAAGTTCAGTATAGAAAATAACAAAACAAATTCAACACGTTGTTTTAAATGTAATTCTCCTAATCATACAGCGCGTAACTGTCGAGAACTGGTTTGCTCATTCTGCGGAGATGCGGGGCATTATGAAGTTGATTGTAAGAAAAAAATATTGCGACGCTGATGCATAGGCTGATTTCACCACAGCTCTGGAAACATAGTGTTCTGGATATATAATGAGCTAATATCCATAAAATACTTTAATTAAAAGCTAACCAATATTATGGACTTCGTAGTTCTAAAAAAATTTTATCGGGAGTTACAAAGCGGAAGTTAGGATGCAGAACTGTTGTAAACCGTACTAAATGTGTATGTACCAAATTTCATCCAACTCGATTATCAGGTACAGAAGTTATTGAGCTTCCAAAATAACAGGTGCTTGGAGGACCCCCTACCACTTTGTTCACTATCGTTAAAAAAACTAATCAGTTCCTTGCCATACATATTTGCATCTTTTTGCAAAGTGTAATCAAAATTACTTAACGAACGAATGTTGTGTGCTGCCAACAAACATTGAAACAATAAACAGGTGTTCGGGAGGACCCCACCACTTATCCCAATATTGTCCAAAAACTAGTCAATTCTTTGTCAATAAAATCTTTATCTTTTATCAAAGTGCCATTAAAATTGATTAATGAATGAAATCTGTATGCTCCCAACAAACTTTAAAAACAAAGTGTGAAAAGTCAGCAGTTGTATGGTAGCCACTATGATCAATGTGTCCCAAAAGATGATAATTATCTTCTTACACTAATTGAAACCTTTCCATAAGTTTTATCATAATCACTTCATTATTGTAGGCTGTAGTGTGCATAAAGATACTGAAAAAACTGCCAACAATTAAAAAAAATTTTTTTTACCGGAAGTAAAAAACCGGAAGTTGGGATGCAGAATTTTTGTAAATCATACTAAATGTTTATGTGCAAAGTTTCATCCAATTCGATTATCAGGTACAGATGTTATTGAGCTTTAAAAAAAAACAGGTGTATGGGACACCCCCCACCACTTTGTTCACTATCGCTCAAAAACTAATCAGTTCTTTGCCATACATGTTTGCATTTTTTCCCAAAGTGTCATCAAAATTGGTTCACGAACGAATGCTGTGTGCTCGCAACAAACATTGAAAAAATGATGACACAGTAAACAGGTGTTCGAGAGACCCTGTACCACTTATCCCAATATTGTCCAAAAACTAATCAGTTCTTTGTCATTTAAGTTTCCATTTTTTTCCAAAGTGTCATTAGAATTGATTAATGAATGAAGTCATGCTCCCAACAAACTTTAAAAACAAAGTGTGAAAAGTCAGCAGTTGTATGGTAGACCCCCGCCACTTTGATGAATGTGTTCCAAAAGATGATAATTTTCTTTTTACACTAATTGGAACCCTATTCCATAAGTTTCATCGTATTCACTTCATTATTGTAGGCTGTAGTGTGCATAAAGACACTGAAAAAACTTCAAAAAAGTACAAACAATTTTTTTTTACCGGTAGTGAAAAACTGGAAGTTGGGATGCAGAACTATTTTAAACCGTACTACATACTCATGTACCAAGTTTCATCCAATTCGCTTATCAGGTACAGAAGTTATAGAACTTTCAAAAAAACAGAAATTGGGGAAACAGATAGGGCTGAAATTAAAATAAATTTAAAGAGCGACGAACCTTTTTTTTATCATCCCTATCGTTTATCTCATGTCCAACGAGAAAGTATTTGTAAACAAATTGAGGAAATGCTTGAGTTGGGTTATGGGTATTATTCGCAATTAATCATCGCCATACTCGAGTCCGATAGTAGTGGTCAAAAAGAAAAATGGCGCGAAGACCGCATCTGCGTTGATTATCGTAAGCTCAATAATCAGACAGTTAAAGATAGGTATCCGATGCCTCATATTGACGATGCCTTGCAAAGATTAGGTGACAATGGCTACTTTACAGTGTTGGACCTCGCATTAGGATATTATCGATTATTATCAATTCGTGTTTCGGAATTATCAAAAATATTAACATCATTTGTTACCCCGGATGGTCAATTCGAATTTAATCGAATGCTATTTGGGTTAGCAAATGCGCCTGCTGTTTGACAGCGTATGATGAACGTGATTGCGCGTGAAATGGATAATAAAGTAGTCGTTTATTTAGACGACATAATCATCCCGAGTTCGTCAATCGAAGAAGGATTACATTTAT